>VYXD01016798.1:107956-121245 GCA_013397195.1 Hylia prasina
TTTTTTTTTTTTTTAAATAGGCTCCGACTGCACGCTTTGAGATGTTTCTCTCTAAAGATACCACAAAACTAGTTGTAACATGTGTCCATTACTGGAAAGGGAGAAAACTGCTGCCAGCTTCAGCCTCCTGGAGAACAGGCAGGTTACACAGCCACGCAAGGAATCTCCCTTTGCCATAAAACAAACAAAGCAACCCACACAGCTTCAGCAAGAACTTCTCCCATGGGCAAAGAGCTCAGCATTCTGAGGAGCTGGAGAAGTCCTGCACCCTAGAACACAGGTATGTCCAACCTGTGGTCCCTCTGTCACCTGTAGGGTAATGTGGGAATGACTTGAGAACAAAAAAGCCTACATACAGGGGAAGAAAAAAAAAAAAAGAAAGGGGGGGGAAAAACGGGAAAAAGCAAAGTCATCTGGAGGAATAGTTTCTCGTCCTTGTAGAGCTACACCATCAAGAGAGGGATTGCTGGACTTCTCAGCATCAAGTAGCCAAGAAAGCCTTGTCCACACGCCAGGTCACCCTGGGAAGAGCCAAATCGAGCACTGCAGGAAATGCAGCATGAGTCTGGGGCACTTGGTGCTCCACAGGAGAACAAAAGCCCAACCCCAGCATCACACCAGGCTGTGGTGGCAGGTTAATAAATGAACCGAACGCTGCAAGTCTGAACGGATCCCACGTGGTGAAGCGCTGCTCTCCTTTGATTAACGTGAGGCAGAGGCTTGTGTACACCTCAAGAAATCCAGGCATGATTAAAGCCACACACCTCCCTCTTTGTCTAAACAATGCCGTGTTTCCTACCGCCTGAGTTAAGAAACAAAGATGAAATGCAGACAGCAGGGTGACACTCCTGTGTTTGGAGCCACCAGCTATGGTGTGTGAATCTAAGGCTGGGGGCTAAGGCAGAGCTGAGCGCTCCAGACAGAAAAAGTCACCCTTCAAACTAAAAAACAGCTAAGGTACATAGTACACACCCTCCCTGGGCAAGCAAGAACTTCACTTTGTGCAACTGTCCCTACCTAGTGTGAAGGACTGGGTGTTATAACAATTAACAACAAAATCACATGTAGAGCAGGGCTTCCATCATATCAAATTCTGCAGGAGAAAGCACTGGAAATTGAGGAATTGTTATCTTGCAGGCTGCAACAAAATAGCGAGATTCTGCAGACAGCTCTTCCTGGTTTTTATTAGCTCCTCTGGGGTGAATTTTCCACGCTGCACGGTGTATTTAGACAGCTTTTCCTGGTTTTTATTAGCTCCTCTGGGGTGAATTTTCCACGCTGCACGGTGTATTTAGTCACGCAGGTTTCTTTAAACACCAGTGGGAACTGTGCAGTCGGTGGAAGATCCAGCCATTTAACTTGCCTGTTTTGCCTTTAAATTGCTCGCCAGGCACCTCGCTCTGCAACGCCCTTTCTGGGGAAGGCAGAGAAAGTGGAGCACCCCTCCCCACCCCTTCCTCCACATCCTTGCTGGTCCCTGCAGCCCACCCCGGGCTCTGCCCTTCCCCTAAATTCCGAGGGAATCCGCAATCTCGCTCCTCACACCGGTGATTTCAGGCGGGTCCCTTCAAAAGCGCATGTGGTTATCAGCAGGGGAGACACGGAGGCGACAGACTGCTCCATGCAAAACCCACAGCGGGGAGGTGGGAAGAAGAGAAAGGAGCCTTGGCCAAAGCCCAGGCAGGCAGTGGGATGGGTTCGTGTTCAGGCAGCTCTGCTCCTTAAAGGGCTGCATGAGAACCAACACGTGAGCGCCGAGCAGGAGCTGCACGTGTTCTCCTCCCGCCCGCTGCCCGGCAGCACTCACTTCTCTAGAAGGATTCCAAGATCTGAAGATCTCTATCTATTCATGTATTATTTATAATATTTATTTATTATTTATTTATTTCATCTTTCTTTCTATTTATTTTTCTATTTTTATTTTTGGTTCGTTTAGTTTATTTTAGTTTAACTCATGCGCGCAAGCTTTTCTCTGCTCCTGCCATTCGTGGGTCTTTCCGTTCTAGCTGGCACTAAAAACACTCACTTGGCAAAGTTCTGGATGCCTCCAGAAATTATTTTTGTAATTTTTTTTTTATTTTGTGATTTTTTTCTTTTTGAAAATTAGAAGACGCGCTCACGGTAACTACAACAGCTACTACAGTCAGCTTTTCCCAAGCACTGCATGGATGTAGTTCCCAGGAACAAAATGAGTGCTTGGAAAGTGCTTTTTTTTTTAACTGATGATTCCTGACAGACTGCCCTGAACTCTGCCCTCGCCTCCTGATGTCCTGAACTGTGCAATTAGCTCCTGATGCTATGTGTCATTTTTCTGCAAGCAAAACTCAAGAACCCACTGCAATGGATTCAGGGACAGAGTTCACCAAAAGGTTTTCTGCATCAAATCCACTGGATTAATTTTTAATCTCTGCTGGAACATCCAGTATTTGTCTCTGTACAAAGTCTCTGCACTTGGATATTGAGAATGCCCCCACATTTGTCTGTGGGGTATTCGGGTGACTGGTGGCAGGCCAAGTTTCCTTTCTTTGTTTTTTCTGGGGCTAGGGGAAAAAGGCTGTTACATTTTTGTTCTTAAGAAATGCTTGAAATTTTTAAGAAATTTGCACGGATCACAGATTTGGACTATGAAAAATTATTATTAAAAATTAATTCCAAATACTAACACAACCTGCACTTCAAACCTATGTCTTTACTTCAGCAATTATGATTGTACTTCACTTAGCTTCTAAAATGAATCTTTCTGAAACAGACTGTGTTTCTTTCCTTTTCCAACCTGCCCTGAAACTTTTAACTCCTCCAAACCCATTTCAGGTGGGACATTTGCAGTGGTCTTTCCAGAACAAACCAAAGCCAAACACCCATTTCGATCCATCGTGAACCTGCATTACTGTAACAGGGATGGTTTTGTTCCCTCCCCTGTGCCACCACAATTAGATCAATCAGAGAATTGATCAAGGTGCAAACCAGCTTTGTTGGTTGGGATTAAAGAGCCATGCAACAACAGCCCTGCATGGAAACTTTGATCAGGAAGGGTAGGAAACAAGCAGAAGGGACACACAAAACAAAGGCTCTCCTCATCTGTAATAACAGGAGAGCAATTGCAGCTGATAAAAAAAGTGGCTGTGCTACCTACACCAGGCAGTCTAATAAAAAGAGACAACTGCTCTTTACCAGCCTGGCCTCTGGGTATTGATTGCTTGGACCTACAGTTAACAACCTACATGAAGAAGCTTTCTGATTATGAAATTTGGCATCTGACTAGGCTGCTTCTAACTCCATGCTCAGAAATTTTGCAGCTGGAGCAAATAAAAGTGAAGACCGCAGAGGCAATCTTTCTATCAAGAGCATCAGCAAGGTACAACACAGCAGCAAACTTCACACTGGTTTAAACTGGAGAACTGGGGAGGGGAGAAAAGCAGCTACAGAGAGCTTAAAGCAGTGCACAGCTGAGAGCAGCTCGTTCTGCTTCGAGCTCTTTAAAACCAAAATCTAGGAGATGAAAAACAACTGGTCAGGCTTGTCTCTGTGTGTACATGAACCCACACATATATACATGTATGTCTGTGTGTGTATGTGTACAAATATATATATGACAAGGTGAGGAGCTGCAAAAAAGCCAGGCTGGATAGCGAGAGAAACAAGAACTTAAAAATAATGTTTCTGCCCAAAAGTATTAGGTTGCAGGTTGGCTTAAACACCTGAACAAAAAGTGACACTCCTGACCACGAGATTTTGGAAGACAGGAAACCTGTGAAGCAGCGGCAGAGATCACGAGGGCATGGCAGCTGGCAACAAGCTGGGCATGAGATTTCTGCACGTGGTGGGGTGCTTGTTCTCCTGGCAAGGGCCCTGCAGAGAGATCACATCGCAGCAGGGAAGGAGCAAACTCACGAGGGCAGCGCTGGAATGTGGCATTGCTTCCCCCGTGCCAGGGATTGCCACATCACAGCAGCTCAGGGGACACGTCCTGAACGTGTGTGGAGGGCAGGAGGGCTGAAGAACGAGCTCAAAAGATGTGGTCCAGTTGAGCAGAGAAAGAGATGGCAGGCAGCATGTAAATATTGAAAAACTGGGTATTAGGAACGCTGGAGAAAGGGGCAAGGGAGGATCTTGTTGGTACAAATAAAAGGTTGAAGGAAGGGAAAAAAAAGGAGGCTGATCCCTGCTAGAAAAGCCTGCCTGGGTATGGAATAATCCTGCCAAGGAAAGCAGAGTGTTTAAGGCAAACAAAATGCAAGGAGATGGCAGGGAAGGGAGCTCTCACCACCAGCTCACAAGGGAGGATGGCTGCAGCCAGCTCCCAAAAAACAGTAAAACTTTACCTTGTTCTGTATATATTACACAGAAATATTTAAAATCACCAGGGAATCCCCCAACGTGCCTTTGGTAAAGTTAATATCTGTCCATCTGTAATCCCCGCTCAGGCTAATCCCATCCTCCTAATTATCCTCCCAATTCAGCACAGGCTTATGTAATGCCCAGGCTTTATGATATGGAGGCATCCACTTGATGATAAGTTCTGTACAGCAGCACTGGCTTAGTCACCAGCCTCACTCAGGGCTTTACAGTGAGCAGGGTGCTCGTAAAAGGAGCAGGGTGTGTTTGCATTTAACTGCAGGATGGCACAGCAGCATTTCTAATGCTCTCCACTGGAAGACTGACTGTTTCCTGGCTCAAGGGCAAACAGTTTGTAAAAGTCCTCCCTACCTCCAAACTCTTCTTTTGCACTCTGCAGCATCTCTTCACTCACCTTAGGACTCTCACAGGGACAGGTCACACACTAAATTAATGCCGACATTTAAAAACACTTCCATCAGCAGCTCCATTAGCCTTCCAGCAAGAAAATGCACATTAAATCGAGCTGCAGGGTCTGAAATTTAATTATAAATTCCACATCACACAAAAAGAAGGTTTGGGGCCACATTTTTAAAGTGAAGGCGCCTCACAGAATATGTTCATCTCTTATTTTGCATATAGGTTCCTGCGCCTGCTTTGCTTCTTGGAGGGCTTTCCAAGATGCCTGGGGATGTAAAAGAGTGCTGGCTGGGAAAGGTTTGGACTAGACCATTCATTTCTGAACTCCATGGAAAGCATCTGAAGACTTTGACGTGTTTCATACAGAAGCAGCAGTTTGGGGATGTCAGCAATGACCTCACCAGTGACTTTTTTATTTTTGTGCATTTTGCACTTTGCCCCCTTCGTGTTACATCACCACCCAGATATAGGCTGTGCAGCAGGCAGGCACTTCAACCTCCTGAAAGAGTGAGAAAATCACAGCCTTGCTATCTGGCCTCATGGATGAGTCAAGAATCAGGAATTTAAGAAGTTATGCAAGCAAGCATGAACTTTTAAGTAAATAAATACTTAGCAAAGGTCTCTCAGCACCAGTGTGTGAGAACAGGCTTTCAACAGTTCAAATCCTGATGTTCTGGTTAAAATAGCATGACCACCTGTAGATGCCTCCTACCTCAGAAAGAAAATCCTTCTAAGAAATAAATCATGAAGAGGCCTAGTAAAAAAGCTGAGACTGTCACAAGTGTGATTTCATTAGTGGCACACACCTCTTATGGCTCCAACCCTCTTATGACATCAGGAAATCTTTATTTAATGAAAACTTCATTTTTAGAATGACACAAGCAAGACCAAAGGCACTTGATCAGTGAGGGGGCCAGGAAAACGGGGAGCAGATGGATTATGGCACTGCTAAAAAAATATAATTGAACACCAAAAAAAAAGAGAAAAAAACCTGTATTTCAGTCTTTGTGCTCTCTAAAAACAAAGTTGAGAAAGCAAGCACAACCTTCTTGCTCCAGCTGACCACAGAACCTCCAGCAGAGAAGCCTAACAAGTTTGCCAGTTTACTCTGGAAATGGATAACGAAAATAATCTCATGCTGTTACAGCCACAAAAAGAATTCCTTTCAGTGACCTGTCGTATGCATGAACAGTCAGGACAGAGATATTTCCTCACTGTACATGCTCTGGGCAAATGGAAATGAGCTGCCTCTGGGAAGGCTTCTCCAGACTCCAGCTGTAAATGAGACCTGTGCATTTAGTGGTGCAGACAAAGACCTAGAAGAAGGCAATCAGGGCAGCTGTGGAAGTGGCAAAGATGATTTAGAGGTTCACACCTCTCTTCTCTCCCTGTTCTCATGACCCTGCTGCAAGGAAATTTGTAGCAGGACCCATTAGGTCTCAGAACCAGAGTTCATTACATCCTTCTAAAATTTCAGGAGGGTTCTCACAAGTTCCTGGACCTCTATTTATGTACTAAAACGGTGCATAAATGGTGGATTTATTTAAGGGCTCTGTTTGGGTGGATTTTAATTTGGGAATCAGAGGGGTTGGGTCAGTGGGCATCTCTCTAACTCCAAAGGAATTGCTGCTGGTTTCTCCCAGGCTTTGTGCACCTGGCAGGAGCCACGGGGGAACACCCCGAGGCGGGTCCCAGCGCGTACCTTGACGTGGTAGTGGGCATCCAGCAGGATGTTCGCAGGCTTGAGGTCCAGGTGGAGCAGAGGGGGGGACATGCAGTGCAGGAAGTTCATCCCCACCGCTGTCTCGTGGATGATGCGGAAGCGCAATTCCCAGGGCAGGGGCTCGGAGGCCAGCAGCTTTTCCAGAGAGCCCGTTTCCATGTACTCCATGACCAAGCCCACAGGCTCCTTGCAGATGCCATAAACAGGGAGGATGTAGCGGAACTTTGCCATTTCCATCTTCCTGGCTTCTTCCAGTAACTCCATGCGCTCCCTGGGTGGAAGAGAACGGGAGGTGAAGGATGGAGCAGCCGCTTCTCCTCGGGCCAGACACCCACAAAACATTTCTTATACAACCGAGCACCACGTTTAATGATCACGCCCTGACTGACCCACGCTGCATCCCACCAGGTGTATTTCCAGATTTACTAATTTGGGGTTTTATGCTTTCAGTGTTTTTATGCTGCAGGACCACAGGTGAGCCCCACACTTCCACCGTGTGGATATCCCGGGTGCAAAGCCCATCTCCCTGCTTTGATGGTTCTGCTGTGCTGCTCAGGAGGAGGGTGACACAGGCAGACCCCAGTTTTACCACTGCTGTAACTGCTTGTGCTGAAGTCACTAACTTTTTGTGAGTCATGAGGCTGTGCTAATCAGAGGAGAGGCCGGACAGCATCTCTTCAGCAGCTCTGCTGGTGCATCCTGAGTGTACACAGACCCAAACCTTGGGAGAGGAATCCTTGGACCCACCACTGAGGGGAGCAAACCGCCTGCTGTAACCACGGAGACACAACAAAAGCCTCCCCAAAACTCAGATTTGACAAGTCCAAAACTGCACTCGCTCAGCTCCAGCAGGTGCCCAGAGCTCCGGGCACACCATTTTCAGTGATGTAACAGGCCCGGGCCTGGCAGCTGTAATGAGCACCCCGGGTTGTTTACAGGTCACTGCAGCCTGACCCTGCACAGGGTTAAGTGTTACTCAGTCCCAGCTGCAGCCTCCCAGGTCAAGACCCTTAATTGCTGTGCCTTTCTTCTGCATCTCACTCACAGCCTTCTGCAGCAGCCAACAAGGCCGCAGGCTGGAAAGAGGAAACAAGAGTCCTCTCCCCAGGCTGGCTGTGCCCACAAAGAGGGGCCACACCTGATGGTTTAAAGACCCTTCCATCTGTAAAAACTGCATTATTAGTGATTGTGAACCCTGCCCAGAGCAGCTCTGGGCCATGGGCACTGAGACATCACTACTGCTGCCATAGATTCACAAAAGAGGGCACAGGGAAGTGAGACAGGTATTTCCTGAGCAGACCCTCTCTTATTACACAACAGCTCCTGCAATGCACCCAAAGATGTGCACATTATCTAATGAACAACAGTTCCTGAATTAATAGCACAAAGTCTGTGCTCTGTGCCACCAAAAAGTGATGCCAATTACCACTGTGGGAGCCTCATGGCAGAACCTCAGCTCAATCAAACCGTTTTGGCTTTAAAATTTCAAATCCAGGCCCAGCTAGTAGCACTGTCCACTTGTAAAAAGAGAAAACACCAAGCCCAGCCTGCACACAGCCAAGTCTTTTCTTCTCAGGTGTCCCCCAATGCCTGGATGACCAGGGAGAAGCTGAAACACAGCCTGGTGAGGGACCCTCAGATTTTGGGCGCTGTCACTTGTCCTTCAGACTGGGCAGCAGGACACTCCCCAAGGCTGGGAATGTGCTCTGCTGTAAGCCTGCAATAACCTGCTGCAGGTAACATTTCCCACCAGGGCATGGCCGGCAGCAGCAAACCTATTTCAGAGGCGAGATCAGCCTCAAAGATGGTCTAAAGAGGGACCTACACACTGAGAGAGAAACCAAAAAAAAAAAGATAAGGGAGATCTTTTCTATTAACCGTGTTGGCTCCTGCTGCTCCCTACAGCAACTTTCTTGTGAAATAATTGCCTTTGCAGACAAGTACCCAGTTTGCTCTTTGGCACGCTGGAAGGGAGCGCCTATGAATAACACAACCAACTCCTTGCCCCCGAGCCACACGCATAGCCAGCATAATTCACCGGGCTGAGCGCTGGAGTCAGGGATGTAAAATACCTGTCTGAGCCCTCCCAGGCAAAGCCAGAGCCCAGCAACAGCCAAAGTCTGACGGGAGCCACTAGACTCCTCGGGATGGGGCTCTCAGGCTAGCAACAGCCTCAGAGAGCATCGCCAAAAACACAGATTGGCTGCTGGAAATGGGGCGTTTTCGAAAGAAAAAAAAAAAAAAACACCACCACAACCACACCACCAGAATTTTATCATTAAAATAATTCTTTAAAAAACCCTCCCCTTTCTGCTTGGACCGGATCCAGTTAACTGAGTGAATTAACAGAATCACAGGCGAGTGCCCTCTACCTAATTTGCCTGTTTAAATAAAGCCCCCATGCAACAATTACCACCCTTGGCACTTTCCCATACCCAGAGCATTCAAAACTGAATCAGCCAGAGGCCTGGGACAGCTCGTCGGCTTTCAGCCTTCAAAAGGGCCCCTTGTCACCTTTTGAAAACAGAAAAGGAAAGAAGACAAAAGGAGCGGAGGGAGCCAAAGCGGTTATTAGCCAAGCGCTGCTGCAGCGCGCTTGCATTAATGGCATTAACACAAACAGCTCGTTAAGCCAAGATCTCCTCCACCAGGCTGAGATCAAAGGTCTCCCCTTTCCCCTCGCAAGATGCCACCGGCGCTGGGCACGGAGCGAGGTGTTCTCGCCCATCGCCCCAACACACCAGGGATGGATCCCTGAGCAGCCCTGGGGATGGATGCGAGCCCGCAGGGAGACACTGCTCAGTCACTCCGGGCTCTGCGGGACTCCTCAGCTACCCCAAGTGAAGGAAAAGCGAAGCTCCTGGTGGGATTTCTCCGTGGAGAGCCCCAAGTCCGGCCTCTGTTAGAATGGTTTCTTATTTTACACCCGCGCGGTTAAAAGAGTCGGAATTATCGTCTCAAGGCGCCTCGGCTCCGCTCCCCTCTCCCTCCAGCAGGGTATCCTAAGTTTATCGTAATATAGGAAAAAGGGAAAAGAGGGGGGAGAAAGAGGGGAAAGATGGATAAAGGGAGAAAAGGAAAAAGAAGAAAGCCGGGGAAAGAAAAAAGGGAGAAAAAGAAAAAAGGGAGAAAAGGAAAAAGAAAACGAGAGAAAAGGAAAAAAATGAGAAAAAGAAAAAAGGGAGAAAAGGAAAAAGAAAAAAGGGAGAAAAGGAAGAAGAAAAAAAGGGAGAAAAGGAAAAAGAAAAAAGTGAGAAAAGGAAAAAAAGAGAGAAAAAAAGGAAAAAGAAAAAGGGAGAAAAGGAAAAAGAAAAAAGGGAGAAAAGGAAAAAGGGGGGAAAGGGAGAAAAGGAAAAAGGGGGGAAAGGAAGAAAAGGAAAAAAGGGGGAAAAGGGGGAAAAAAGAAAAAAGAAAAAAAAAGAGAGAAAAGGAAAAAGGGAAAGAAGATAGAAAAGAAGGAAAGAACGAAAGAAGGAAAGAAGGAGCTCACACACAGGACAGCTGAGGTCATGTAAATGATGGGCTGCAGACACTTTCTCCTGTAAATGGTACCAGAAGACAGGGGCCCACAGAGCAAGACCTGCAGCACTGGGTCCAGTGCCAAAGAACATCTCTGTCAGAGAAAGCACAGATCAGCCGTTTACAAATCAGCTAGAAATACTACATGAATTGGAGACCTCCGAAGAGCTGTCTGCTTCCACTCCAAGTCAGACAGGGCTGCATTCCTCGGATTCTCCTGGAGAGACAAGGGCCTTGCTCTTGCCCACTGCCCCAGTCCCCAGGGCCCAGCCCTTGTCCCACAAACCCTGCCACAAGAACAGCAGGAATTACAGCTGTACCTGCATTTGCATGGATCCAATCTTTGTGCCCTAGAGATAACACTGCTGTAAAACTACAACCTTAGACTCACCAGGCAGTCCTTGCAGTTTTATATTCCCCCACCACCACCACCACATTTCCCTAATGGAGTCTGAGACAGAGCAGTTAAAGTCGCTCCAGAGAAACTCAAAAACTTGCTCTGGAGAAGCTCAAGCTCGTAATGGGGCCATTTGTGTGAGCCACCTCCAGACACAGAGCAGCCAGGCTTCTCCCAGCCCAGGGGAGATCCAGCCCTGCTCTGCAGTCAGGGATTGAAGTTACCCCTTCACAAACTGCTAGTGCTGCAGATGAGGGTGCACCAAATTCCAACACCCCTGAATGTCCTCTGGAAGTCTTCCCATCTGCATCACGGCAGAGGCTTTAAGAGCATACAGTGGCCTCTGCTCTGCAGGGTACATATTTAACAACTTCCATGTTGCTGTCTCTCAGAGAAGAATGTGAATATGAGAAGACGAAAAAAAACCCCGCTGCATGGTCAGGGCAGAGTATGTTGGGCTGGGGAGGGAGGAAGGAAGAAAAATCCCTGTTTCAGGTTTAGAGATGTCAGCCCTGCAACCAGATCTCTGCAGTGCAGTTCTGGAACCAGAGGATTACAGGACAGCCAGGACCACCCCTACTCTTGAAGGAGCACAAGATGACTTTTAGGCTCTCCCTACACAGAAGAGACATTCATTCACCTTCACCACCTCAATAAATGCAGCATCCACTAATAACAGCGAGGCATTTCTAAAACCTCCTCAATTTCAAAGTCCTGCTCCATTCCCAAATCCAGGATGTGCAGAGGGAGATACACATAGTAGGGCTTTGCTTGATTTTTTTTCCTTCATCAAGAATTTTTTTTTTTTCCACCTCCACACCCTGTAGTCACCCCCAACACCTCCAGTAAAGATCCCTCTCCAGGAAATGTTACACCTTACAGTCAGCAGGTTTATGTTCAGCAGAGGAAATCTACAAAGGATTCTCTCTCTCCGAGCTTGCCACTGCCTTTCTCCAGACCACACTTCCATTCTGGCCCACACGGGTAAAGAGAAGAGACTTCACCCTCTCTCTCCACTGCAAGTCCTGAGGGAGAGGCTCCCCCACCTTTTTGGGTCACACTTTTTGCTCTGATTTACCCTGAACCTCCCCAGACTGAGAGCACCCTGAGTCCCACCTGAGAAACGAGATCTCAGGAGAAGGGAAAGTGGGAGCAAGTAAGGTGTTAGGAATGGAATTTGGCTGGATTGTCTGAGAGGGCTTGGGCTTAAAGGTAGAAAATACTTCTGGCTCTACATTCAGTTTTTCTTCTGCTTGAGGCCACTTGGCTCTAAGATGTGATAATTGCCGAGGGAATTACTCCAAATCTCTCACTGTCTGCAGAAACACAGTAAGAGAGACTACACAGAGCATTACCACCACCAAGCCATTACAAACAGGGTTTTAATGTGGTACCAAATAAATGCATCAGAAAAAGCCTCTGTGCTTTTCAGTTAATGTTTCTGATACCACTGGCAATTCTTCCAACTCTTCCCAGGGCTCCAAGAAACAGCGAGTCAAGTTAATCTCCTGGATTAACAATCTAATTACACAGGCTTGATGCAACCTGCCAGCTAAAGAGCCTGTGGTTGATTCTGTCTGTGCCCCCCACCCCACCATTTGAATAGCACAAGCTCATTAGAAAAGTTTTGGGTAAAAAGTCTCAGCATAACCATCTTCTGAAAGGGGTTTGATAGAGCAGCCCAAGAACCAAAGAAGAAATATAAAAAAAAAATTTAAAACATCAGTTTGTATTTATTTTGCAGGGGCAGCTCTTTCAAAGGCCAGGGACACTCCAATTTCTTATCAATGCTCTCCTCAAACATCTGAAGCACAGATTCTGCAGTAAAATAAATTAGTGTTTTAAAGAGTGGTTTATTAAAATCAATCAGAAGCTTCAGGAGCACTATGGCCTCAAAGTTCCCAAATTCTCAAGGCATTTTTTGCTTACTGAGCTGCATATTTGTATGGTCTTCCAATATCTGCACACCTCATAGCCACGGAGGGACAGGTGGCTCTCCATTGCACACGGTATTTACTAATATAGAGATCTGAAAGCAAATATCAAAATTAATTTTTCATATTAAAATAGGCGACAGCATCCTTTGTCTCAGAGCGAAAATTAACTTCGGAGTAAATTTCTAGATGTACACTGCAAGTGAAAAGTTCTAGCTTATGTTTAAGACAGGTTTTAATCTTAACTTCAAAATTATTCAGCCACAGTACTATTTTGATCAATAAGCATCAAACCTGAAATCTCCTTTGAGGTTTTGATAGTGGAGGGCTTGCAGATTAGCACAATAAAATACACTCTCCAACTTAAAGGTCTTTTCCATTTTATTCACAGACAGCACAGTTACCCTGTGCATACAGCAAGCCCTCCCTCTGCAAAGGACATGTAATTTCATTTACTACATTCAATAAGCCATGCCTACTGCAAAGTCAGCAATTCAGATACTGGAAAAGATGCTCAACTACCCCAGAAATCCTGCAGAAGATGGGTTTACAAACGTTTTCAATCTTGGGCTATCTTATCTCCCTCCTTCTGCAGGAAAGGCACCAACAGGAAACCTTTTGTGACTGAGCCACGTCTCAAAAACTGCAGAATCGGCTGGGGAGCTGGTAGAGATCCCAAAGATCAAGTGGAGCTGGGAAAGCTCCAGGAACACGACTTGTGCATATTGACAGAGACTGAGCTGCTGGAAGCCGCTACTGTCCCTACAACACAGGGAGTGTTTCTGAAGGTGCATCTGACAGCCTTCCTCTCCTAGGGAAGGAAGGAGACCTGCACTCGATAGCTCCCATCCCTGTAGGTGTTCAAGGCCAGGCTGGATGGGGTTTGGAGGACCCTGGTCTAGTGGAAGGTGTCCCTGGTCGTGGCAGGGGGCTGGAACGAGATGAGCTTGAAGGTCTTTTT
>VYXD01016799.1:0-12080 GCA_013397195.1 Hylia prasina
GTATTTTATAAAACTTTACCTCAATTAGCCAGGGTTTAAGCTTGTCATCAATGATAATGTCATATCCATAACACTCAAAGCAATGTTTATCATTATTCATTACAGGCTGGGGAAAAGAAAAGACAGCAATATGTATTAAAATCTACTCTTCAGTAAGTAACCCAATTATACACTTTCTTTGCTAGAAATCACATGTGATGACATTATGAATCTTCTACAACACTTTTCAGTGTTGTAACTCAAATATAAGCTTGCTAACTAGTAGGTTAAGCCATTTTTTTGAGGCTGTATGTAAATATTTCAGTACTAACGATTGCATTGATGCCAAGTATTATGTTATGTTAATTTCCCATTATGTATTCAGAGTGAAAACAAGTGGTTTTATACTTGGCAAAAGTAATAACTATATTTAAAGCCTGCATGCATCAAGAGAAAACAGAATGTTTGAAAACTTACAGCTTCATATAACTGTGAATTCTTTAAACTTTAGAAAAGCCATTCAAAGATATTTATTTTATTCTGCTGCTGTAACTATGCAGAAATTTTAGGTCAAACAATTAAAAAATACATTTTTAAATTATAATTACTCAAGATAAGTATAACCCCAAAGCCAAAAGAGACCAAGAATCAAGTTGTGCTTAGATGCACATCCTCTAGAGAACTAGGAGCTTTCCAGCATCTGCTAAACATTTGTTGTATGCAGAGTATAATACTTTCTTCTACGTGAATCTCATTAGATCTTTCAGAGAAACCTTTGTGAAGGTTTCTGAGACGTTTTCCCCATCACTAATAATGAAGCTTTTAATTTCTTTAGAGACTGAAAGGGGGAAGGATGAAAAATAATCTAATTACAAGTGCCATTGTCAGAAGGACAGAAGAACAACAGATTTCATGCTCCATCATTCTCACTTTTCCTCTACTTAGGTTCTGCTAACATTTGATTATATCCCTTTTCTTCTCCCAAGTACCTTCAGATATGATTGCACAGCAGAGACCAGGTTAAGCCATGCTTCCCCAGCTCCCACTGCATGACCTTGTCCCTGTTTCTTGTGCTGATTCTGGTGTTCATCTGCTCCTTCCGTGACTCAGCTTATTCCCCTGGCAGAACACCAAGCCATCAATAAAGCAAGGTAGTAATTGTCACTGCACAAGTGAGCTGATTCAGCTCTAAATGGTGCCAGGATCAAGCCAAAAGAGATGACAAGACAATGTACTTGGGACCAGGAGAGTCCTTGGCATCAGTGAGCTCCTCAGTTACCCCAGCTGACTCCCAGAGTGATACCTGCCCTGTAATGTGAGCATAGCATATTACCCAAACACCAGAAAGTCACTCAAGAAGAGAACTGGCTGCTGCTGCTTTTTTTTTAATAAATTCATCATAACTCTGTGACATAAAAGTGGTGACAGTATGTTATGTAATTCTGATGAACTAATAGCCTTAGGTTTCCTCTGATAAATTGTCCTCCAGAGATTTTTCTTTGACACATTTGTTATTGCTGGAATGACATCACACATTTTGGCAGAACTTAATACTATTCACAAGGGCAGTATCAAGTCATATGAAATAGTTCACAAATCCCTCAAGGAAAGAGGTTTATTCACTCCTTCAAATATCCACAGACAGCTTCAATCCAGTCACCCACCCAAGATTCAGTTCCCTCACCTCAAGAAACATCAAGATATCAAGAGATAAGAGAGCTGCAGAAATCAGCACACACCATCACCCAAAGAGCAGAAAACAGATGCAGGGGTCTGAATGGCAAGCTCAATTCCATGGTTATGGGAAGCCTACAGCTGGAATGCCAACACTGGCAGCACTCCAGGAACAGCACTCACCGCAACAGCCTTCAGGGACTGCACAATTATCCAGTGGATTTCATCAAATAATTTGTTGGTGACCTCCTTTCCACGGGTGCTCTCCAGATACAGGCGTAAGTTACTCACTGTCCACTTGCCTCCATGGATGTGGTTGTAATCATCCTGAAGAGTTAAGGAGTTCACTCAGTCCAAGATTTTGAAGTTGTTCAGCAGGTTTTTTTCATCCCCACAAAAAGTCCCCTTATACTTACAATTACTGCTCTAAAAACAAACCTGGCTAATTGCTCTTGCAGCTTTATGATGATGTCAGCTTTGAACTGCCCTCTACATAAACAACTACTTTTATTATAGCTCTAATATACTTGTATCACACATTACAAATCAAGTAATAAATCTTTCTCAGGAGAAAAAAAACAATGGGTACTTTGACAGTTTTATAGTAAAGTATGAGTGATGATTTGGAAATAGAAGTTTGAAAATGTGGAAGGAAAGAACTGAATGTTTTGCTCCTCTGGGGATAAGGAAAAAACAATTAATGAGCAACAGCAGAATTTCACTGAAGGTAGCAACTGTAAAATGCAGCATTTGTGTTTATTTATTTATTTAAAGTACAACTTGTCTGTTCCATGGTAGCCTCTTACTGGTGCTACTGGTAACAGTTACATTTAAGAACATAGTGAAATGACACCTGAATTGTTTTTAAAAGTTAATTTTTTCACGTAATTCAGTACAAAACCCCACTAAGTGTTACTGAAACTGAACAGGGGGAACAGGAGGTTACCTCATGTTGTCTTTTCAGAGGTTATCAAGGCTCTGCATTATTTCTCTTTAAATGGAAAAACAAGAGGAAAGCGAGGGTTGTTCATACTGACGGAAAGGCACATGTCCAGCCTTCAAGGAACTCACAGGACAAATGCTTTGTCCTGTGGGCCTGATGTTTCTGAGTCTGTGAGTTTTCAGCCTGCCAGTGGCTGATTTTCTTCCCAAGGGAAGAATTCTTGAGAGAATTTTCCCTCAGAAACATCAGGCCCACATCGTTCCTTAATCAAGTGTTCTCCTCAGAGCATTTCTGATAATTAATGATTGTATGCCTGCTAAATTACAAAACACAGAATGCATAGAGCAGAAAAAGGTTCCCAGAAGAACAAATTCTGTCGTCCTCTAGGACAAGGTCAGAGAAGCACCTATGTTTTTATTAGGCTTTCTCCTACAGCTCCCCCATGAGTAAATTTGGAAAACTGGACTGTACAAATAAAGACCTGAAACATGNAGCAGGCATCAGTAGTTTACCATCTACGAAAAGCTTTTCAAATGTTCTAGTAGTAATTCCACATTGTTAGGCTGCTACTTCTTTATCAATTTCTGTTGTCCTTTATTCTAAGTGACCTCACCATCACCGTCACTTCTCTCATTTGAGAAAAATCTCGAAGGCCATTCTTTGAAGGCCATTCTTTAACTGGTAGAGAAGATGGAAGGGTGCATAATAACAAGGCAGGCAATGTACCATGTGCCTCACATCTTCACTGCTACTGGCAAAAGCACCAGGATTTTTCTCTCTAAGTTGTATGGGACCTGCCTTCAATGTAAGTAATCCTCAGTGTTCCCTGTCAAACCAAAACATGTTTGAAGCACTTCACAGTTCAGCACCTGAGCAATAAAATGTTTGTCATACTGAAAAATGGCATATTTGACCACTTACCCTGGTTTAGAACTACCAACATTATCATTCACATTGTTGTTACAGCAATATCCAGACAAAACCAGTTCTGCTATGCTGCACATGTTATGGAACAGTAGTAGAGAAGGCACATTAAACAAGGTTTCAATTCAAGAGATATTGCACAGATCTTGTGTATGAGTGCATGTCTATACCTACATTAATATAATCAGGAGCATGTGTGTGTTTGTGTCCCTATGTATTATTTTCCATAGCATTAAAATAAAGCCTCTGCTATTAGGAAGTGCAACAATAGGGTTTTAATGACTGTACCAGAGGCATGGTTTGTAAATCACAGACATCCGCTAAAAACACCAAAGGGACAATCATTAGCAAGTCATTCCCTGAAGGAACAAGGCTTGGGAAGTGACACTTTATGCCCATCTATGTCACCCCTGCCCTACTAACCTTCCCTCCCCACTGCTGAATTTCAGCCTACTTGGACATAAGGAAGGGCTGTCAAAGCTCTCATGTTTCCACATGAATATCAGTGGCAAGTTACAGGACAGAACTGTTCTGTGGGCAGTGCTCCAGCTTTGTCCATGCAAGAGGAAGCCACCAGATGGCCAGGCTGAACTTATTTATCTCAAGTTTGCAACTGCACATTCCCTTTGTTTCCTACAGAAGGAAGGCAGGGGCAGGAGGTTGGGGTAACACTGGAAGAAGCTGCAAAGTCCTGTGGACTGCTGGAAATAAGAAATTAACTGCATGCCAGGGAGAGAGGGAAGGGGAGATAAGAAAGGAGATATTAAGCCACTATTACAAAGCACATAGCCACATGATCCAAGCTTATTAATTTCATTGTTCAATTCATAAGTGAGCATATTGGCTTTTAAATTAAATGAGACCCCTGCTCTCAACTACTGTGAGTCAATACTGACAATATCACACTCTATTACAGAGCAGCAATTATCTTGATTTTTGAGTTGTGGTTTTCTAAAATGTCTAAACTCTAAAAAGTATTTATTTGTAAGTGCAAGGTGAAGTATTTTAATTGCAAGATGATGAAGAGTATGACAAAACCTTTTGATTCCAAGATTCTGGGAGAATTTAAGAAAATCAGTCTTGCTACAAAAGAGCATCTAAGAAATCAGCACACTTACCCCATGTTTCTGAATGGCAACATTTGTAAGATGTACAAACATGTTATCCAGTTCACTTGTACTTGGTGTGTATTTCACTGTGCAAAACCGGCAAAATCCAAGCTTATACCTTAAATGCAAGAAGTCATTAAAATGTGTTAAATCCCTATTAAAAAACCCCTAAGTGAGCATCCCAGCATAACATTTACAGGTTATGCTTCTTTCTATGCAACATGCACAACATGATTTTGACTACACTGGACATCATCTCTAAACAAAATGCAAAGGCATGCAACCTTACATGTAACATCTCAGTGGACGATAGGTAGAGACCAAAACATAGAGGCGAAGATCAAATTTCTTTCCACCAATTAGTAAGGGATTGTTGATATAGAGTGAAATCACATAGGCTTCTTTGGAAGACTGAGACACAAACCTGAGAAACACAAACCATGTCTCACAATATGATATTTGCAACAATACAATCCCTGAAGTCTTTTTCTTCTTTAGAACTGTTCTGTAAATTTTGAGTTGACTGAAATCTTGCATCTTTTGCCAAGACAACATATAAAGTTGTGGTGGTTAATAAAACACACTTGGCATCAGGCCTTATATACAAAAAAAAAGCTGAAAATACAGTACAATTACCCATTTAAATTCACACAGTAGCTTACCAAGCCATTCAGAATGCAGCTCTACAAACCAGCCATTTTCCCTTTAAGAGAATTTAGAGCTTGGCAAGGTCCAGACAAGCAAAAAGAATGTAGTGCATTACCTTCATTATTCAAGGTCCTGTACTACTGGAATATTTGCAATTTCTGCTTGGTGTGCAATTGCAAACCACTGTGAAAAGTTAATATAACTTTCAGATTGTGACATTCTTCAGATTCCAAATCAAACAGGGGGAAAAATACTCAAATGATATTCAGCCAGTCACTTGACCACAGGAAAAAAAACATTACTTGTGTGATCAAAACTTCTAGTCAGAGAAAAACATAAAATTGCTAACCTATTTCATCCATTTGGAAGGAGATCATCAACATGACGTGTATTATTTTGTGTTCCAAAAGGAAAATACATTTATTTCATAGAAGCATTCTTGCATTGTACTAATTTAAAAAGTGATTTAATACATATTAAACAATTATTGAAATTGCTGAGGGGAGGATTTTTCTCTTGCTTCCTGTTATTTAACACTGTGAAGAACAACAATTTCTTTCTTTACAGGTTTTTCCCCAACAACACTGAAGGCAACTTTATAAAGAATATTAATTGAACAGCTCTGTGTACCTCCTCATACCAAAACAAGTTGTATTATAACCTGTTGAAGGAGGAAGCCAGATAACAACTGAGATTAAATGCAAACATAACTATAAAATGAAAAAGCAATAGCAATAATGTAATACTTTTCCCATGCATCAGACAATCAGCGTGTTGATGTAGTTCACCTAATTACAGAGAGTACAATAAAGTTTTAAGAACTCACGAAGATGTTTTGCTGTCTCGAGACCATTTTTTTATTTGGGAGAGTTTATTGATCAGAAATATTCCTTTTCCTTGAGCTTTGCCACAAGGTTTCATAATCCACGTGCTGGAGGGATTCTTTCTGAATTCTTCAACGAAGAGATTGTAATCGGCAGGAAGCATAAAAGTCACAGGAACAAAATCTGAATTAAAGGGGGTAAAAAAAGGGTGCACAATTAAAGACACTATCTGATAAGGCTATTGACACGTAAAGACTGAAAAAGAAAAGTTCTGTATTTTCAGTTTTCCACTCTGGCATGATCCACCTTCATTAAGACTCATGTTGCTTTTTATCTCATTTACATTCTAGTTTTTACTTAAACAATTGCAAAATGTTGCACGATGCTAACTTCATAGTAATAGATTCTAATTCACATGAATAGATTTTCTTCTTCCATTTATATGGTGTGCAACTGGAGTTTTAGATACCATTCCAACTAAACAATTAAAATTTCTCAATTTCCTGTATCAACTTTCACCACTCTTTATCATTCTCTGTGCAAGCAAAAATCCCCTTTGGCTGTGTATTTTTTATTTCTATGTAACTCCCATTATTTTTATTTATTAGATCATATTCTGAACTCCTATTATTCTTCTTTGTTCCCACACTCCGTTTTACCATGATTACTGAAACCTAAAGAAAAACATTTTTCATTTTTTGCTATTAAATTATCTTCACTTCCATCCTTAAAGAACTGCCTTTTTACACAGATGAAGTGTTTTCATGTCACTTTTCCAAGGTGTAATTCAACTCCACATATCCCACTCTGTCTCACTTCAGTGCTTTCTGACCTCCAAACCAACTCTGCTTTCCTCATTCCTGATTTATTCTTGGTTCAGTTTTGGGGTTTGGGTTTCTTGGGGATTGTTTTTTTTGTCTGGTTTGCTTTTTATTTTATTTTCTAGCAGTCATTATTAGTTCCCCAACTTCTCCCAAATATTCCCTCTGAAGTGTATGTTCATTCAGTTCTGTCTAGAGCTTTTCTGTTTTAGTTTTTGCTTCAATGTTAGATTTTCACACAATGGTTTTTTACTTTTGAATTAAACAAACTGCAACCCTCTCTCACATGAAGTTGCAGAGCCCTTTGGTTTCATGACTAACCTAACTGCAAAGTATCTTAAACCCACAACAGTCCCTCTCCAAAATAATTTTTGCAAAACCCCAAATGAATCAAACCCAAAAGAGGAACAGAGCACTTCAAGGCAGCCACTTCAGTGTCATAATACTCCAGAGGTTCAGTGCTTCATGCACAAAAAAGCTGGTTCGATTGCAGTTATTGACTCCCTAAGAAAAAAGCCGAATGCTGATAATAAGAACAACATACCCAAATAAATATATTTCCCATTTTCATCCTTTTCTGCAAGAGGACTTCCTTCTTTCTCAAGTTCTTTTCTGTATCTCTTGATATTCTTTACCATCAAATCTTTTCTGGTCAGTTCATAGTGGTTTGGGAAATGATTGACAATTTGGTCGTCAGAGAGGCGGTACCCGGTTTCCACACTGAAGACATTTCTGATTGTTTGGACGCTCATCCTGAAACCAAAGACAGACACCAAATGATTCCTCTCAAGCAACACGCCTCAGGACTATAAATTAGAGATCTTTTCACTCCAATTTCTCCATCTTTTCTCCCTCTCATTCCTCTTTATATTTAATATTTTGCTGCAGTGACAATCCAACACATCCTGAAGTTCTATTAACAAAGCAAATGAAAGGTTTAATCAGTCCCTCTACCACAACTGAAACTGGTGCAGGAAGTGAGGACAGAAGATGACAAATGGCTCCTACTGGACTCTGGCTTGTTGATAGTCAGGTCAATCCCCAGCAGGGCCTGAAAATGACTGAAGTGCACCCAAATACTACAGAATCCTCTTTCTAAATCTGCCACTTCACACTCTCAAAACTCACCTTTCCTCTTCAAAAAAAGCCACAAATCCAACCTCCTATTGACTGCCTTGCAACTTGGATTACAAAGGAATTCACACATATGACTTGAAAACTGGTTAAGAGACCTTGCTAAAAACAACTGTGATATTTAGTTATATCCCAGATGAAAGTGCTGCAGTGACAGTCATTAAACCAGTTATCAACAACATTTTTAACAGAAGGTAAGAGCAAGGACAAGAATTTTCCATATTAGATGTCTCAATGTGAAAATTTAAGAATATTTCCTGAATGCCACCAATGTGCTACATTACCATTTCAGGAAGAAAAAAAAAAAAAAAAGATAACCCAAAACAATATAACCAGTCACACAGCAATTTCCATGAGCGTTTCCCCACTCTCCCAACTGCATTCCAAAAGCATGAGCAGATTACAAGATTCCTGCCCATTTAAATGAGTGGTTCACAAAGGGTACATTTGGCAGCACAAACTGCCATTCTGATGTATTTGAAAGGAAAATCATAAATTGTTTGGTTTATTTAAAGGGTACTGTTTCTGCCAGTTTAATAGATTACTGCATTCTAGGACAGCATTTCATGATCTTATATTAGACAAACACTAAATGAGAAGATTATTTACTCTTCTCCTTTTACCACAATCTTGATCTAATTTCACATTCACTCTCAGTATTAAAATGTTGAATAATTAGCCTGAATATAAATCATTATCATGAAGAGAAGGGAAGTATAGTTTATTACAGAAGCCTGGACTCGGGTAACAGGGCAGGCCTCCATAACATTGATAAAAGAAAATGGTAACTGTACTGTACTTACCAGTAAAAATTCCAGTCTTCATTTTCTGCCACCTGAATCCATCCTCTTTTTTCAAAGTTGTTTATTAGAACAGATTTTTCTATGTCAGTTACCCACTTTACTTTCCCTGCCATTATCCTAAAGCGGAATCAACCTGTTTGTGCAGAAAAGTTTAAAGTTGAAAATAGGGGATGATACAGGGAAGTAAAAGCAGAAGAAAAGTGGCATGTAGAAAACACTTTCACATAAGTATATTAGTTTAAAACCCAAGAAAAATAACATCTAGGCTCAGACTGAAACCCTGCATTTCTCAGCTGGACAACTGCACACAAGGACACTGGTTACAGGGACTATTCACACCCCTCACCTTCTATAAACAGGCACACAACATCTGTCTTCCCTTAAACACTGCTGACAGAACCCCCTGTTCTGCACTGGGCAATGTTTAAAGAACCAAGAGTGGAGCACAGACGTTGTATTGTTTCTAACCTAGGAACATGTATTTTTGCTTTGTTCATCTGGAAGTTCATCTGGATCATGTGGTGCCTACAGAATAAAAACCCATGTTTCCAAGAGAAATCCCTTACATGGGATTTTCCCTTTACAATCCCTTACATGGTTTATCAACAATCAACATTTGCAGTACCTCAGGGGAGGGAACTAAAGTTACTGACCTTGCACCTGAGATCATTAAACCCTTACAGGAGGATTTCCCCAAGAGTCAGGTGGTTAGAAGAGTGCTTACAACTGCATTTCAGCTCCTGACGCCAGATGTCACTTTTTACATTAGATCCCTCACTTGCCCAGGCCAGCCTTTTGTTGGGATCACTGGACCATTCTGGCAGGAAGGGACCTCAGCAAGTGCCTGGGTCCAGCCTCCTGCTCAGTGCAGGGTTAGCTACGAGGTCTGGAGCGTCTGCTCAGAGCTTCACTCATTTATGTTTCAAAAAGCCCCAAAGACACAAACAGCACAGCTTCTCTGGGCATCCCATCCCACTAACTCCTCACTGACCTAATAGGGGTGGGGATAGGGGGTTTCTCTCCCTGTATTTTTATTATTTTCCCTACACTTGTAGGGAATTACTTACATTACTTTCCCAAGAACAAAACTCACCATGCAAAGGAGCAGGAGGGAGCTGGGTTAACACACACTCACAAGCAATACCATCTCCTGCCCATCCTACATATAAATTTCCACTGAAAAGTAAATTAAAACATGAAATCACCTTCACTAAATGTAGTAATGTAATTAATGACTGTTAATTCAATTTAATGGTAATTCAATTTCTGCAAGTAGCATGTTGGACTGGAATTCAAGGGGACTTTGTTTTCCTGGACTAGATATGAAGATGTACATTTACCACCAAGCTCAGGCCACTACTGTTTCTTTCTGGGAGGTATAACCCATATAATCCCACACTGACTATACTGTCAAATACTACAAGGACAAAATGTTTACTAAAAACCTTCTATTTTAGAAAGCTTAAGACACACATATTTTTATTCATGTTGGTAAAGCAATCTGAAATCAAGCTTAGATAGAAAAGAGCATAAAAAGGCTCAGGGTCTGTCTTCTTGTGTGTGCTTTTATACAAGCCCTAGTTCTGCAAGGTCATGATCTTTCTCTGGGCCTTCCAGATATTACCAGAACAAAAGTAAATACAACAATTAATTTGTTTGTATTGAAGTTTGTATGACTCACCATCAGTGACTCACTAATACCACACAGCGCCTTGTTGTGGTTTTAAAAGTTCAGGAATTAGTCTGCTTGCAATACAATTGTCCCTTCAAAAGGAAATGTATTAAAGGCTACAATGGTATTAACCAACCACAACGTAAACTTTTCAAAAGGCTTTAAACCAACATTCTTCACATCTCCAAGCTACCCTATGAGGTTCACCAAAATTCACAACTAACATTATACCTGTTTCCCTGACTCCTTGATGAATTCACACACAGGAAGGTGAGCTAAAATTAAGCCAGAGCTAAACACTGGAGACAGGTTCTACCAGAAATCAGAAGAAAAATTACAAGAATGTAATTCTTTTCCTGTTTTGGGAACTTGGTGCCTCACAGATCCCTCCTGCTACAGAAGGATTGAAAGGATAGTAATACAACATCAGACTGAAAATTCCTCCTTGCTTTCTGCAGAGTTTGATCAATCTCAGATGATGTTTAAGTGGCCTGTAAACAAAAGCTTCCAATTTTTACAAACTGATTGCCAAAACCCATAAACAAGAATGCACAAAAAAAAAATATTTTAGAATTTTAATACAATGTGTTTTTTTAGAGGAACCCTCTAATCTGCAAATAGGTATTCTAGATAATCCAATGAGATTGCACAAGACAGCTACACACTTAAATTTCTGGTCAGCTGAGATCGCCAGATTCACAAAACATCAAAGAAGAGCTGCATAACACAGTCATAGCCTGCACATCTGTAGTAAGTCAAATCCTTCACAAAAGACCACAGCTCCTACTCAAGAGACAGCAGGTATGTGACAGAGGCACAGCAGACCTGCCACTTCTCCAAAACACTGCCTTTCCTGCCCAGACTGCTCCCACGAGCAGCAAGGAAGCCTGGCAGCAGCCTAGCCCCCAGGTGAGACCTCTTGCAGTACAAACTGACGGACTGAGATCCAAAAGCAGCCCGGTTGGCATCACTGTAAGAAGCCAGTGGTGCTGATGGCAGACTTTTCACACCGCGAAATGCGGGTGAATCTGCACCTCCTGCACCTGACCCAGCAACCTCTATTTCCTTCTAACAGTACCAAATGTACCTGTGCTTCATTAATAAGTTTACTACTGGAAAATCCAGTTTGGCTGTGCCATCAGAGGAGGCGAGGAGGGCCTGCTGCGGGATTCCCAAAGTGTAAGGGAGGAGAAGGGGCCCAAGACTGAAAGAGACACATGGCTGCGTGTGCGTGAGTGTGGGGGGTGTTTGTGGTGATGGAGGGGTGTGTGTTTCTGTGTGTGGTGTGTCTGTGTGTGGGGAAGGAGTGAGGGTGCGTGTGTATGCCTGTGGGGNTGTGCGGGCCGGGCCGCATGGCGAGCCTGGCACCGGCGCTCCCCCGAGGGACGGGAACGTGCTGCAGTCCCGGCGGGAATGCCGCGAACCCCGCCCAGCCATCTCAGCCTTGTCCCTCCCTGCTGCCTGGGGATGTGTTGGTCTCGCGCCTCTGCGGCCTGGGCCTGACCCATCGTGAGGAAACAAGTCCCTAATAAACATCAAGACATGAGTA
>VYXD01016799.1:15736-32686 GCA_013397195.1 Hylia prasina
GCGGGCGGCGCCTTTCCGCGGGGGGAGCGGGGGGAACCCGGCCGGGCTCTCCGGGCAGACCCAGGCTGCGCTCCCGGGGCGCTGCGGAGTGCCGAGGGCTGCGGGCGGTGCCGGGACCCGCCGCCTCACCTGCGCGCCCGGCCCCGCGCCGTGTCCCGGGAAGTTTCACGGGCAGCACCTCCGCCGGCGCTGGCGCCGAAGCATCTTCGGCTTCGGGAGGCGGGATCGATGTCCTGTGACAAACGCGGCGGGCGGGGTGGACGCCGTGCCCGCGGGCGCGGGAACGTCCGGCCTCGGCTGCTCAGCCCCGGCAGGGACCTGTGCCCCTCCGAAGGATGCTGCGAGCACCCGTGCGCTTTGTACTCAACTACGGTGTTCCAAGCAAATGAGGAGCGGAGCGCGTGTACTTTCGCTCTTAGCAAAGCAGGAAATAAGCCCTCAAAATAAGTGCAAGATATGTAGCAATATATGCCAGAGTTAAACATATTTTAAAAAATCCCTGAATAACTCGTTTACTGTATCTGTGTACGTTTAAAACGATGCTGTTGGTAACAGGAATGATCTGCAATAGCAGAGATGGATACAGAAATCTGTACAGCAGCATATACTCTGTAATGTTTAAGTCATTTCATAAGGAGTGATTTCATCAGTGTGGTGAGTTCTGTGATTAAACAGATTTCGAGCTGTTTAAGTAGAAAGTATTACCCTGAGATTGCCTCTCAAGGCCATAGCAGAAAGACAGACAGGCCTGTGTAACAGGAACGCAGAGTAGACTCCATTGTCATTTTCTGTCACAGGTACATGGACCAAGTTGTTTTGAATTAAAGTATTGTGGACATGTTAATTTTTTCTCATTTAATCCATGTCAGCTGCATGACAGCACTGAGTGTAATGAAGAAGAAAATCAGTGTTTATGCAAGGTGTTTGATATCTTCTGATGCAAAAATGTCACCTCTGTAGAGACACAATCTCTCTGAATGAAGAAATTTAACAATATTGCCTGCTTCTCCGGTTTGGTAGGTATCTGTGGTACTTATTTGTAATGATTTCTGTATCAATAGGCTATTAACCATAAGACCATTTAGAGCAGACTAAAAAAAACTGAATGCACTCAGCTTCTGCAGGGTAACCTGTGGGGCAAAGCAAAAGCTGGTGGGAGTAGAATAGTAACTGTGAGCTTGACCCAATACAGGAAATCTAAGTAAAACTGCAAACAGCGTGGCATTTTCATGATCTGCACTGATGTTCAGAACAAGGACAGCATCGATACTGAGCTAAATTTGAGTTCTTTGACTCACAGTCACACTGTTCTTGCATATCAACAGTTTCTGTCACCTTCCCACTGTGGCTGCAGTAACTGGGATTCCAGAGGCACCCGTAGAAGATGCCACCAAAGGTCATAGAAGACGATGAGTTTTCTGACCCCAAGTCCAATAGTGTCCCTGAATGGGACAGGCTGCAGGTGCAAGGTGACAGTGTGGGTGCTGTGCTGTGCAGGGCTAAGGGGACCAGGTGAGGAGAACGCAGCCCACAGCTCTCCCAAAAGTGCCAGCCTTTTAGTATTATGAATTATCAGGTTCAAATTAAAAATGTTATTTGGTCCATTGAAGTTCAGCATCTGCCTCAGTATTTTTATAGGTTATGGCCTTGGTGACCAGCATCCTTGAATTCTACATTTAATATCAAGGCATGAATCTCATAATCTGCCTGCTGAGCAAGCCAGCAGGTTCACTGCAGGTACTTTACCCTCCAAGTGGATGGGGAGGTTGAACAAGGTCTCTTAAGTACATCAGATTTTAATTTTTAATTTGATTGAACACAAAATTAAGAATTCAGATTTTACTGTGTAACTGTATTAATAATTATGAGCTTTGCACAAACTTTTTTGAACATCAATAACAACTTTTCTGTCTGCACTGTTTTAAGAGCTTTCAAAAATACAAAAATCTAAGACACAAAATTTTGGAATAAGTGTGAACAAAGAAACACTTTTCCTTTCATAGATTATTGAATCATATATATTGTCATACTTACCTCCAACAACTTGGCCGTGCAATTAAATAATCAATTTTAAGCAAATTCTTATTTATTATATAAGAATCTTGACCTTTTGGTGAGACAGAGAGGTACAAAGGGCAGAAGATGTTTTGAAAAGGAAATGTAAATGTTAGAGCAGAATCTGACTCAATCTAAACCTTAACTCATAATAAGCAAGTAGAGCAAAGGTGATATCCCTGAGATAGGTGGTACTGTCACAAAAGAATCCCCCAGAACAGAGCCTGGCAGAATGTGTGTGTGGTTTGGGATTTTTTTAATAGAAATAGTTTCACTGGGGTATCAATATATGCTTCTCTTCAATGTTCTTAGTTATTCCCATGAAACCTCTTGGGAACTGAATGTGTTCATTTTGGTAAAAGCAGACACCCCTTGTTTCTTTTGCAGTTTAGAAGCCATCAAAATAAGTTTGTGAGCACTGAAGGAATCAGTAGACTCTTTAAGGAAAATGATACTTTATAGACTTATCAAATGATGGCCTTTTAATGCAGACGTAACTGTGCTATCTACTTTGTAAGGTGGAAATCTCTTGTTCTCTACAGTCACAGCCTGTGTCACAGGAAGGGCTGGTGCTCTCTGAGTGCTCTAACAGACAACGTGGAAATGCTGATGATACATAAAAAACTTGAGATTCTTGAAGTCTTGACTCAGAGCCCCTTAAACATTTTCAGTAGGGACTGAAATACAAAGTATCTGTATATCCTCTTTGCTGTAAAAGGTTTCCTCCATTTAAAGTCTGCTGTATGCATTTCTTTTGCTACCGAAGTTACAGAACTTGCTTAAGGAACACATTTTTTATGTTTAAATATAATCAAATGCTTAATTCCTATTCTGTTTTGAGGTGAGAAAACCTCTGTTACATTCCCAGTGGAGGCATGTTATCATACTGACTTACTGAGCATAAAATCAGAAATGAAGTAAAATGTAAGAAGTGCAGCATGTATTTTTCAGATTTACAAAGTGTCCCTTAATAGCTGTTTGAGGCAATATTAAGAAGTGTTTTGTGTAAACAGTCTCCAAGGTCATTGATGTTAAGCTGACTGAGAACAGGGTAGGAGACAAAGAATTAATTTATCTTTGCTCCTTGACCTGATACTGATTTAAGAGTTCATATAGTACCCTGGGTTAACTGACCTGCACAAAATGAGTAACGGTGACTTAACCTCTTGTCTTCTGAAGAGAAACTCAGGTTGCTGATGGTTACCCTGCAACATTTTGCCATGAGCTGTGGTGGTTCCAAAGGCAGGTGTCCCTGTGAGGGAAGGGGCAGGGATGTCCTGGTGCCCACGGACTGTGTGCTGCCCAAGGCTTGCAGCATCTGACCTGCAAGGGAAGAGGGCCAGAAGTCGAGGGCAACTGCTGCTCCTTGACAGAGGTCATAGGAGAGCCTGAAGAAAACCAAACATAAAAAAATACCTGAGATTTTAAAATGTATATTCCTGTGTGCCAAATATTCCTGTTTCTCTGAAACCTTAACTGGCTCTTAATCGTTGGTCATTATGTCAAAGACTTGTCCTTATTAAATAGCACAGAGATTTGTGCTTGTGGCAGTGAGGATGATGTCATGTTTTGAAAGAGGTGGCTATGGATTGAAGATATAGATGCAAACAACCAAGCCTCTATTTGTTTTTCATTTAAATTTAGTTTGCATGGGCAGCTGGTAGAATCTGAAGCAGTTTGAGATAGGCTTTGATACTGTGGGGGAAAGGATGAGGGTCCTGTCTGTCAATCCATATTTATGTAGGCAGGCACTGGGAATTTTGAGCCTGAACACTGGAATTAGATTATCAATAGTGGTTTTCTGTTTTCATAACCAGTTTTAAAACATAGTAAATCATATATTGTTAATATTTGTAGTTTTACTGTGTCACATTTGCATAAAATATATAAGATTGTATGTGTTAGAAAGTGCACATAAACTGCATTGCTAAGTTATAAAATATGTAAGGATAATATATAAACTATAATTAACGCATTTGGCGCATTGTACTAAAGAATTGTTGTGCCTGTCTTAAAATCTGTTAACACAGCAAATCTAATTGAACTGACTACAAGTAAATTTCAAATCCTTTTGTTTTCCCCAACTCACCTGCTGGCTTGCCTGGCTTAGCAATGTTCCTTTTTCAAGAAGATTTTCTGCACTCTTTTGCTAGATTATAAAACACCCTCACAAATAAAACCAACCTGACTATGCAAAGTAAAAAGGACATTGTCAGCATAGTCTTTCTACTGATGATCATTCAATCAGTCTTGTGTTCATAAATTGCCATAATTTCCATCATATAATTAGGCATTTGGAGAGCTCTTTTTGTAAAATTTGGATCTAGGCCTCTTTCCATCAGAACATGAAGTATGTATTTGACTTGAAATACATTATTTATTCTGCTGAAGGCATTTCACCATTGAAACGAAGCTTTAAGCATGCTCAGTCAAAGCTTTACAGGGAAGCTTGAGCTTTTTTTGATCTGGTTGCTTGTTTGGAAATGATCTCTGTTTCTGGCATGGGGTCATGCCAGCGCATCCTCAGAGGTGTTGTGAGGTGGTCACTTGCTGTCTGAATCACAAGCAATTACTCACAAACACATACAACCCTTTGGTTTCTGTAAACCAAAATCAGTTTGCCTTTTCTTCCTGTATAAATGAGAGAAAGAAGGGAAGGGTGGGATGGGTGGTAGAAGATTAACACATCCTGCTGTGGAGAACCAGAAGGGCCTGTGGAGTGTCATACATGCTCATCTTGATCAGCTCCGCACAGATCCAAACCCAAGGAACAGAACAGGTCCATATTAATGCAGCTTTTGGGTGCATTTCTATACTACACTTATATAACCAGATGTTCAAAATGATGACAGAAGTCAGTAAATGGCCTGAAGACAGGTAATTCTTAAGAAGATAATTGCTAAGCTTTGCTCTGAAACTAAATTAGACCCATCCTGTACACCTTCAAGTCAGTGACCCTCCCAGATTGCCTCAGTACTGCCCATCCTGTAAAACACATCTGAACACCCCTCCTTGCTGGGTGGGTCTTGCATTGCATTTGGTGGGCAAAGCCAACACACAAGGCTGCTGCAGAGCTGTGGAGAGCATGACCCAACAACTCTTTTTTAGCCTGTGGGAGAAAGGTATTATCATGGTAACAGGTGTGAGGTGGCATATGTTGCGCCTTGGGCTTTTGTTGTGGTATTGTATGGTTTGTTTACATGTCTGAGTTCTGTACTGCATTGACTTATTATAGGTCTTTTTCAGGACACAGTTTTCATCTCACAGATATAGACATTGCTGTTGTATGGCCCTGTGAATGTGAAACTAGCATCAAGTCTAGAAATGAAGAAGAAGGAAAAAGAGAAAAAGAAAATACCTTTTTTAGTATTTTTTTTTCCCTCACTATGTCATTGTGAAAGCTAAAAATAGTAATACATGTGCAGGAGACAGCTGACCTTTTATGCTTGGTCTTACTACATTTTATCCACTACAGCACTTGTTTTACTAGATAACTTTTAACAACTTTCTGAACTGTGAAGAAACACAATGAATACATTTCCATTGGTACCAACAGGCTGCAGGAGTACACCACTACATCCCTAGGTGTTCACTTTGTACGTGTGAGCCAAACAGTTGGGTTGTTAAACCTCCAAAAATCCAGCACTGCGTGCTTTGATTGTTTCTCTGTGCAACCTACTGAGCTTAACTGCATCCAGAGAACTGACATTTTAAATGTCCAAGGGAGTACTTCAGCATCCCTGGAATCCTCCAAAACCTGCTCTGCCATTCCTAGTTTCCCATTCATGGACCTAAGGGACACGTTGGAGCTCCTGCCCGAGCTCTGGTGGAGTTCTCAAACCAGGAGCTGCCCTGGGTCACCCAGTCCGGACTGCAGTAGTGTCATATTGGACCTTGCACCAAAAAGGGACAGGGATGCACTTGTGGGAACGTGATCAGCCCTTGGCCACCACTACATCCAGTAACCCACTGGTCTAGATGTTGCTCTGGGAAATGGAAGATCTGTTCAAGTATCTGCTCCAGTGAATATGGATTGATTTAATGTGATACAGCTTCACTCTGCTGTGTGTATGGAGCCTTGGCACCTGATTCAGAGCTACAAAGTCCTTGGGGTGACTGGGTATCTGGAAATCAGGTATGGTGCTGGAATGCACAAAGTTCCTTCGTGGACATCACCCTTTTTTTTTTCCTGATTTTTTTTTTTTTGTTTGGATGGAAGAGAGACGCACACAGCAATACGTGAAGGAAGCATTTAAAACGGGACAGGGCATCTTTTGAAGCAAATATAGCACCTAAAACTACTGTCTCTTTTTTAAAAAAATATGATCTGAATTGAACTCACCTGTAAAATACATTCAGATAGGTGCTCCCTTGGAGGGAAGGCTGTTGTATTTCCCCTTAGAAAGAGGGTTGGGTCACACAACTCCCCTCAAAACCAGTGCAATAAAATTCAGAAGACCTTATCCCAGCTTCTCTTTGTCACTGCTAAACTACACAGCTTTTCAGAACTCTGGATCTATTTAAAATCCTGGATTCTAAACATCTTTGTAAGTAAAGCAGAAATGCTACAAATAGAAGGACAAAGTCAAGAAGATAAAACTACAAACTGTATAACACTGAATATCTGCCAGCTGTCACTAATCTGTAACATGCTTTTCTCCAGACACACTAAACACCACTAAGAGAATCCTACACTTCTGAAAACCAAGTATATTTTCATTTATTTAGAATCACATTTTTGTGAGTTTGCTTATGCAGTAATGTGTGCACATCAGTTATGAATAATTTTGCTTTGTGGAAAATGTAAACTTCATCTAAATATTGAAAGAAGATCACAAAGGCCCTAACCTTATCCCAAGTGTAAAAATCTAAAGTTTTTACAAGACTGCAGCAATGTAGCAAACCAAACTCATATCAAGCAGCATTATGACATTACCTTTTGCTTGGTTTAATTTGATTTCTGAGAATATTTTATTTGACTTTTATTCATTTGACGTGCTGAGAGTGTGTTTAAAACGAGAAAGAAATCCAGACAGCAGAACTCCCCTTTGTTGCTGTCTGACATCACTCCATCAACAAAAGGGATCAGAATGATGGGGCCAGAAAGCAAAGAAACCATAAAAAAGCTGGCCAAAACCAATGTCAGATAAAACCAGAGCATCTCCAGAAGGTTGTAACTAAGTTGCTCATCAGGCAGAGCCTTCCACTGCAGCAAATATCCAAGGACGTGTGTAGTTTGGAATAATCCCCATCTGCACCTCTGATGTTGTTTCCCTTGATTAACCAAATAAACAATCCTTATGACTACAAAAACATCAGCTCTGCTCTCCAAACACTGCTCTCTGTGTTACACAAATGTTTGCAATATTAGACACAAGCCACATGTGCTGAAACCTGTTACATTTCGCCATTGATTTTCTGATACTGGTTGTGGATAACTTTCCCACTGTACAAGCAGGCAGCTGCACTGATTTTACTGGTTCCTACTGTCTGCTCCTCTGTGTGGAAAGCTATTAATGGGTTTAAATCTTTCCTACATTCTATTTCTACAGTGAGTTGATTGTAATTTCCTTGCTGGTAGCCTCCAGGTGAAGAAGTGTAAACTTGGACCTCAGTTACACTTAGGAAAACCTGTTCAAATTTGTTTTAGGTACTTTGCTGCCTGGGGATCTCCGTGGGTTAGAGTGATTTAATACCAGGCAGGTTGTTGCAAACAATGTAGGAAAGCACCTCATACTAAGTGAAACTACTGAGAAACTATAATTGTCTACACTAGTTATATTTATTGAGATTTTCCAGTTTCTGGGTTTCTGTTTTGAGCCAATATAAAGTAGCAGCCATCTAAATGCTGCATGTTTGAATTGCTGGACATCTGCTGGGTCACTGAAACTTTCCTTTGGCTACTCTTAAAATAGTTATCTTAGAAACACTCGTGTTATGACTGGAGAAGTAAAAAGAGTAACTTTAAAAGCACTTTAAACAATTTCCATCTAAACTGAAAAGACCTTGCATAACATGAAGCCCTGAGGTTGTCTTTTGTCACTTGTTGCAGAGTAAGATGTCTCATATCAGGAGAGCCCCCAGGCACTTTGTCCTCTCCAGCTACACCAATGGAGCACCAGAAGAGGAAACCTACAGTAACCTCCAAACAATTCCAGACACTGCAGAGCAAATGGAGTTTGATATCAGGTATCACACTGCATTAATACTCCTCCAGTCCCCCCAAATACAAAGTGCCAGACTTTGCAGAAAACTGCTAAGCCAAGTAATCATAGTGCATAGTACTGGCAATGGAATAGATGCAAGTGTAGATAACCTGTAGTGCTTAACACTGACCATGCAAGATTATGCTGCATTAAATGTCTGTAAGTTTTTATCTTGCACAGTGGCACAGATATGGCTCTTTATTAGAGACCCACCTGTTACAGCAAGCAGCTGAAGAAGCCATTTTTACATAATTCTCCAGGCGCCACTTACAACAAACTAGTAGTGCTGCCTTGGGTTTTTCTTAATCCCATACATACTTTTTTTCCAGTGCAAGAGTCAGGGGTTGCCTTTCTCCCCCATCTGTGAAAATTCCTTTCTGTGGTTTTCCTGGTGTTTTTTTGTTGGTGGGCTGACCAAACCAAGCCCAAGGGTTTCTTTTCAGCAGAGTCTAGAATTAAGCTCTTAAGCCTACTTACTATTCAGCAGATCTTGTAAACAGATCTCAGCAGAAATGCAAATTAAAATAAAAATGTATATTCATATTATTTGTCTACCAGAACAAAAAGACGTGTCTAAGAGAAGCTAAATCTAATTGGAAATTTTGATTAGGAAAGCATAACCAGTTTTTAGCATCAACATGTGCCACAGATGTTGTTCAAGTTTCTGTATATCCCAGGACCTCCCTAAAAGCCTTAAGGTTTTGATCAGTTTGTACCTGAGCACCACTCAGTAGCTGGAGACCCACACTGCACAGTGGAACTCAGAGTAAATCTTTTGGATTACAAAGCCAACATTTTTGTAATAAAATATTTTGAAAGGTTTGAAGTGAAGGCAGTTTCAATATTTTGACTTTGGGGGAAATGGAGTGGGACAATCAAAAACCCCAAACCAGAATCCCATTGTCTTGTATAAAGAAATTAAACACCTAAAAATTCAACATGTTTTTTCAAAAGTGCCAAATATGCAGCTTCTTATGAAAACATCAGAATACTTCATGTATGGGCATAAAATACTTAATCAATAAACCCATAAATAACAGGAAACAAACCTCCTGTAACATTTCCCTTTTACATGCCCAGTTTAGCCCAGCTGTTGGGGAAATAACAGTACCTGACATTTGCAGAGTGCTTTTAAAGAATTGCTGTTGCAGGGTTCTCCTCTAACGTGCACATCCTGACTGCCTTGCAGCTCAGCTACTCAGGTTGGCCATCAGCTGGCCCTGATCGGGGATGAATTTAACAGGAGGTACCACAGGACAGTAGAAGAAACACTGCTTCACCTGGCACGAGTGTAAGTTACCTTGTTGGCAGATCTTTTTACAAATCATGTTAGACAAACAAGAATGTTCCTGTACACAAAACAAAACAAAAAAATTATTGCTGCTACTGCTGCCTCATAGAGAACATAGAAAAGCAAAGTAGCTTGTTTTACTAGGAAAAGCTTTGTAATAATGTAAAGTGTAAATTGTTTCCACAGACTACAGCCATTTAAAGTCAAAAGACTTAAATAGCGTCTTGCTATTTCAAATTCCTCAGAGGCACAGTAATTTTAGACACAATTTTAAGCACAACTGAGTGATGAGAGACCTGCAGCTCAGTGTGGGATTAACATGTTACTGCATGTGCAGTAACTTACCCATGCACATACAAGACTTGGCTGGACTAGTTTGAACTGCCTTTTATCTGCTGAGCTGAAGGGTTGTCCTGCCCAGTTATTAACTGACACACAGCAGTGTCCTAACATGAGATACTCAGCTGTGTCTGAAGCCCCAGGTACTCTACCTTGTTTTCTCCTTGCTTCTGGGAGGGGATGATCACTCATTGCAGACCTACCAGGATGTAATTCAATTACAGCTGTGTAACATAACGTATAAATATATCTGATATAACATATATAAACACCTTCGGCCTCAGCAAAGCTGGATTCACACTCCAGAGAGAGCCTGTGGCATTGCTGTGTCAGTCTTGTATTGCTGTCCTGATTCTTCAGACATAAACATCTCTCATTGGGTTATGCTCTTCTAAGTTTCAAACAACCACAAAGATTATCACTTGATCACTTAATTCTGAAACTAAATTATCTTTAGATTTTAAAGGTCTTCTTCCTAAATATTTAGAGAAATATACATGTACACATACACTTTTAAGAAGGAATATACTAAAGGTTTTTGTTTGGGCTTTGTTTTGGTTGGTTGGTTTTTGTTTCCTAAACATTGGTATTTTATTTGCCAGTTTTTAGAATAAATTTTCTATCCTCATGCTTTCTTTGTTTTGCTTAAATCATCAGGGTTGCTGTCAGCGTTTTTCAGACGTGGAATGTTATTAAAAGTGTTACAAGAAGCTTTGGAGATGTGAGCAGTAACTGGACAAAGTGGATCACTGGCTATGGAGGCTGGGTATGCTCTCTCCCTTTTCTCCCACCTTTTTGTTGGCAAGAAGGGAACAGGAAGACCTGACTCCCTTGTAATGTCAGTGAGTGAAGCATATAATGTGGCTTCAGGCTGGGGTTTATCCCTTAGTTTGCTTGTGCCCCCTCAGTGCCCTGTTTTTTTCCCTTTAGGCTGATATTTCTCATTTAAAAACAGAAGGTGCTGCCCAAATCCCACACAACTGGGGTTCTGTTTAGAGGGGAGGCACCTGCTACTATCAAATGTTGGAAGGGTCTCCCTGGGAAGATGAGCAGAGCTGCTGCCAGTAGTACCCAGAGAAGAGAGGAGGATTCTTTAGTGGCTGGAGCCCCCAGTAAAACTGACTCTCTTCTGCATTTCTGCAGGAGAACTGGACCGTGCTCTCTGACCTCCCACACGGGCACTCTTTTAGTTTCCTTGCACCTTCTTTTTGCTGCTTGTTATTTCTAATTACCATCCCCTTTCTTCCCACAGACTTGCAGGCTTCCTGTCAGGTGCCTCTGCCAGAAGCTGGTGCCTGCAGCCTTGCTTGTTGCTGCCTTTTGGTGGGCCATGAATTACGGACTGTAGAATTAACACACAGAATTACAACAGGAGGTCATTGCTGGACACTGACCAACATCACTAACACCCCAGTGGTGGCAGCTGGTTTGTTTTTCAAATTTACACTGATAAAAATCTCTTTAATATTTAAAACCTAGGCTAGTGCTGGGTCACTGCTGTTTCATATCTTTTTTAAAGAAAAAACTTTTAAAATAAGGAGGTTGTTGCTGGATAACTGCCTGACTTGCTAGTTTTGAAATGTGACTCCAGGCGATTAGAAAGTTTGTGTTTTTTGTGTTTATTTTAATGCAATATAAACTGTCTATTTCCTATAAATGAGTTTGTTAAAGAGATTCTGGATGTGAGGGAAACTGAAGGCATGCTGGCCATCCTTTAAACTTTAACACTGTAAAAGCAATAGTAAAGATTAAAACCATACTTTTTTAAAATTAAATTGTTTCTTCAAACCCTTTGCAGTGTTGTCTGCTTTATTTTCCAAGACTCTGCTATCACACATTATTTGCAGTACCTTCTGCCCCCTTTCAAAGTAAAATTAGGAGCTGCCCACAACAAAACCCCAAGAATTTGATGGATTCTGAGAAGGGATTTTTCTCAAGAGGATGCATGTCTTTTTGCAAGGCACATGCTTGGGGGGAATAGAAGCCTGAGGGGAACATGAGCACAACTTACAGGATGGAGATGGTTGAGGTGTCACCCTCCTGGACTCCACGGGTGGCCATTAGGGCACAGCTGAGCTTTTCCTCTCTCAACATCTCCCATTTGTGCCTGGTTATTCTCTCAGTATCTCAGTGCATTTTCTCTCCTCTTTGCCATTGAAGCTGGTTTTCAGTATCCAGCTACAGACTGTCTCAGTGAGAGAAAACGAAAGTGCATCTCTGGTTTGGGTATTCCCCTCAGCACAGGGGATGCCTGCTTCTTGCCCAGACAAGCAACTCCCCCCCTTAGCGTATTTTTAAAACAGGAAAAGACAACATTCAATGGATTTGTGATCTAAGCACTCATCAGAAATGTTGGACTTTCAAGTTTGAGTCTCTGCTTTAAATCAGACAAGGAATTTAAACCCCTCTTTAGTGAAGACAAATGACAAATCAAGCCAAATTTAAGCATGTTGAGGAACATGCTTCCTGTCTTTAATGGTGCCTAAACCCCAAGTAGACATCTCAAATAATGTTTTTGGGAAAAAGAAAAATGAAGCTCCACTAGGCTCTTTCATTTGACTGTCTTCATGCAAAGGATTTTGAAATATCTTTTAATGACTTGAAATGCAGAGCAAAAGGAAAGCAGGCAAAGAAGGAATGTAAAGGGTGATGGCGCCAGCATACCCCAGAAATTGAAGCAGCAGCATGTATTCCATTTTTCCAAAATGCTCTTAAGCTGATATGTGCCCTTCAGCAGCAGGTAGGCATGTTTTTTCTAGAAAAGCACGGTTAACACACCTGGAACTGGACTCACACAGGCCAGAAGTTGGCCCACATAGCCAAAAAGCCAGACTGAAGTTTTATCAGTGAAATGACTGCTCTGTTGAGCTCCATAATAGCAGTGTGATAGAAAAATATGTTAAAGTTATTATTTAGTAAAGGGTAAAATTTAACATCAGGCGGATCTAATAAAAAAACTGTTCATGTGTAATGAAAGTACCAGCTATGAAAAAATTGACTCTTCCCAGCTGAATCAATTTAATACTGCCAAATAACTGTTTCTAGATAAATAACCTTTGTGCACAGGGGAGCAGTGATGAACAGGAGACTCTTCACTGCCTATTTTATCCAAGAGCTGTGTGGGGTGACTCTGCTTTTTCCCACTATTGTAATCCATAATGCAAGGCTTTGAATCACAAGAGAGGGGAATTTCATCATCCAGCATGTATGGAGCAAAACACAGTCTCAAGGAATACAAAATTCAATCTCAGCAAAGAAACAAGTGAAACACAAAGCAAATGGTATCCAAAGCCAGAGCAATCAGCACTAGCTGGAATATCAGGAAGCAGTCAGTGCCAGGCTCCTCTTTCACCTGTGGAGCACAGTTAGTTAATCCTTTAGTCACAGCCCCACAGTGACTCAGGAGACCTAGTGTTAATTCTGTTTTTTTTCACTGCACACTTCCTCATATGTGACAGCATTTACGGCACTTGATTTTCTTCCACATCCTGTTTCTGCTTTTTCATAGGCAAAGGAGCCATACTGGTTTCTCTCACCTCTCAAACATTCCGTTTCCAGAGGCAGAGGGGATAAATGAGCAAACACATTAAAGAAATGCTCTGAGATCCAGGATTCCTAATTACTTGGGCACTCTCTGCCCAGGCACAGCAAATGTTCCAGCACGAGGTGCAGCTGTGCTGGTGGGCACCACACAAAATCACTCTCCATACAGAGGTACAAAGGCCTCCGTCACAACTTGTCTGCTCCTAGAAATTGCAACTTCAGCACAAGAGCATGATTCCCTCTGGCTTCTGGTTTTGGAGACACAAAGTTCACTGAGAAGCAGCCACGGCTCAACCACTGCACAGAAGAAAAGCAAACACCTGACAGTGGTGACAGGTCCTTCTTTCCACTAATTAAACAAGAGCCACAAGATTGGAATGCTCTTAGGATAGAGATTTCCTTTCAGCATTCTGCAGCTGACAGAAGTGAAAAGGTTCTCTAATGGTTTGCAAATAACAGATTTCTACGTTGGATTTCCCAAAGAGCTTTAATTCTGAGCAAAATGTACAAAAAAGTGAAATGAGGGGGAAAAAAATTATGGCAAGAACACTACAAATAGAAAATGGGTCTCCAACATTTCCTCAGAAAGGCTAAATAATTAAAAAGAAAGTCCAGAAAGTTAAAAGCACTAAAATTAGTGCCAACATATCACACTCAGTTTCAGCTATCATAAAAGCTGGTTTCAAAGTCATCAACATTTCATTTGGTCTTACAAGGTGTAATCAGAAACTCCTAACACAGGACAATCCAGTGTTTAATGATACGAGTGGGATTTAGTTGCAATACTCTAACCAATAATTCTAACTGAAGACTGGTGTGCTTTTCTGAATAATTAACACCTTACCTGTAACATAGGAATCTTCACCGAAATAATTTTCATTACATATTCCAACCCTTCATCATCAGCCTCTAGCAGTCCAATGGTGAAGCTGAAAAACTCTTCAGTATTTTACTAATTGTTAATGTTTACACATGCTAAAAGTGGAATTTGTACTGTAAGGGGAGGCACAGCTGCCAGCTGCAGTCCACAAAAGAACTGTTTAATAATACAGCCCACTTAGCAATGATAATAAGGGCCAGTGTTTTTAATTCACTCTCCCTGTCATAAATGTGAAATTACAGAATGATTGGTACTGTAATTGGAAGTTCTGCATCTCACAATACATTATTGAAGATGTTGTCAGTCATCTGATTTAAGTAATAGATCCTAATTTTTTTTCTATGTATCTGTTAAATACAGCATTAAAATACCAAAAAAAAAAAAAAAAACCTAACTGGGAAATGGGAAGCCCTTTCCAGGAGGGTTTGGAACAACCTGCTGCTCTCCAGCTCATCATTTCCTGCTGCCAGGAAATGTACATAATATTTTTGTTAAGCTTTTTTCCCCAGTGAACACTTCTTGTGTAATTTAGCATAACCAGTGTGACATTGTACAACTGGAGGGAAAGTTACTTCCATCCACATGTGGACAGAGCCAATAATGATGCACCCCAAAGCATTAGGAATAGCAAGAAAAGCTTCATAGTTTATTTATAGTTTAACCTTAAGAAAATAACTTTTCTAGTAACATCATTTGCCTCAGCTGCTATCTGGCAATATGGACACAAAATAAGAGAACTTTACATGGGTGAACACCCCACAAGTCAGTTGAGTAAGAGAACAGGAACATCAACACACTGAAAGTCGTCCCAAGAAATGGCTCCTCAAAATGCACCCTCCAGCCCAGAGCAGAACCCTCTACAACTTGGAGACAAAAACCCCTGCATCCCTGCAGAAGATCCCTGCACCAGACAGCCAAGGGTACCAACTGGAACTGGAATACACACCCAGAAAACTACCCCAAAAAACAACCAACAAAACAAACCAAAAAAACCCACCCCAAGAGGGAAAGCTGCTTGCAGGAATGAGGCCAAACAATGCTACTTGGCCTGTCTGTTGACAGGTTTGCAGTCCTGACCAAACTTTGCTCTCCCCTTTCCACACCTGAAGAACTCAAAGGAAAATGTTCATTGCAATTATGCACATAGTGCTCTTTACAAGACAAGAAACCACGAATGTTTAAGACTTCCTCTTTTGGGAGCACAAAGTTTTAAATCAGAAAAAACACGAGTCGTGTGGATTTTTCTCAAATGGTTAAGTATCCGCTGTTTCCTCATCTTCCAGAGCATCTACATGTTTATATTGTTTCCAGGCCTTTAAATTACATTGTTTCAGAATGGCTCCTAGTTGATTCCCGGGCCCCACTTCATACGTGTAAGGAAATTCTGTTCCTTGCTTTCTTTCGTACACTGAGTGCATGGTCTGCTCCCACAGAACAGGTGACACCACCTGCTTCACTAACAGCTTCTGAATGTGCTTTGAGTGCATGTACTTTTTGCCATCGACATTGGAATAAACACAGAGCAGCGGTTTCTGAATTTCAATTGATTTTAGGACTTCAGCCAGTGGTTCTACTGCTGGTTCCATAAGTCTGGTATGAAAAGCCCCACTGACTGGAAGCATTTTTGTACGTTTAAAATAATATTTTCGGGCATTCTCCTGCAAAAACTCCAAAGCCTATAAAAGAGAGAGAGAAGTGAGTCTTGCACAACAAAGGTTTTCTCAGTCACCCCACAAGAATCACCTCATCAGACTTACTGTGATAAAGGGATTCCTTTCCCTACCCAACAAGTGTGAACACATGCCAGGGAAAAAAACGCCACAGATCAAATACTTTTCTTGGGACAAACTAGGCCGTGCATAACACCCACACAGAAGTGCAAAGTAAAAGTTTTTTAAAAGTGAAATGCTCAGTTCAACTGAGAGAGTAGTTAACTCTGAAGCAGTACCTGTAAGTGTCCTGCAATGACTCTGCTGTCTGGAAACAAATAGTTTGAAACTGTGCACACGGGGTTCTCTATACCCAGCGATTCACAGTGTTTACGGGCTTCCAAGCAGGCAAATTTGTAATTTGCCTCTCGCCGACCGACAACCGAGAGCATTCCACTGGGGACAGCTTCCGACGCCTTTTGCATGGCTTCGGCGCGCACTTTCACCGCGTACAGCGCTACGGAGAGAAATAGAGATGCTGCGTAAATGTGAGCGCGGGCACCTGCGCGCAAGAAAGGGCAGTAGTTGTTCACTCTCGTGAAACGTCAATGCTTTTAATGCCGAATTACACATGTTAAAGCGAACAGTGGAAGTAGAAAGTAAAATTTGTCCCCTAATTAAAAATAAAAAGCCGGAGGGTCACAGTGATAACAGGCAATGCTTTGGAAACAGCACGGGCCCGGGCCGGGAGATCCTAGCAGGGAGTTCCGCACGTCCGTCAGGCACCTTCGGCAAAGCCCAGGGCTCCAGCGAAGACCAGCGCCGCGAACTCCCCCACGCTGTAGCCGGCGGCCGCCACGCAGCGCTCCACGACCTGCGGGGACACAGAGCCGAGCGGCGCCTCAGCCGCACCGCGGGGCAGGCCCGAGGCGCCGCCGCCCCGACCCCCGGCCCGGCCCCCCCCGCCCAACGCCGCCCCTCCCTTAC
>VYXD01016799.1:33214-112269 GCA_013397195.1 Hylia prasina
GAGGGGCGGCGCAACCCCGCTGCGGGGCCCGGCTGCCTCGCCGGAGGGGCCGCCCGACCCCGCTCCAGCCCCCGCACGGGTCCCGGCGCTCCCGGAGCGCTGCCCCCGCCGCGCCCCGGGAGCTCTCGGCTCCCCCGCGGGTTGGCGGAGCCGGTTGAGGGGGGCGATCCTGCTCTCTGCTGCCGGCGGCAGTCCCGTGCCGGCCAGCCGGGATCCCCTGGGCAGGACGGGACCTGCGGTGCCGGATGGAGACGGGCGGGGCGCTCCGCTCACGGACGGAGACGACTTGGGCAAACACGGCTTTTCCGTGCCGGCGTTTAGCATGGACAGTGCTTTAAATAAATAAAAGAAAAAACCCTAACACACCAAGCTAGGAAGCTTATTCTTAATTTTCATCCGGCACACGAGTTTTTCAGTGGTTCACGGCTGTGCGCGCACAGCAGAGAAGCAGAGCTCCTCCGGTCTCACAGGCACCGGCGGCACACGCGGCACATTTGCTCTCCGCACTCGGGAGAAGTTTACAATCTATTTAACTAAAGGTACCTTCCTTCAGTGTCGCCGAGGAACATTCCTTAAGGGTGAAAGAAAGGGCGTTGGTTTCAATTCTGAGTTTTTGAGGGATGCTTATAAATCAGCCCAAAATGTACTGTGATACAATTAGAGCATTCAACGGTAAGATTATTTTTTAAAAAGCAAAAGTTGCTGTGCCGGAGTTGCAATTGTGTAACGACCGCGCATGGAAGTCAGGTTATGAAACAGTATCAAGCATTGAGTCAAAGCCGCTCAGTAAAGGAGACTGTAAGTAGAGCTTGGGAGAAGGAAAATATGTCACAACAGCAGGAAATTATGTTGACTTTCTATTTGGGCCGATTCAAAACGATCACGGTGAGCAGTTTTTTCTCACTTTTCTGTTCTCTGTGCTATTTTGTAAGATGATTTCTTTCATTTGTGTCAGCCTCCAGGTAAAGCACCCTAAGTGAGCTGCTCAAGTTAGCTGAAATACATGGGCAGTAACTTAGGGGATATATGACATATATGTGACCATTTCCCAGCCCATGGCTGTCTCTATTTGTAACATAAATTTCAATGAGAAGAGATTGAGCAGTAAATAGCAAATTCTCCCAGTGAAGATCTTGCTCCAGTATGCATTTCAGTTCCTTGTATGTGAATAAGTCATAGATTTATTTGCACAACTTGTGCTCTGCCACATTAAAAGAAGTGTAACCTGGGGAGTGAGATTTCTTGTTTCCATCTGTACACCTTGCATTATAGTCTTCAATAAATACTGTATTTTTTAAAAATCCTAATGCAGATTATACACTTATTAGATACTTATATTCTATTTATATTCTATAACATTTATTGTTTGAACTGTCTCTATTATTTGAGATTAGATAGCAAAGAAAAGCCTGCTTTTTGTGTGTGTGTGTTAGCTGTATTCTTTGTCATAGACTGTGATATAAATTTGAATTTAGTGTTGCAGCTTCCCAGGAATTAAAACCACAACACACATAAATAGTTTATCAATATAAATTAAGTATGTGATCTTTAATTTTTCAGACAGCTATCTTGGGAAGAAGCCTTCTTCCTGGAGAAAATTTGCATGCTGCCTCTCAGAACTGGGCAGAGCCTTACTTGCCCTTAAAAAAATGTATGGTAGAGGATGAGAGGGAGAGTATGTGTCTTGGGGAACCCCATTCCATGGTATGGTCCCAGCTTTGTCAGTCCATCTCCAAACACTGGGCCCTGGGAACCCCAGGGATGCCAAGGTGATTTAGCCCTGCTGGGAGATTTTGCTTTGTGTTTTTAATGTGATTTTTAAGCCCCATGTGATTGGGTAGCCAGCCCCCAGCTGCACAGGAATGGAATGAGTGAGAAGTTTTATCAGCACAGGGGTATAAGAAAATGGGATGAAAGCGGTTCTCCTTTCCCACCTTCCTTCTTCCCGCTGACAGGGTGTCCCAAGGAGGGAAGGGCACTTGTCTTTCAGAGGCCTCCTCAAGGCAGTGGAGTGTTTTAGTTCATTTTTCATCAGGTTGAAGCAACCCAGCTGCTCTGTCATGATATATCTAATCCCACCTACAGAGGACCCCATCCCTTTCTTTGGGTGCACAGTATTTTTCAGCAAGAGGACACAGAAAGCTTCTGTTAGTTTTTTCTTCATGTTATGCCACCATAGAAAAAGAACAGAGAGAAGCCCAGTAGGCAGCAAGTTCAACTCCTGGGGTTTTTTTCCCCTTTATTTCTCCTTTTACTTTATGTAGCTGGAACCAGCTTTGGGTAAGTCAGATGTTTTGAATACCTAGAATAATTATTCTAATATGCATGTAAAGCAAAGTGGCCTAGTGCAGCCCTCATTGCACTGCTGAAACTGCCTGAAGTCACACTAGAGTTAAACAGAAAAGGGGCAGCATGATGAAGAATATGTTGCAGGGCAGAGATAAGAGTGGAAAAGAAGTAAACAAGTTAAGTGTGTGTGAGAAGAAAATATTTCCAACCTTGGTGGCTCTTAGAGGCAGATATCTGCTGCATAAACTGCAGATATCATTCACAGACATCCAGCATTCTTCAGTATGAAAATGAGGGTGCAAGAATATTGTGCAACTCACCCTGGAGCTGGGATATGATTGGGAAAGTACTTATTATTTCTAGGTCGAGTAATACTGCTGCAGTCAGTGGGGCTGTGTTAGCAAGTCTGTGGTGTGTAAGTTCTCACTGATTCATTTAAGATCAGCAGCTGTACACTGAAAGGAAGGCAGGGCTGATGAAGCTCTGTCCTTACATTACTTTTAGAAAATGTACAGGGTGTTCTGTAAACATTGCACAGCTCCTTTACTGCACAGGTAAACAAAGACTGCAGCACTGGCCAATGCACAGACTCTCCAGTGCATCCTTGCTTTTTACTCATTCTCTTGCTAAAGACCTACATCAGGTAACCAGAGACAGACAGACCTGGCTTCTTCCATGCTGTTTTCTGAGTTACCATGCTTTTTGTCAAAAGTTGATACTAGTATTTAATTTCTTGGGAATAAAAACACAGGAACTCCCACTGCTGATGGACAACTGTGGTCTTGCTGCCAGCACATCTTACTGCATGGTTTTGTCCCTCCTTCTCCTTGCAAGACACAGTATTTTGCCATGTTTGGGAAATCCTGAGAGATACTACTACTATTTCTTCCCCTTTGCTGTGCATGAGTGTATTCCTGTCTCCCATTTCTTTGCTTCGTGCCTTCCCTGTTTCTATTTGCCTGCCTGGTTTTCTTTCTCCTAAGAATTATTTCAGTGTTCTTCCAACATGCATGGGTGCATCATTTATTCACTAATGACTGCCACAGAGCAGTATTGTTTCAATGTTATAGTATTTAGCACTTTCTGTAACTTTCAGGTTACAGAACACTTTCAGATTTTGTTCCCTGTGAGGAAGCTGACAGAACCCCTGACAAAGTCCAGTTGCTGAATGCTGCAAGGAAACCACCCATATATTGTTAACATCCAAATAAAGCACAAAGTCCTTTGGGTTCTTGCTTACCACTTTTGAAAAAATAGCATTTAGCAGCCACACTGGAGTTGCATGTATCAGCATGTGTAGAGAGCTAAGCCTGGCCTCCCTGTAGGGAAAGCAAAAGGGTTAAAAATTAGTGAGATTTTATTAACTTGAAATTTCCAACTTAACCTTTGGGAATTACCCATCTTAAGGCAGCCAAAGAGAATCATTGTGCTTGGAGCTCTTGTTCCCATCACACCTTGTTGCTCCTGCACATGGCAATTGCTTCACATCCCAGTAAAAGCAGAGCCTTTCACTGTGTCAGCAGGGATGACAAGTAGTGCACATGGCAGCTGACAGCCTGCTTCCTTGGGAAATAACACCACAGATCTAAGCGCAGGAAAATGGGAACTCCTCTGCTCCACTTAAGATGCTTCCTCATAAGTAGAATCCACTAGGCAGAAGTATGGCAGCAATGAGCCCTGCAGATTTTTCCTCCCTCCCTTGTCCATCCTCCACCCAAGACATATTTGATCCTATCACAGCAGAGTACCACACTGTCCTTCCCTTTCTCCTTCTCCTTCTCCCCAGCTTGGGTTTTTTTCACCCTTTCAGTTTTTTTATACTGTTTTTGACCTTGACTTGTATCTTTGATGCAGGCTTTGTCTGCTGCCTTTTTTGTGTGTATTTCTATTCATTGCTGACTTTCCTCAAGCCCACAGCCCAGGCCTACTTGCCCTTTCTTGTTTACCCCTCTCAACCTTTCTCATCCTGTGTGCCTTACTAGTCCCTCCATGCTCAGTTTGCCTTCAAAACTCAGCTCTGCTTCTATCACCAGGATTTCCCTTGATCCCGTGCAAACTGCATTGTGGTCCCAACTACTGAAATCTCACATTAAATCTGTGTGGGCAGAGCCCTGAGTGCAGGGACAAAAACCATAATGCAAGAACTCCCTTGCTGCCCAAGCTTACCCTGATCTCCAAAGAGAAATGCACTGGGTCAGAGCTGTGACAATGCAGCCTCAACTGTGCCATTTCCCATCGGCTAAAGCACATCTGTCACAAGTAGGATTTCCTCCTCCCCACTCCCTACCTCCTCATCCCAGCAGCTATGACAATAGCAATAGAAGCTTTGAAATCCAGGGAAAGACAGCCAAGACAGTATCAATATGGCACTGTTCTCTGATAAGCATCTGAAATTATTGTTGATCTAAAACTTTATTTTCTCTCCTGGGCCTTCTGCAGTTGCTCTTTCCCCACTGCTGCAATCTCTCATAATCTCTCTCCTGCAGAACAGATGAACAGGAATTTGGGTGTATTTGCCTATTGTATATTTGAAAAAGCATCTTTCAGTTCTGCCCTTTTTTTTTTATTGTAGCTCTAATATTTACATTTCAGTAAACTAAGCACAGCTCTTCTGTAGCATCTGGCTTTTGGCCAGAAAATCTGCAATGAAGCTTTTTCCTCCTTCCTTGCTTGCTGGTTTTCCTGCTGCCTGTACCCTAACTAATGCAGCATGGCCTAGCAGAGCAAGGCATTACTTAGCCCTACTTCTGTAGGCACATTTAATAGGCTTGGCAGCTACAATTACTGCAACTGATTGAATGCTTCATGAAAGAGCCAAAGGTGTACTCCCCATGTATCCAGATCGCCTTCCTTGTTTAGCAAAACATCGTTTAAGTACTTACTTTCTCATTGTCCTCCCCCGGTGTTTGTTTTCCAAGGCAGCTTCTCAAGTGTCTGCTACTGATTCACATCCCTCTGGCTCCCACTGAGCATCCTGCACACAACGTCTCACATTATTTTGCTTGAGCACGTGCTCTTTTCTTCCTTGGCTCTGCCATTTCATTGAGGGAATGGGCTTTTTGGTGAATACAGAAATACACACTTCATACTGCATTTATTTATTTTCCAAGTGCAGTTCATATAACATCAAACTGCTTTATTCCTCTGCTACACTTATGGGTGAGGACATTTCTGTAGGTAAAATTCAGTATCTTCATGCACTCAGCTGAGAGGGAAGTAGAGGCCCCACTTCCCACTGGCTCCCTACTCCCCAGGGTACAAGATCCATTAATTTCAGCTGCAGTCTCTCGCAGTGACAATGCAAGGCTGTTGAACAGATCTAACATGCTTATTTTTAAAATCTGTTAAAAATGGAAACTTTTGCAGTTGCATTTTAAAAGTTCTCTGCCAATCAGTGTTTGGTTTTGTTTCAGGTTCACTGTCTCAATGGAAATGGTACCAGCCTGGGCCCCAGCAGTAGGTTTCACACTCCTGCCACATGTAGGAGTGTTTTTAGGAAGCAAGATAACCAAAAGGGAAATCCCAACATGGTATCAAACTGTGCAGAAGCCATCCTGGTGTCCACCTAACTGGGTGTTTCCTACTGTTTGGGGAACTCTCTATACATCTATGGGGTATGTTTTTCACATTGTATTAAGGCACTGACCTGATCTCAAAGTTGTTTTTGGTATAATGCTGGACCAGAGGACTATGACTTGTACTCCTGTGGCTGTATGTTTGTAATAAACTGTGTCAAGCTGCGTGTTTAACAGGTAAAAACATGTTTTGGGAGTTGTGTGTGGGTTTGACAGGACACTCTGTGTGCAGAAATATCCACATCAAAAGCAGGAGCTTGAAAAGCTGCCATTAATTTGCTTTCCTCATTCATTCTGAGGGGAAGACCTGCCAAGCTGGAAACAGCGACCACTGGGGTTTCTTCTAATTATGTCCTTCAGTAGTTTCAGGAAAATTAAAAAGAAGGGGTGGGGGAAATTAGGATAGAACTGTTCTACCAGAGCTCCATAATGCAATAGACGAAACTGAATGCTAGGTTGGCACTCCCACATTCTCTCATTTTGGTTTAATTTTCTTTCCAGAAAGGCTTTGTAATTTTTATAGCCACACGTCCTGTTCCTCTCCACCAGTATTCTTTTCTTTCTCCTCATACAGACTGTACTTTTAAACTTATTTAAGTAGAATACTTGTGTATTTGAAGAGTTAACATTTGAATGAGATCATTACTGATCTGTGAATAAAAACATGCCTTTTATCAAGGAGAAAAGAGCTGGGTGGCTTTCCCAACTTCCTTCAAGTCGATTGCACAACCTGTAACCCTGTGTCTGGATTCCTCACCACGAATCTGGGTAGCAGGTTAAATAAATCCAGATTGTGACAGCTTATCAGTTATTTTGGTAATAGCAGAATCAGTGTATCTTAAGGTGGATGGTCTTGGTTGTGTATTATGTATCCAGTCCAGTGAAAAGGTCATACTTATTACCAGCCTTCTCTAATTCATGCACACACACTCCTTAAATGACCAAGACATTTCATTCCTCCAGTATCTCTTAAATATATGGAAAGCAACAAATAACTAAAAGCAAGATTTAGTAAGCTTACCTGCCTTTCTTGACACTTAGATTCCTAGATTTGTACATCACGATCTTGGTCTGAAGTTGAAGTTAGATGTATGAACAAGTGCAAATCCACGCTGTGCTCTGGAAATTGCTTAGGAAACTCAAGTTTCTAATGCTTACCCTGCCCCAGCTTTCTTTTGTTTTCATTATTTTCTGCAATCAAACTGCCAAAATAGCAAAGCTGCATTGTTCAGTCCCTGTGAAAGTAATGGAAGTGACTAAAGGGCTCCTCCTGCTCCCCATACTCAGCTATGCTTTGGGATCCCACCCAATGCCATTCATTTAATCCACTTCAAAAGCGGGTTTTCATTTACTTTTTTAAATCTTTAAAATACCATCTCCCATTACTAAAACCAAGTTTCTTCACTATTTGCATCTTAGACTTGTTTCCATTTCAATATGGCATTCTTTTTAAAGACTGAAATGCAGTAGGTTATCTGCTTCTACGCACTTAAAAGTGAGAATTCTGGCATGATTGGAATTGCTCTCTCTCCATGTTGTTATCCAGAGCAGCTGATCAAGCCTGTGCTGCCAGTTACTTTGCCAAGTAGGGCCTGGGTATCTAAATCTTCCAAATTTATCTTGATGCTGGCACTGAAGTTATTTCATTGAGCAAGAATGTGTGGTAGCTCTAAACAGTGTGGTGAATGACACTTCCCCTTTGCTTTCTGCAGATACGGCTCCTACCTGGTGTGGAAGGAACTGGGGGGCTTCAATGAAAAGTCAGTGGTTCCTCTGGGTCTGTATGCAGGGAACCTGGCAGTAAACTGGTCATGGACTCCAGTATTTTTTGGAGCTCACAAAATGGGATGGGTAAGTGGAACACTGAAGTTTCTGAACCAAAGGCTCCTGCTCTTATTTACAAGGTATTAGGATGAAGGGTTTGTGTCACAATCTTTTCTCCCTGAAAATGGGTCTGGATACAAAATACAGCTTGCAGAACTTTTCTAAAATTCTCTTTAATGCATGCCAGCAGCCACCTAAGAGAATCTAGAGATCTAGACCATTCTTAAAATAGATGGATTTCAAGCAGCTTTCTGCCAGCCTTTGGTAAGAGCTTTGTGTGACTAGAAAACATAAACATTTATTCCTTACTGCAATTCCTAGGTCTTTCTGGCAAACAGCAGTGATAAGCAGCTATTACAACATTATGCAGGTGATCAATACCCTTTTTAGAAAAGACTCATTTTCTGCAGCTCTCTGAAGAGAAACAGCTCAATTATTCTCAAAAATAAGAATCGGTAATAAAAGATATAAAATATTTGCCTGGTTCTCTAGCTGTACATGGAATGCTGTAACAGGGAAAGACTGCAATCCATCACAGAGTCATTCACACCTCATCTCTTCAGGTGACATGAACAAACTGGACAGGTTTGCTTGCTCTGAGTCACTCTGGGAAGTGTCTCACTGCCCACTTAAAGAGGATAGAGGTGAGAGACTTCACTCTCCCTCTCTGCTCCCAGCTGTTATGAATGACCTTTCCTGTACTTGTACTGTTTCATACTTGAAGTGGTTTGTAACTCAGCAGAAATCTATCATCTTTTTCTGCAGGCTGGTTTTCTGAGAAGGATTTAACTCACAGAGGGAGAGAACAGGTGCCAGAGCTAGGTGGACAGAATGACACACAGAAGATGCAACGAGTAAAAACACCACTAACCACCTTCTGTTTTTCAGGGGCTGGTGATTCTCCTGCTTACAACTGGTACAGCAACAGCTACCACTACTTCCTGGTATAACATCAACAAAACAGCAGCTTATTTGATGGTTCCTTATTTAGCTTGGCTAAGCTTTGCTTCTGCACTGAATTATTGGATCTGGAAGAACAATCACAAGAAAAAACCTGAATAAGCAGGTTTTGGCCAAAACCATTTTTTTCGCCACAATTATTTTTTATATAAAGTTATGGCCATATTTTATTTTTAGCTGAACTACTTCTGCCACTACTTTGGTAATTACAAGTTGACAGAACAAATACAGCTTTATTAGGCAAGCCACAAAGGCGTGTATGCCTGATGGGTTTTACAGCAAACTAAAAGAAAGTCTTGACTGAAAAGTGCTAAGTGCCATATTAGAGTATAATATGTTACATGACAACAGCATTTTAACTGTTACTAGAAGAGAGCAGGAACCAAACTTGCTTATGTTCAGAGGAAGAAATCCAGCCACACACTAACCGTTTCCAGAAAGGTGTTCCTAACAGTGACAGGCATGATTGTGGCCTGAATCTTTCATATTTACCACTAGGCACAGTGCTTTTGTGCTATGATGTGTCCCACTAGAGCCACCAGGTATTTGTCTTCTGGCCACTGTACTCTGGAAACGTTTAAGACAAACTCTTTTTAACAATTTGTGCCTTCCCACTTTGAAGAATTGTATATGCATTCAGCTAAATGCATTAAACTACATGTAAACTTAATAACCTTGTTCCTTACTGGTATCCTTTTAAATTGTTTTGAGCAGAAAGTGAAGGCAGCAGAAAGCTACAGCCTCAGACAGCCCCCTCATCTCTTCTCCTCACCTTTGCAATGGCCAAGACAAACCAGGAAATTCAGAGCACCTGTAAAGAAACTGTGAGAACCCAGTTACAACATTTCTTTAATCAAATTTAAGTAAGGAGCCCAAACCAGTTTGGGTTCCCCTGAGCAGGAGGCCAGCACGGTGTGAGCATCACTTCTGGCTGTGTAACCCCACTCTTCCTCCTGCCCCACCTGCACAGCAACTGCATTTTCCCAAGTTTATTTCTCCACCCTGTGCTCCAGTCAGTGGAACAAAGCAGAGTCCTGCAGACCAGCCTGGAATAGCCTCAAATATTCCCTTATGCTCCTGATCATGAGAGATAACGTGCTGCATGTTTGCAAAGTTTGAAGCAAGGTTTAGAGCATTTACACAATTTTATAACTGTACTTTCCTCTCAAGGACATGCTAATTTCTGCAAACTAGCTTAAATAATTACTATCCATACAATATATATGTCATGACAGATAGCAGAATTTTTTGCAGCTTGCACATAAAACTAAATTTCAGCCAAGTGACCCTGATTTGAGGAAATATTAGGAATGATTAATTTCAAATGGGCATCCCACTGCCAAAATACCTCTCTCTTAGGCCCTAAACTTTGAAGACCAAGACTGGGCTTCTAGCAGAGTTTTCAAAATTCCTTTCATTTCTTTAGGCTTCTGCATTCCTGTGCTGCTCCAGACATTGCCTCCTGCTCACTTCCTCAAAAATCTGGTTTCTCTAAGGGGCAGGCTAAGGATGACAGCCAGCAGTACAAGGTTCCTAAATGCTGCAGGGTTTTTTTTCTCGTTTTAAATAAGAAAAATGGGAAGATCCATAAAATTTTTAGTCTCATTAACCCTATAGTCCACTGCACTGAAATACCCTATTATTATTATATTATTTCCCACCCACCAGAATGTTTTAGAACTTTGTAGAGGAGGGGTAGATAAGAAAGGGACATACAAACCCCAACATGATTCAGTAAATTATAGTTTTAATGTTGATACAAGGAACTTGCGCAATGTTTTCCAGCAAGCAAGCAATCAGGCTACCTGAAAAACAAGTCCTACTCTGAGGTCTCCAATATTCAATAAACAAGACACTTTGTCAACACACAGCAATGATTTACAGAAAGAACAAAGCAAGACGAGGACAATGCAGACAACGGGATTATCAATACAGTATATGGTATATGCATATTCTTCTGATACAGTTTTTCTTCCCTGGTGATCAGTATAGGAAAACATTTGCATCAGCAGCTCATAGAACTGAAATATAAACCCTGCTGTTAAGCATATCTGAGAAGGAAATCGATGGAGTCATGTCTCCTGTGGTTAGACAATGCGTGTCACATGGCAGTTGTCTGTTTCATCCAGAAACAGGGTGCTGAAGACATCATTAAAAAAGGTAGGGTGGTATTGGCAGGCTCTGTCACAGTCAGGATTAAAGTTCACCTCCAAGATCTGAGGCTGCATAATTCTTTTCCCTGTCACGGCAAACACAAACATTGCTGTTTAATACCAGCTCTACAGAGATCCCAAATCACTACTTGTCTTTAATCCAGAAATTAGAAAATGATTGAGAAAAGCATCTTTTGTGACCCAAACTACCAAGCCAGTAGGGTGTTTTTGTGTCAGTGGGTTAGTTTTTAGTGGAGGGACAGAAGTACCCTCTGTATTGGAGGGACAGTTCTACCATCACTATCCAAAGGACAATTATCCAACAGATTCTACAACCACTGTGCTAATTCAGTGTCTCCCCTGGAATGAGAACTTGCAGCCATTCAATATGATCTCCCTGAATCAATTGTTTGGCCTGTCAGCCTCAAACATCTTCAAGAAAACTCTGCTTCTCCTTTCACATTTCAGTACAAACCTTGCTTTCTTAAACCTCCTACATATTTAGCAGTTCTGTCCCTTTAACTGCAGCCACTCCCATCTGCCACTTCAAGCCACTCCTAAAGGAAGTCAGGGAATTTAATTTTCTCTTAAAAACTTCATCAGTTCTGGATCAAATGCATTCTGTGCAGAGAAAACCAAAGGGTTTTATTTCACGTCTGGTGTTGAGATTGTTAAGTGAAGGAACAACCTTCTGATGGACAAGTAAATCCTACTCTGCTTTGCACAGGAGCAACAAATCTCTTTGTCCACAGGCTGCCCACAGCTTTGACACTGGCACCACCCCTCATCTTCAAAAGGCCAGGGACCTTTGCAAAGCTCATGTTCAGCTAGGCATGTAATAGGTTGGTTGGTTCTTTTACTAGAGTAGTTATCCTCAAGCTAGTAATGTTTGTGAGCTGCTGTGCTTCTCCCATTCAGCACACCTCTGGCACAGGTGAAAGAGCATCCAGTGTGGATGTAGGAAACCACATTCAACACCTTGCTCCACCTCATCTAAGCAGCAAAGGTTCCATTTTATACCTCCTGTTTCTCAATCATTTCCCTCCATGAAAGCGACTCAATCTTTACAGAGTCAGTCCCTGCAGCAGTGGCCACGGGGCACTCACCCACACACAACATCCAATTGCTCCACAGGCAAACCTGGGCACAGGCAATCAACTTCTCCTGTGCCCCAGAGAACCCAGTACCACAGGAAGAGAGTATGCTCAGCTCTGTTCAATACTCCCTGGCAGTTCTCTTTGTGTTGGTGCCTCTGCTACTTTTTTACCTCTACAAGAAACACACGTCTGGGTCAGGTACATTTGCAGAACATTTCTGAGCCTTCTAGTGAGATAAATTATTCAGTCTGTCTGGCAGATTTTGCTACCAGTCCTCCACAGCTGCCTGGAAGAAAGGCTTCAGGTAGTGAGCCACGCTGTGGCACTAACATGAAGCAGCCTCACTCCAATGTTCTTGCAGAGACTTGGTAACAGCTGAATGTCAGCCCTGAGGACATCAACAGCACTGAAATGGTGAATGTGGTCCCTTCCCTGCTGTAATAAGTCACTGTGCACTGAAGACACTGCTCCAAACCTGGAAGCCACAGATGCCTCTAAGGCTTTCATAGAGAGCTGGGTATTTCAGACATTTGTTTGGGTTTTTTTTGTGTGTGTATGTGGTGGTTTGATTGGGTTCTTTTGGTTCCCCCCCAGCCCTCTGTTGTTTTGCTCTGTTTTACTCCAGAGAGACAACAACAGCAGCAGGGACGCAAGGACAGAGCCCCATCACTCCTGTTAAAGCAGCATGGCAAATGCCATCCCTGCAGATTTGCAACTTCAGGTGTCAGTAGGAGGCACAGAGCACACAGCTCACACGGCATGAGGAACAGTACAAGTTAGAAGAAACAGACTTCTGGAAAGGTCCACAAACATAAACAATTCAACATTCAAATAAAGGAGCTTCTCACCATCTCCGCTGGTGTCCCACTTAAGCATCAAGTCAATGGCATATATTGCTCTTGATGATGGATAATCACAGATGCCAAGAGGGGCAGGTTTAGACGAAGCAACTTGGAACAGTTCAGCAAATGCCTTAAAAATACTTGCCTAGTAACAGAAAAAGGTCTCTGAATGAGGAATGAGGTTCCATAAAAGCAACACGCGTTTCTGATCACTTCATTCATGCAGTGTTTAAAAGGATTTCTATCAACTGCACTACACAACAGATGAAAATCTGCTCAGTATTGGCTTCCAAATGTGCATTTAGACCTAATGCCAACACAGAGAAAGAACTCAGCACCTGGCAATATCCATGGGCTTTTCTGGAGAGCCAATGAATACAATGGAAACCCTGAAAATAATGCATTTAACATTAGAATTAACCCCCTTCTCAGGCATTATGCCAAGTATTGCACTTATGTGTAGAGGAGGGGAAAAAGAAAACCTAGGGGAGTTCTGTGAAGACCAGCAGTACAGCTGTGAAGTTTTGGCTTTTTTTTCTGCCTATTCAGTTGTATTCTAGCTTTGCTTTGTTCCACTCTGCAACGAAAAATCTTCTACCCATTTATACCCCTAAGAAGGGTGGGGGGGACATGGAGATTTTAAGAATGTACTACGTAGGTATTTTGAAAAACAGTCAGATATCCAATCTGAAAGTGAAACAAACCAGAAAGAACACACAGATGTAATTTTTAGCATTGAATTTATACTGCAGTGAACCATTCCCTCTATTTTATGTACACTGTACTACTTTGGGTAACCTACAGGATATATTTTGACATCTCTCTTTTCACCCCTTGTAGTCTCTTCCAGAATATTTTAAATCCTGTCATACTCCAAGTATCATTAATTGGATACAAGGGTCTAGTTAAAATAAATGTCAATTAATTTATGGAAATCAAGTCACAGTTGGATAATTTATGCACTTTTGAATAAATATGCACATATAAAGGCTCAACTATCATTCACTCTGTTTCTTCCAGCTCCTAATAAATATGGAAGAGTGAAAGAATTCAGTTTTGTGCACGTTTCTGAACCAGCTCTTCACATTCAGCTTTTTTCTTTCAAGCACGAATCACAGGAAAAATTAAAATCAATGAGTAGGCCCTCATCTGCCTTCCTGGATGTTTTATGGAAGTGTAGTATTTGGAGCTTCTTTTTTACAGTCAAAAGATGCCCTGATATCAGAGGACCATCTGTGTTCTTGTAAAAAGTCATCTGTACAAGGAGCAGGGACAGGGCTCTGGCAAGGCTGCTAAGGCAGAGAAGCTGGGGCAGCAGCAGGAAACTCTGCACTTGAGAGTAGTCAGGACTGGCTGTATTGCTAAGTCCAACATGATAAATTATCATAGTGTGATCATGAAGTAAAATTCTCAAATTGCAAAATACAATTCTCTAACTATCAAGTATTTGAGGGCAAATTACACAAAGTTCTGAAGTGAATGTTAACATGATCTCCTTTGTGATACACATGAAGTACGTCTTCTGAGAAAAAAAATCCTAACAACCCAAGACTTTGGAAAAGCTGTGTAAAAAACCCCCAAACAGATCATGAACATTTACAAGAGAAAGATGAATTGCTGACTTACTTGTATCATTGTCCAAGGATATTCAGGATATTGCTTTTCAAACAGAGGAATAAAGTCTTCACAGTGCACCTGAAACAGTTAGTAATATCAAAGGCTGTCTTGGTTTGGGAATGACAAGGGAATGGAACATCAAATATATTTGCCATTCATACAAACAGAAGTAGAGAACTAGGGAATTACGACAGCTCCTGAATACCTTCCTTGTTCCAGGATTTCTTATTATAAAAGATCACTCCAAGGCTTTGACAATGACCAGCTGTCGTTTTTTATAATTCTTTTACTGTCTCTATCAATGTGGGTTCTATTCAGAATGTAGATTTGCATTACCTTAGATAACCACAGATGACTGGGGCAAAGAGTCTAGAAAAGTATTTGCTTAGGTACTTAGATTGCTTACTTCAGGTACTTTGAACACCCTGTCGAAGTGGATGTGAAACAGGTTATTTGCTAACAGCCACAGCACAGGCACCACAAGATTTTCTGCCAACAGAAAGGCGAGGGAATGTTTTGGGCCATTTCCTCACCTGTTTCAACGTCACACTGGGAGCATAATTCATGACAGTGAAATGCTTCTCGTAGTCATCCAAGTCATCCAGCGAGAAGGCCCTAAGGAAGAGAACAAGCCCTCAGTTTCCAAGGCATGCAATGCCAGGGGGTGCGGACTGCGAGGGGAGGCAGCACCTGTTGGAGAAGCGCAGCCAGAAGACGTCGTAGCTGTAGAGGCGCAGGGGCCGGGCGGAGCGCAGCAGCACCACGTAGCGCACGTCGAACTTCACCGGCCCCACGTCCTCGCGCTCGAACAGCACCGGCTCCTCGATGTACTTGCACACCACCTGCAGCAGGGCACGTGAGGCACAGCTCAGGGGAAACGCCAGTGTCACTGCACCTCCGTCACTCGGGGCATCCCTTCCCTGCCTGGGGTCACTGCACCTCCGTCACTCGGGGCATCCCTTCCCTGCCTGGGGTCACTGCACCTCCGTCACTCGGGGCATCCCTTCCCTGCCTGGGGTCACTGCACCTCCGTCACTCGGGGCATCCCTTCCCTGCCTGGGGTCACTGCACCTCCGTCACTCGGGGCATCCCTTCCCTGCCTGGGGTCACTGCACCTCCGTCACTCGGGGCATCCCTTCCCTGCCTGGTGTCACTGCCCCTCTGTCATTCGGGGCATCCCTGTCTGCCTTTCAGCTTTTCCTCTGAAAGGGGCACAGACAGACAACGTGACTTTCTGTCACACTCTCACTGCAGTGTGTGGACACAAAGAGGCCAGGGTGGTCTCATTTTTAAAAACCACAGATTTCTAACTCTGGTGACCTTGTTGTTTTGCAACAATTGTGAAGCAATTCTGTGTGCATTTCTGTACCCAGAAAACACATGCAGAAGCAAGGATGTTCCCAAATTGATGACCAATGCTAACTATAGCCAATGTGTTTGTCTGCCAGCCTGGGGATTGGCTTTACAGCAGCACCATGGTGAAATATCCCTTATTGTCAGGGCAAGTTTTATTTTTTAAGTAAGACAACATCAGGCTCTGAGTTCATCACTGCAACAAATGGAGCTGACCAATATGCAACTGAATCTGTTCTGAACTGTATGCTTATGGCCAGCATATGAATTTTGGAGAAAATAAATTTCCTTTGTATTTTCAGACCTCCTTCTGTGGAGCAGTTTTTTCAGCTCTGCCTTTTAAATCCAGTTCAAAGTCATGCTCTCTCACCTTTGGGCTGCTTTCCCTGTGTCTGATGATACTGTTCAGGTTGTTGGTGATGTGGGTATCCAGGCTTCTGGCCAGGTTCCATGGTTTGCATATCCAGTGATTGTCTTCTCCTCTGGGAGAGAAAGAGAGAGAGCAACACCTTTAAGTATCCACCTCATTCATTTGGCTGAACAGCCACTTGGCTTGATCCATGTCTTCTCCTGAAAAAAATACTTTATAAACCTGTGGGCTACAGCACAAGAATTAAGACTTTTGCTGGCAGCTGGGAGAAGTAGGTCTTAGGAATAAGGGAGAGAAAAGGCAATGGTACCTTTCACCATTTTTTTTTTTTTTCAGTTAGGGCTTAACATGATCTCACTGTCTATCTCCTACTCCATCAAAAGGGGAAAACAAGCCATCAACAGGACAGCATCATCATGAACATGCACAAGTCACAGTGTGGAAGCGGTCTGCCAGGAGCCCAAGAACATTCTGGCAAGGTGTTGTGCAATTTTCCAAGTTGGTTCCCTACTGACACCTCCAAATCATTCACAATAAATGACACCAGATCTCATCTCTTCAGGAAGAAACCACACAGTGTCTCAACAGTTTGCACAACAGGAAAATAAGAACACACCACCATCGTCTCACTTTCTAGCACTCAGACACCTCCAGGGGCAAAAACCTTTGAGATATCCTTGAGAAAATATAGCAACATGCTGGTCTTTCCATCTATCTTTCCAAGTCAGGACAGGGTGATGCCTGATGTCCTTTCCTCAACCTTAAAGCATCATAAAGTTAGCTGAAGACTGCAGTTAACTTCTGTTTTGTTTGTTTGAAAATTCCTACCACCCCCTTTCCATTCCCTACATACACACTGCATTCACTGGCAGTCCTTGATGTGGAAAAGGAATTAAACCACCACACGTTAGGGACACGTGGCAGTTGTGCTCTCTCCTGGCCAGTGCCAGTCCATAACAGACTTTGTATAGCAAAATAATGGCCAAATGAAACACCTGGCAGGTGTCACCATAATAAGTGTCACCAAAGCAGCACCCTTTCAACCAGAATACTCCATTCCAGACAGAAGAGGTTCTTTAGAAGTAGCTAATGCTCTCTTTCTCTCTTACAAGAAGAAAAGTTGTAGTTTACACCCACTTCAAGGCAGCTGCAGCAGCAGAAGTGTAGATTTTAAACCCTAAAGTTCCACAACTGCTTGAATGTAACACTAAAATGAAATTTTACTTTCATAACCTTACAGAACACAAGTACTTTATACATTTTCCACTCTGGCTTAAGTGCAAGTACCACTGCTACTGTCCCTGGAAAAAAACCCCACACTTGTTGCAAACACATTTTGAGGCTTTGTATAGTTGTTAAACACAAGATGCAAGATCCTGACTGGGCAAAGAGCAAAGGACTTCAACTCTGTATTCAAATCACAGAAAAGTTTCTGAGTTTCAAATTGCATTGTTTAACTACTCTTACCTAAAATAAAAACCTAAAAAGCCCCCACTTTTCAGGTAAAATTCATCTGAATATAAATGCAGCAAGAGCTAACTCATAGTGGTGCAACAGCTGCCAAGACTGCCAAAATGTGAGCTCCTGGTCTTTAAGCAAGGTGAGATCAAGACAGGACAAAACCTAAGGAAGAGGAAACACAAGTCACCTTCTTTCACGTTGCTGGAAGTAGCTGATGAACTGAGGCAATTCTGTCTGGAGGTTAAAAGTCCGAGGCAACCACGTGGGCCCATCTGGTCCTCCAGCTCGTCTGGCAATGGAGGCCAGGCAGTCTTTGACAGTCAGGAGGTTCTCACATGGGAACTGGTTCACCATTACCTCAGGCTTCTCCTCACTCAGCTTCCTACAAAGCAAACAAGTGCTTGGTGAAGGGGCAAGGCTGGGGAAGCCTTTGGGAACACAGTTTTTATGGCAAAGAAATTTTTAAAGAAGTATTATCAGAGGAATAATGAATCCTGTAATTAATTAACCTATAATCTTTGAAGTGTGAGAAGTTGTAGAGGATGTCTGCTTCTCCCTCGTTGTCTGTGAATACAAAACGGGGATGTGTCAGGTTGTTGAGGACTTGCTGAATGTCTGTGAAAACCCTAGAAGAAAGAAGCACATGAAGAAAAATGTCATTTAGCTTCTGAAACTGATCAACTCATGCTTGAATAGAAAAAAACTTTTGACTTTCTACAAGAATTATGTTTTTCCTGTATATACTCTGTGACAATCTCTTCTTGATACACAGAAACAACTTAAATTGAAGTGGGTAGATTAAAAAATCGTGAGAGATTACCTAAAAAAACATCTATTTTGAGATACAAATCTCAAAGGTAGTTTAGCTGTGACATCTTCATAAAAATAACAGTTCAGAAGATGATGACTAAACCCTGACAGAGAAGCAATAAAAAGAATTCATTGTTCCACATGAAAAGTCCAGAAGTGAGAGTGGCTTTGTGAATACCTTCACTCCTGAAAGAGCTCTAAAAATCAACCTGCTGTCATCCACAGGAAAGAAAGTCATAGCAAATCTTGTCAGCTTAAGTCTGTAGCTTCAGGAGATTATTTTTGTTTGTTCAGAACTTAAAATAACCCAAACATATGAAAGTAGGTACATAAGGTATATGCTGGGAATACACACAGCTTTGAGGTTTGATACAAATTCCCTCCCAACCCCATTTAACATCACACAAAACCCCAACCCAAACCTAACAGACATTTCAGAATGTCATCAAGCAAGAGGCAAGTTGCTGCGTATCTTAGGAAATTTCCCTCTCAAATAAAACCAGTCACTTGGAGGCTAAAATAACCAGATAGAAATAATGGTTATTTTGATGACTTTACAGCTTAAAGTGAGGCCATTTAATTCAGAATTCAGCATGTTGACTCAATAAGCAAGACTTTTTAATATCATTCTCATGGTAAGGGAACATTTAAACTGAATAAAAAACCACTAATTTTTTCCATTAGAAACTAATGTATTCTTCCACCTCTCCAGATCTATTCTTATCAGTTGTGGAACTTTCCTCTCCTCCTCCACTACTAACCAACTGGAAGATATATTCCCCTGAGAGACACTTCTCTGAGAAGATTAATTACAGAAATAGCCCAGTCACAAGGGGGAAATAAATTCTTTAAAATTCTTTAAAAAGTAAAGTGTGAAAGATGCTTTGCATAGCTCCATGTGTGAGATATTACAATAGTTATACTTTTTATGCTGAAGCCTGTAACTGAGGGAGATGACTTCACTGTGGATGAAGGGAATCAGCCTGCTGAAAGAAGCCACTAATCTTTCCTCACTGTTGCAACAGAACAAAATTGGTATTTCCAGAGTCCCACTAGCATTTCTTTCTGCAATTTGTGGCTTCTTGGCTTCTCCTTGTAAGTCTGCACACTAGGGGAAAGTGTAATACAAAATCTGATGTACTGGATTCACTACAAGTTCTGCCAAACCCACAAGCTCCCGTAACATCCACTGGTTCCCTTATCCTGTTAGTCTTTGCTGGAGCAAAAGGAAATCAAAGTGGTGACCTGAAGATAAAAGGCCAATTATGTAATGCTGTAACAAAGTCCTGAAGCATCCAAAATCTCCACACAAATAGGCACGACAGAACACAGGCAGCCCAAGAACTACTAAAACTGAAGTTGGTCAGAAAATTCCAGATTGGTTCCTTACAAACTCATCCTGCAAGTCACCATCCTCCAAAGACCCAGTGCCAGAGCACTCAGGATTATGTATTTGAAGACTTGCTTAAAATGTAGCATAAAAGAAATAGGGGAGCTCAGTCTAGCTTTGTTAAGTGCAGGAACATCACTGGTAAATAATATGAGGGAGGTTAAGATTAGAGAGGAAATAAGGCCATTTCATTTGTTCTAAGGTAATACACTGATAATGCCACAAGAAGATCCAGACAGGTAAGAAATGCATCAGTATCAGCCAACTTATTTTGGACCTTTCAGTCCAGTATCAGTGACACTGATGAATATTAGTATCACTGATTAGTATCAGTGACTGAACTAATGAAGCCAGCTAACCATACCTCCCCAAATGATGGGGTTTTTTTCCCCTTGTCTCACTGAAGTGCTGGTAGGGATGCTATGAGGTCTGGGATTAAAGATGACATTGAGTGAAATTATGCAAGTAAGATAAATATGTTTAGATATTACTTAATTTACTCAAAATATTTAAAGCTAAGAAGCACTTATCAACTGAGAATCAACTTCCACAGCACAGAGCTGACAAGACCAACCAAAACAAAGAGTTGTCTCATAACAGCTCTTTGGACATTTTTAAACAGTAATGGATGCAGCTGAAGAGAAATACGAAAGAGAAGATCAAAAGAAACAGAGATGATCAAGCCCAACACAAACTGGAAAGGGTTTCCCTAATAAATCTGTCTTTGAAGCATTTAGTTCTTGGATTCTTTTTTTCCATTCAGCAATCAGCACAGCTGGATAGAACTAGGGCAGCAGTTACTATGCTACAAGACCTAATTAAACCTGTAATTCTGCTGTATTGAACACTCCCCTGCTTTTCAGGATTCAGATTAAACATTTATTTCATCTTCCACTCTCTGTCTTAACTCTGCTTGGGTACAAGATGACTAAGAATTTGTTCCAGGTTCTAAACCTTGCAATCCTGTGCCTTGAATTTCTTCTGAATCCCCTAAAACAGCAGCAATCCACAAAGCAGAGCACAAATACTATTAACAGGCTACAGCCATTATCCCAGCTCCATGTGTCCCTGTCTGTCTGCCCAGGGTGACAGCCCTAAAACCTTTAAAGGAGACCAAGAGCACTGGAAGGCTGCAGCTCCTACTCAATTGTCTGGACTCTGAGATGCTGCTCTACTTGTGGAGGAACTTTAGTAGACAAAATTCAGAGCATGAGAAGGGTCTTACAGCCTTCTAGCCAGATATGAACAGGATAAAGGAAAAGAGAGGGAAACCCTTCGGAGTACGTTGAGTGGATTAAATTCCTTAGAAGACAAGCAGGAAGAATTTGATGGGCTTCCCCCTCCTTCCTTGCCTAACATGAACGCCATTCATTAGAAGGATAAGATACAAACTAAAGAGGTAAGCAGTGAAAAATATATCAGTGTTTGCCAACATCCTCAGTTGCTTTCTGCCTCTTTCAGAATGCATCTGCCTTCGACTCCTGTATCTGAGTACAGCAGATGAAAAATATAAGCTTTTGCTTATCCTCACAGCCATGTAACCTGAGATTTCAACTACAAATGGAATCTCGACTATCACTGGGCACCTTAACAAATGCCTCTCCACAAGAAGTCACTTTGATTTCCAGTAGTTCTTCTTAAGTAAAGCTGATCAGTAACAAATCAACACAAAAAGCTGGTGTGTGAGTACACCTAGCAAATACATTTTAGTGCAACTTTACCATTTAAGCAAAATGTTTCAAGCAAGAACTGTGACCCCAGTGTCAAGACTACAAACACCCTGGAGTGCAACTCACAGCACATGCTAAGCAATGGTTTGGTTCTTACTGGAATAAAACCAGTAACAAGGCAGCCTAGCCATGCAGTACCACTGTTTTTGCTCAAAAAAAAATCCCTTATCTTTGCAGTGTTCTTCCAGCTTTCTTCTGAAATGGTTTCACAGCATATGGTCCATATTTGTAGCAAACACATGTTCAATTTAAAACATTCCAGGTTTTTACAGGATTCCTGTTTGGCAATGCCATCTGAACAAGGGGAATAGTCTGTTATATTCACACAGCACAGAGCAACCCCTATGGACATACATGCTAAAATGCAGAAAACAAGTCTTTAGTGTCTCTTCTACACCTTAAGTCATACTTGATGAAAACAACACTGTGTAACGTAGTGTTAAAACATGATGCACCTTTTCTTTCACCCAGAAGGTGGCACTTATTAAAAAAAACAAAAACAAAACCACAAACTAAATTTATTTTTTAGAAATTCTGTAAGTGACAATTCATTCACTCAAAGAATAAATCCAACAGGAGCAACTAGTAAGTCAGAATCTTAGGCAAGTGACTCCATATAAACAATTTAACTTGTCTCTGTTCTTCAGAAGTGGAAAAGGCTGTTCAGCCTGAACACACTGCAATTACTGCACATAAACCTGGTAAGAAAACATTTTGTTTGTGGATACATACTTGAAAACTTTGTCTTTGGCATAAACTGGTGGATTTATCGCTACAGGAAGTTTTTCCTTGTTTTCTGCTAAAATTGCCTAGAAAACAGAAAACCACAAAAAGTTAATTCTAGGCAGAATGAAAGAGTCCATTGAATGTCTTATTGCTCCGTTCTCTTTGGAGCAAGTGAATTTCAGCCAAGTTACATTTTGACAATTTTATTATGTTGTGTAATATGCTGTTCAGAAAAAAAAAATCTGTACAAGAGCAGAGGCAGAAGGAAACCCTATCAGCAAAAAGGAACAAGACACAAGACTTTGAGACCAGGGCACATCAACACTGTTCAAAGACCCTGAGAAGCTCTTGCTTCTAAACATTTAAAAAAACCCTCAAATCACAGCCAACCATATACAACAGAAGACAAAGTTGCTGTATTTCCAACAAAATGGAAGACTGATAATTTAGTTGTGCTGCTTTGTTACAGATGACTAAAAAAATTATAGCAGTTTGGAAGCCAATTCTGCTCCTGTGAAAATGAGCAAAACGTTTTTTGCAGTCTTCAGCAGTAACCATGCCTGCAAAGTCTCTCTCCATCCTGTACAGCCCCCCTCTGACTGATAAAAGGAAATACACTCCTGGATCATTGCTGATGCCCTGCCAAAGGAAGCAGCTCCCAGAAACTCTTGGATGGAAGTGTTCATGCAAAGTACATCCCTTCCAAAAATGCAAAATCCCAACCAACCAATCTGCCTTAGGTGATAAGACAGCTTAGCTTTTATGCATGTACAACTTTATTTAGCAGAAGCAGGTTAACTTCATTTCAGACTAGATATTGTTAGTAACAAGCTGGATTAGTTTACTGGCTGTCCTCAGCCATCACAAAGAAATAGATAGTTGAGGTAATATCCCAAATCTTTATTAGAAAGGAAACAAACTGAAAGACTACTTAAAAGAGTGCCATCATATTAAAAATGTCCCTGCTCCAATATTTAATGGTTCTAAATCACAACATAGCCCAGTATCCAGTCTGAAAAACAGAACTTTTTCTAAAATAGTAAAACAAATCTTTCTGTAATTCAAGACTGAACAGCAATGCTACAACAAATCCAATCAATAAGCCCATCAGACAATGTATCAAACTGGAAGATGGATGTCTCAAGATGAAGTACCTCATAGTGTACTAATAAAAAAAGCTATACAATACAGCAATAAAATATTGTAACTCATTTATGTTGCTCCAGTATTTAAACATTTAGCTATCACTAAGTGTAAGACATTTCTTGTCTCACTGTGCTTTGAACTGTTTTTTTTTTTTAGTTTACTGGCTGTCCTCTGAATCAGTCTTTAAGTTTAAAAAAAAGCAAAATCGGAATTCTTGCAGTGCTTTTTCAGACACTGCCTCTTCTTAACAGAGACAAGATATGGAATTAACTTGTTGAAATCAAACCTGGTAATGCTCATCTGGTGGCTCTGGAGTAAAGCAGCTGACATCCAACACCTCAGTAGGCACCCAAGGTAACAAAACACACTTCCTGATCAGGCGATCCGTCTCCCCGTAAGCGTAATCACGAGTGACTTCATCTGCAGCAAAACCAGGAGAACCTTTAGGAACTGCCTTTCATTTCCCACTGAAAAACCTTCAAATGGTGGCTGTACAGTCAATACTGGCATAAATTTCGTTATTTAAATGAAAAATTAGAGATATAAAGAAACGAGATGAAGAGAGTATTATTTAGGATGCTGATCTTCTCCATGTGATGGAGGCAGAGAGTGACCCCTGATTAAGATTACAGGAATAAATCACTGGCCTGGTGTTTCCCAACTTTCAGAGCCTGACTTTCTGACTCAAAGCTACAAACACAGACTTGAGGGAATTTTTTTAAAACCCCTCAGATGACTGAATTTGCAGTTTCACTAAGGCAGTGACGCAAGATTTAAGTTCTCTATCAGTAAAACAATAGCAACATTTTTGGACTGGTAAAAGGTCTCTATCCTGAAATACAGAAATACCAGACAGAGAGAACTTTTATATTTGATAGTGTTACAAGAATGAAGCCATTTTGGTCTTGAAACATTTGTTCTACTGTGAAATGTTCAATGGTTTTGTAAGAACTGGCCCATTTTCTATTGCAAACATTAAAGGAAACCCCAGCTCCTCAGACACGTGGCCCTGATTTTGCTAAATCTGAGAAATTTTAGCCTGATAGCAGCAGCTGAACGTTCCCAAGGGAAGAATTCTTGAAAGAATTTATCTTTCAAGGACAGTTTCTGTAACTTCATAAACATTTCTAAGTTGCCATAACAAACCTCTCTCCCAGGTGCTGTTTTTGCTACTTAACCAATGAAGAGAGGTGTTGATTCTACGGACCAACGATATGTCTTTTTAGTGCAGCATGTTATAAAAGGGCTGAATGAATTGTAAATGAAGTCCTCTGATCTTTCTTCTACTTTGGAGTCAAGCTTGTTTCGTGTCCCACAGTGACAGACACACACTTACCACCAGTTTCGAGGTCTCTCAAAGGCCAGAGAACCGTGTAGGCAATTTGTTGAGGCACGTAAAACAGAGGTGCTGCTGCAAAACTTGGCTGGTCTGAATGCTGAATGCGTGATCCAAATTCATCCATGATGTACCACACAGGAACCTTCTCCTCTGCAGTCTGTATGGATAACCAGAGAGAGACATCTCACACACACAGATTGCAGGGAAAGCTCTGTGAGACAGAGGCACTGGCAGTACCCCTACAACACTTCTCAGAATCCTGCTCCAGCCTCCTCTTTCTCGTGCTACTGCTATTCCCCACCAGACCTGCTTTCCCTGAACCAAACCAGCCAGTTAAGAGAGTTAAACCAGCAGAAGGCTGCTTGGTAGGATTAGTTTTCCTGCAGTTTCTCTCAGAATCAATTAGCTACAAAGTGTTTGAAGTTTAAGAGTGAAGGAGAGCAAAACTGCTTCCTGCAACAACAGCTGGCTACGAGTGTTTAGGGTGCATCATCGAAGTGCCCCTTACTGCAACACTTGTCATGAAAAAATCCTGAATAAGAAAATAAACTTTAAATTGGTTGGTAGTGTTACTGTGGTCTTTTTATGGAGGCAGGAATGGAGCAGAGAGACTAGACTTGAGGTATCTCCCTGAAAAAGTGAACAGAAGACAAGTTCAACTAGAGGTTGAATTAACTGTCTTCTGGAAAATCACTTTTTAAATGATAACACAGATAACTCCATTTGACTCACTAGCTATTCATGACAAATTGAGTAACAAAGAGATAGAAGAGAAAGACTCAAGAGATACTGTTTAGATTTCCCTTTCATTAAAGGAAAAAGCCACAATGAACCCCTTTCTCAAGGATTTTTCAGACTTGATTCTACTGTGAGTTAACTCTGAGCTTAATTGAAAAAGATGACCAGTCCAGAGAACAAGCTCACGGTCTGGTCATGCTCTCACTGCTCAGAGTTAGCCCTGACCATTCTGCATAGGGCTGAGGCCAAAGGACTCACCTTTCTCCTCTTGAATTACAAAGTCTCAAAAAAACCTTGGAGCTCCACTGCAAACCCTACATCAGGGTTTTCACCTGCACCCCAAGGATTGTATTCCCACAAAAATGGCACGTGTGCACTTGAAGGTGTTTGAAGGCTCAAGACATGCTGGTACAGTGCTGAAGGACTACAAAGGGCAGGATGACCAAATTTTAGGGTGTGTGGTCTTACCCACACACCCTAAAAGGAGCGTTTGTTCTCCTTCCAAATAGAAGGAATGCCTGTAAGGATCTTTGTTATTCACGTACCGGAACACCTTCACCCGAAAATTTTTAGCATCCTGTAGAGTCTTACCCCTTGAGAGAGCTGGTAGGTCTGGTTGTATTTCCACATTTCCTGCAGCACCTGCTCGATGCTGCCCTCGTCTGGGACCTCTCCGTGGAAGGGGACGCCCATGAGGTTGGCCATCCTGTGCAGCAGCCCGGGCACGCGGCGCAGCTGCTGCCGCGCGTGCTGCGCGCGGTACGTCCAGGCGTGGTCGACCAGGAACACGCTGCAGGAGAGTTTGGTGGTGTCACACCCCGGGGTTCCCACACACACACACACAGACACATGCTGGGAATAAAAGCTGGGCTTCCCTGGAGATGGTGTGAGAGCTAATCTGCTCTTAGTCACAAAGTCACTCCCAGAGCACACACGGCGGCATTGCAGGGTAGGAGCAACTTCCCAGCAGGAATTTACACTCTGGTTTCGCTCTAGAAAGCTTATGGTGTGTTAGTGAGAGTTCCCATGAAAATGAGGAGCAAATAAAGAACAGGCACTCAGTTTGTGAGCTTATTCCCTTTAAAAGCCAAGAACACAAGCATCTCCCCTTCTAATCACTATTAACTCTAATGCATCAACCTGATATTCTTGCCTGAAGCAGGAAAATCATACACTATTTTGAAAAATTACTTGAGGACCTTGCTAGCCACAAGGTCTGTGACATCTACTGTCATCTGTAAAGCCAGGTGGAGAAGGCTGATCATCAGAAGCCTTTGTATGCTATTAAAATAAAATGAGCAATAAGTTATGATTGTTTTTATTTGGTTTGGGTTTTTTTTTCTTTAGGTAGGGCTGGGGTATGTCACCAAGTTATTTTTAGAAAATAATGCATTGTTTAAATAAAATTACAATCTAATCCTAAATAAAACCACACGTATCTGGTACAACTTCCCTTGAGAAGCTTAACCCTTGTTTACAGTGCATGGTTTTTAGAAAAAACCACAGTTTTTCAAACAGAAGGGTACTTCATATTTTGGTGGTATCATCTGACTGAACCAATACAGAGAAAAATCTGAATTCTACTTGTTAGCGAAATCCCCAAACCACACAAAACCCCCCTCTGCAACACCCATATTTCAGAAAGCTAAAAACATGTCAGCTGTCACATAGGGCAAGTATGGTTGAACAATTACTGTATCCCAGATTCCACACACACATGAAACCTCGCTTAATTTTAAAATTAAAGGCTCCAGAGAATGCTATGGTCAAGCTCTTTGAAAATGTTAGCAAAACAGGTGTGTTGGCCTTCTGCTCCCATATTCACACACCTGAGTGTTGCAAGGAAGCCCAAGATTATCACAGGAGCTGGTTTTGAACTCGATAATTTAAGTGCATTTTCAGATTTAGAAAGGTGATTACTTAGGTTAAGGCAGGGATGTAAAGGCACATACCTATGATTCTTTGTTGGTTTTATTCATCAAGCCTAATGTAAATGTTTAGATTTTGCATGTGTACCTCAGATTTAAAAAGTATGAAAGTATGAAAGATCTCACAAAGTTTTATATAACCGAGCAGAAATGCATTTAGATCCCCAGCAGAGATGACTTAATCTCACTGGTTTTTATTAATGTATGACAAATCCCCCGTTCCGTGTTTGAAACCAGTAAGAACACAAAAAGCAGTACTATAATATAAAGTTGTTTTTTACACAACTTTATTCTAGTTTTATAGATGCCTCCTAGTCTTATATTCATGACAGACAAGTTGATTTGTAAGCAAGAGAACAGTAATTTGATATATTCAATTCTACATGCATGCACACAACCATACTCTTGAATTACACTTTAGCCAACTGAAGGAAATGCAACAGCCCACAGAATATTACCATGAGTACCTTCTTGGCATGAGGTTTGTGGATATCACAAGTATTTCTGTTTTGGTTGTTTTTTTTTTTTTTTTTCCACAGGCACATAGTGTTGCAGATACAAAGGTTTGCTTTATTTCTGCAGAAATCATTTCAAGGTTGCCTTTTCCCTATTTTCTCCCTGAGTTTACTAAAATCAATTTCTAAATATCTTCCTGCATGATTTAAAAAGAAACACATTAAGATATTTGTGTTCCTAGTACCCTTTGCAAGGTGTGTTTCATAGCATGCATTGTTCCTTAAACATGCAAGCTATGCCTTAGAGCTGGAAAAGAGGATTTCTGAATAGAATCAAACAAGTTTCAATGCAAACTGTCACTATCCTGTTAGGGTTTCACACTCCTCAAAGACTGAACACTATTTTCAAAATCACAACTCACCTATTGGGATTGGAGGCTTGAAGTCCATTCTCATTTGTTACAATAACTTTGAAACAAGGTCCGTTTCCAGGATTTGGCTTCTTGAATTGTTCCTCCATTTCTTCATCAACTTCTTCCTCCTCATCCACCTCTTCTACTTGCATTATTCCAAAGTAGTCACCAGCATCAAACACCTGAGATGGAAAGTGCACAAAATCTCATGCAACTTGATAAGGCAGTACCCTGATATGAACAATGCAACACCTGAAGACATTTCTCCCCTGTAATCTGACAAAAAATGGCATTTTTAACTTAAGAGATGAATGAACAACAGTATTTATTCTTTCACATTTTAACAGAGCTGTTTGTTTGGGAAGTTTCTTTAATTAATATTTGTAGGAAGCTTTGTTGGTTTCTTTGGCACCAGCAGGTCTACTAATGATTGTCTATCAGTTTAACACCTCATTAAGAATTTTAGAGGCTAAAACCAGAATACTTTTGCTCAACCTTTGCTACAATTAGCAATTTAAGACCTACAAAACCAAGTGCTACCCAGGCTCCACAACCATACTAAAGTACATTAAGGTCCCTGAAGAAAAAGAGCTTTTCCCAATTGAGTTCTGAACCAGTGAAGAAATCTCAGCCTGTTTCCCTCTTTCTTCTTTCCCTGTAAGAGAAACTATCAGTGCCTTCTCACCTCCAGGTGAGTTGGGAGATTCCTTATACTGCTATATATAAAGTTAAGTTTTATACACTTATCTCTACTAAGGTGCTGACAAGGGTTTGTTTACCTTCTTGCCTACTCCAGATGCAACAACTTCATCTAGAGCACACAGAAACGAGGGCAGTCACCACACAAGGCTCCCCTGCCAAACACTGGGCTTGTGTATCTGGCAGAACCAAGACCCTGCTGACAACTTTCATAATTTCAAAATGAACATATGCTCTTAGGAAGTCAAAAATAGGTAATGCCTTCAAAAGACTGCTGAATTTTTTCAGAGATAATTATTTTTGCTAGAATCACCCACACATTACCTAATAAAACAGGCAGGGGCAGACAAATCCTTTGCCTCAATCTAATATGACTAAAAACTAGCAGGGAGGGAGAAAGGTTTAAATTCTGGAGTTACTGGTTCAACACTCCAAACCTGCAATGGTTCAACACACAGCCTGCAATGCCACATTATTAAAAATAATTACTTCTATATAGTGACAACTTCTCAGCTGAGGAACAGGGGATGGTATTTTCCTCTGGGATGGCAGAAGGCAAGGGGAGGGGGCCATGGTGGATAAAAAAATCATAGAATGTCTTGGGTTAGAAGGGACCTTTTATAAAAGATCACCCATGTTCCACCCCTGCTGCCAGGGGCAGGGATGCCTTCCAGATGCTAACAATAGCCAACAGCTATTAGCTGTTATTAGCTAACAGCTTCTTAGCACACAGCTTCTTAGCTAAATGCTAAGGAGATGCTAACAGTATGTTGGCTAATAAATACATACATAAGCATTTCTTTAGGGTAAAGAAAATTGTCTTCCAAACAAACTTATTAGAGATTACAAACACACCTATTAAAAAAATAAAAATCAGAAACTTAAGTTTCTTTCACATCAGCAAGTATTAAAATAGCAGTTCCAATTTATTTCTAGTTTTCCAGTTGCTAGAAGAGGACAACATTACTCAGTAGTAAGCGGTATCATAACCTCTAGCTGTTCTAATAGTAGCCCCCAATGCTTTTTAAGTCTCTGCACAGCTGCCTTGGAAATTTGCAGTCACTGGAATTCATATAGCTGCAGGTAGGTCCCTGCAAAAGGAGGAGCCCTTCCCTGTGCTCACAATTAATTTTTGTCAGGTTGGCTCCCAGCTGGGTGAGCTCCCTGGTCTGGTTCAGGGCACAAATGCTAATCCCAGCCCACGGCAGCCAGCAAAAGCAGCGTGCCAGGAAACATGTTCCACCTTTCCCTGAAGTGACACTTGAGTGCTCCTGCTGCTGGATCAAGGGCCATCCTTAACAACCTCATTAGCCTCAGAGAAGCACAGACAAGTGACTGGGAGTCATTAGAAAACGAAAAGTGCAAGTGTGACACAGAGGAGTCACTTGATACGTGCTGCAGTGTGGCACTGGGTGTGTTTTCCACACTTAACTTTTGTCTTAAGGAGCTTGTGAGAGAGGGATACTCAAATTCAGCCTTCACTCATGACAGGCTCCACCCGTTTACTAAACACCCACAATGAGTATCAACTTCTTCCACAACACTAAGAGGAAGTTGTTGGGTGATATTTTTTGGGGGAGCGGGGATTGGTAAATATAATCCTAAGACTTCAAAAAATGAAGGGATTCTAAATGCCCTAAACTAAAGTTTTGGTCTCTCCCCCTAACAAATCATCAGATGCACGAGGCTGTAGCAGTTGCATTTAGCAAAAAATCCCCACTTTTAATACCTTTGCAGAATTATGCTTGATGAAAATTTTCTCCTAGAGAATTTATAACCTTGTAAAAGTGAATTGTGTATATTCCTCACTCAAAGCAAATCACTTCTCGCAGCAGCAACAGCTCAAGACCACCTTAATCAGCAGCTTTCTGTGAGGGTTTTGTTGTTTTTTAAATTTGTCATTGATAATACAAGCAGTTCAGTAGTTCACTGATGGGTTTGGCAGAAGCACCTCGTTGTCAGTGTGGATACACAGATATTTTTGTGTCTCCTCTCTTCCTCCCTCCCTTTGAGCTGGGCTGTCACACTGAACCTATTAACACAGCGGCACCATTAAGGGAATCTTAAGTAAGCTCCTTAAGCAAAAACCAGCTGGATAAGATCACACCACCAATCTGAAAAGTCATCTTTGGCTTGAAGCAGAACAGGGAGAGCTCTCATTAAGTATTCCACCAGAGCAACCAATAACCTCTAGACAGCAAAAGGGCACCAACACATTCCAGTGGCACAACTGCCTGCAAGCAAAACATGTTTGGGCAAAATCCCTCCCTCTTCACGTTCAGGTGTGGCTCCAACCTAACCAACCCCAGAAAGGCAGAGGACTCAATACCAAAGGAGACACATGTCATGACAATTACCACTCAGGTATCTCCAGCAAATTCTTTCAAGGCACACTGCAAACTGCTTTGAAGGCCACAGGTAACCTCTGAGCAACAGGCTGCCCTCCACTGCTCTGGAAAACAGTCTAGGAGCATTATCATGCTGCATTCCTTCTAGCAATTAATTAAAAGCCTCCACTTCTAACTGGGATGAAACTCTAAGCAGTCTTTTGCCAGCAACATCTGAGGGCTACAAAAGTCTTTCTGCAATACAGAGAAGCCTTCAAAATTACTTAGTGTATGGCTGGAATAGAAAAAAAAAATGAATAAAATTAGATGCAGGCACTGTATTTTCCAGGCTTATAAACATACTATACACAGTGTATCCAATAGCATAAGAACCAACCACTACACTAGAAATAGAATTTTAGCACTTATAGTGAATGATTACACATGCATATGTTTTATTTTACAAGTTTCTGCCAGAAACACAAAAAAAATTTCCTCCCAACAGACGCTGAATGCTAAATGCAAAACGAATAAATAAAGGCAAGTTTACCAATCTAGCAGTTAAACCACGTTTTGAATGAGCCATCCAATTACATAATGCTCTCAGAAGAAAACCTGCTCCAGCATGTCCCAAGGTAAATAAAAAAACACCCAAACCCTCCACTTCTCACAGGCTTTGGTGTACACAGTGGAGGGAGGGTGCATTCACTCTGTATGCTGAAAAATGTCTGAGAATGTTGGAAAACAGCTGCTTGGGCTGGGTGCTAGAGGTATTGATGCAAAAGGTATTTTTATCTGTATTATGGATGCAATTTTTTCAAGTTCTATGCTAGAAGGTTTCAATCTTTGCAGCAGGGTAGGACTAATGAAAAATTCCTCCCATTTTACACATGTAAAAAGGAAACTCATCCTACGCTCTACACCGCACTGGGTTTTTGCCCCTGGAGTTACACTTTATTACCTAGATTCCCAAAACCATTTCACCCCTTCCCCTCACCTCATTTTCTTTCTTTACTGCTGCTCCTCCAGCCATTCTGCATGGTCCAGTCCTAAGTAAGGTCCTGTGGCTCAGTCTCTACCTCTTCAAGAGGTTATCTCAGTCCACAGCACTCCTCATAGTAACTCTTCCTGGACATCCCAATCTTCTCAATATTTTTTTCCCCTTCTTCTGGACAAAACCCAGAAGCAGCAGCAGTAGAGACAGGCACTCTCAGCAGCTTGCTTTGTCTTCCAAAGCCGACTGAAATAATTAAGTCTGGGACATTTAGTACAGAAGAGCTTGCTCAGCCACCACTGCAAGTAAAATGAAGCAGCAGGAGCAGCCTGCTGCCTTAGGGCACGTGCTTTCTTCCTTCTGCCTTTCGTCATCCCAGCCTCCCTAAAAACATCAGCACCACGGGTCTATTCTCACTTTATTGTCTTCTCAATGTTACATCCCCCCAGCAAAGCTAGTAACAATCAAGGATCTCAGCCACAGGTCACAAATCTCAAGCCTGCATTAGGTCACAGCACAGATTCAGTTTGCTACCTCCAGCTTCACACTGGCACGTGGAAACAAACACAACAGCTCTCAACTTACGGTTTCCTTGGCAGCTTTACATTGCCTTCTGTTCCATCCTCTTCCAGGCATCCCTTCTCATACCCTCCTACCTAAGCAGAACAGCAGATATTCCTGCTCCAAGTCCCTTGTGTGAATACTGACGGGAGTGTAATTCCACAAAGAGTTTGTGACTGGGCACATGCTTGAGATAATGTAGATTTATCTTCTCTGTAATAAACCCATACTCCTGTTATTAACAGTACCTACACAACAGATTGAAAGCAGCAGAAACATATTCAGACGCTTACCAACTATTAACACTCATATCTTGACTTGCAATGCTTTTCTCCTTAGACTATTTTGAAGCTGAGATGAGGAAAAGAAGCACTCAGTTAATAAGAAATTACTTTACCTGTACATGGGTGTTAAACTGCAATTCCCTCACCTTCCCTACCATCCTATACCTACCTGTTCAAACTTCTCACCCCGTCTCACTCATTACTTCACTGCTTATCCTGCCTTCCAGCAAATCACCACTAGTTGCCTTCTCCCTTTATCAGATCTCTTTCTCTCCCCAGGACTAGAAGTTTACCTCATTCATATTTTCTTCTCCAGGTCGACTCCTCCAGACTCTCTCAAGCACTCTCAACTCTCCAGACTAATGGTTTCGGGTTGCATCTCTTTCCTGCCTCGGTTCCTTGCTCCTTCACTCCCACAAATCAAAGACAGCTTTCCTCATCACTGAGGCTGGGCTGCAGATGTGCAAACCGAAAAAAAATTTTCTTAATAGAACCCGTGTCTTTACAATCTGTTTAAAATCACTCCTTATATTGACTTTGTTTCTCTTCCCTTTCTCATCACAAAGCTCCAGGAAGCAAGCAGATGGTTGAAAAGGGATACTCCACCCTGGAGTGTGCCCCTGCCTCCACACTCCCTTTAGTTCAGGGCCAGGGGTAAGCTTCACCTGAAAAATACTGCCCAAGCCAGGAAACTCAGGCACACATGAGATGAGCTGGCTGAGCTCTGCACAGTTATAAATGACTGTGGGCAGGGCAGATCTCTCTGGAAGTGAACTGGGAAAAAACCTAAAAATCAGGCAAAAGCCAATCCAAATCATAATGGATGAAGATATGACAACACCCTGAGTCTAACAGTACTACTGTTGCTATTTTTCTTAATCCTCTTTGACATAAAAAAAACTGAAGGGTTGAGGGACACTGTCCTGCATTTGGCTGGGACAGTTAATTTTTTTCTTAGTACCTGGTACAGTGCTGTGTTTTTTTGTTTCATCACCCCTCTCCAGTACTGTATCTTTAGCTACCAGGATTTCCAAACGCTTCCAAACTTCACGCCGACATCAAAAAGACGAAATCAGATACGCACAATCCACCTGACGTCTTTTCCAGCCCCGAGCTGCAGTTTCGGTAACACAACCCGCACCGCGCCTTTCCCACTGTCCCCTGCTTAGCAACACCGGACTCCCCTCTTCACCCAAGGCCGGAGGGGCCGCCCCCAGCAAGGGCAGCACGGTGCTCCGCTCGCCCCCATCGCGGGGCCGCCCCCTCAGCGCCGCTCGGCCCCGAGCTCGGGGCTGCTCCCCCAGCGCCGCTCACCCACCTCTCCGCGCAGTTTGCGGCTCAGGCTCTCCCAGTACTGCGTGGGGACCCGCGATGCGCGGAGCGCGGCCCCGTGCAGGGCCACGAAGGCCGCCAGCTCCTCCTCGCCCTCTCCCGCCATGGCCGGGCCGGAACGCGCCGGGCGGGGCCGGGGGCGGGCGGGAGGCGGGAGCGGCGCTCGGGGCGTTCCCGGAGCCCGACGGGGCTCGGCCCTGGAGCCGAACCCCGGGAGCGCGGGGCCGCTTCCAGACCTCCCCGAGGATAAGGGGCCTGAGGAGGCTTCATTCTGCCGAGCGGGTGCGGCTTCTGCTTCTCTTTTGTTCTTCTCCTGCCCTTGAGCGTTGATAACATTTACAGCGTTCGAGGTGCAGTGCTGGCCACAAGATTTTTTTTTTATTTTTCTGATGTGTTAGGGACTCTTCTGGAAGGTCCCAGCCATAGCCCCTGAAGTGGGTTACGAGTGGGCTGAGGCATAGCAGGCACTGACTGTCGGCTGTAGCAGTAGGAAGTGCTCTAAATTGTGGTCCTCAGGAAAAACATAGTGTCAGTCATTTATCAAATTAAAGCTTCTTTTTTTTTTTTTAACGTTGACAAGGGAATTTTAACACGTAGGCCTGTCTTAAATATCTGTTAGTACAAGAGGGAGCTGTGTTTTTTGCAAGTGCCTGTAGCAGAGTGCTGGCTTCCCAGTTCTTTCCTTGGATGGTTTAGAAGAGATTTCTAAGAAAATCTCTTCCTTCCAAGATTTTGTGGGGAACAGCCTCAACCAGTTTAACCTGAAGCTTTTTAAACATTACTGGTAGCTTTGGTGTCACCTCAGGTATGGTTATAAAGCCCAAGAGCAAAGCCAGGTGTCCAACACTGCTCAGAGCACGGGGCAGGGCTTTGCTGTGCCTGCTGCTGCTGAGAGAACCCACATTGCTCCCTCTGCAGATTATCTGCTCCACAGACTGTGGGAATTCTTTTTTCCTGCCAGCCCATCCTCAAAACAAGGACTGTTCTCTACAGTCAGTAGAGAATGTGTCATGTTGCAGAAACACCTCTTTGCTCTCTGCCCTGTCTAGTGTTGCTGGACTGGTGTCCTCTGTAACTACCCAAGAGTAGCAACAATCCCTTTCTCCACATAATCATGGAATTATTCAGGAGGAAGGTCTATAAATTAAAGGCTACAATAGGTTGGCTGGGAGAGAGTAGAAAGCGATTGTNTTCAACTTGAGCGCTGCTTGGGCTGGCAGCACAGCACTGTGCTGGAAGGGGCATCCCACACCCCTGGAAATAGGTTCAAGAAATAGGATTTTAGGTTCTAGTAGCTGGTCAAGAAAGCCTCACATTCACAGACTACAGTCAGTAGAGAACGTGCCATGTTGAAGAAACACCTCTTTGCTCTCTGCCCTGTCTAGTGTTGCTGGACTGGTGTCCTCTGTAACTACCCAAGAGTAGCAACAATCCCTTTCTCCACATAATCATGGAATTATTCAGGAGGAAGGTCTATAAATTAAAGGCTACAATAGGTTGGCTGGGAGAGAGTAGAAAGCGATTGTAAATGGTGCCTACGTGCTGTAACTATACATCATCACTCAGCATCTGAGGATTTAACTCAAATCTCCAGGTTGGATATCTGAATAGTAAATGCAGTCAAATTTTCCTCTTTGCCTGAGACTGTGTCTGCCTCACCACGTGCTGTGTTCCCACATTTCCTCAGCATAAAGGCTCCACTAGGATGTCTCTAAGGAGACCTCCCTGATTAAACAGCAGACAATCAAAAAATAGTTGGATTTCCAGTGTTCTTGACTGTGCTCCACCCTGCTACCCTGAGCTTGAGCACATTTTTTGCTGATATTGTGGTTTGAGAAAAGAGGATGGTGGTGTTGATCTTGCTCTAGTATTGTAAGATGTGGAGATTTGACCATGTGCTAGTAGTCCCCCTGGGGACTTGCTTACTGAAAAAGCCACACTTCCCTCACTTCTGTCTTTGCCATGTTGTGTAGTTAACTCAAAAATTTTGCTTACCTTATTAAAAAAAAATCAATCTTTTTCCCTTAAACAGAAATGGAGGAAAAGTTTGGGGTGTCTTCATGTCTTTGTTCAATGTGTTCAATGTTCATGTGCCACAGTGCTCATGCCCTGTCCAGAGGCAAGAGGAATGAGATCTTGTTCAAACATGACATTTACATAATTCTTTTTCTCACCAAGTGTAGGCAGCTGCCTTCTCCCTGCTTGTTTGCACTTTCACCTCACTTTGGATGGGAGCTGTGGCTGCTGGCTGGCTGGCCGTGGTTCCAGGCTGTTTGGGTGAGTTTGCAGGTCTGGGGGCTGCAGCTGATAAACTCTAAGTAATAAATAAGACACAGTGAGAATCACTGATGTTAAGAGTAGACTGAAAGTGGTCTCTTCCCTGACTTTGTCCAGCATTTACCTAAATGTGGTCTTGCTCAGCTGCTGTGCTTGGCAGCTTGTTTTACTTTTTTGCTGGTTTTCCACAACAGGAGTAATTCCTGGAGCAGGGAGCAGGGGCCAGCACTCACCATACTTCTACCACTGCTTCAAGCACTGTGAGGTTTTCAGGAGCAGTTCTTCCCACTCTGATGGATGCCAGAGCCATAGCCCAGAGGTACCACTGCCAGCCTCTCATGAAAGATAACCTTTTAAAAGAAAAGTCACCACAGTATTTTAATCTGATTATTTCCTTAGGCAGAGTGGCTGATTTACAGTGCCCAAACAGTACCGCCCTTCCTCAGGCAATGTGCTTGTTAAATTGAATGGGTTACTTTACAGGTATTCACAGAGAATGCAAAAAGGTCCCAGCAAGGCTGAGCTTACTAGCACTACCTCAGTCTAAAATAAGAGGATTTAGCCTTCTGGCACTATCCATAGGAAGCCAACCCATGGAGCCCTCGAGCCTCTCTGTCACAGCAGGCCCCATGACTTATCCACCACTACCACATTTAGTTCCCACCCTGCAGCAGTCTGCAGCAGAAATTTATCATGAGTTAGCATATGTGAAGTAGCATTTGCCCCCAACAAACACAGCTAGAATTTTTCAAAGTTTTGTGAGTCTGGCAGTTCGTGGCTTTATTCCAAATGTTTATGGCTATCTCATCCAAGTAGATCTGATGTGCATTCCCCACTTCATATTCCTGTTGTTTATCATGTCAGAACCTTCCTCTTTACCAACACGGCATGGAAACCTCCTTAAGAGAGGTAAGGATATAAGGGGCAGAAGACACCTTAACATCATAGTGAAAAGGAGATGAAGGGACATATTTTTGGTACACTGTAAAATAAAGCCTGTAATGTGTTTTAAAATAAACCATTTGCTTTCAAATCAACAGCTTTCTCAATGGTAAATCTAGAACTTCAGAGCATGGAAAGCTGTGATAGGGGCTTAGATGGGAGGAACATCATTGGCTGTAATTATTTTATCATAGCTGTATATATGAGTTTAAAACCTCAGAGAGGTTTGTAAGAAGGCTGTTGTAAGAAGGGAAAATATATTCTTCTGCATCAAAAAAGCAGTTATTGTGTACAGATTTTGCCTGCTTGCTTTGTGGACAGGTACAACTTTTGGGAAGGTTTTGCAACACCCACCTGCCAGCTGGAGTCTGTATGAGGTCTATCCCATACCTTGGCTACCATGTGGCAGTGGGGCTGTGCTGTCCTGTTGTGTGGCTGGATGGTCACATGAGTGAGGAAGGAAACCCGTGTTTTGACCTTGGAATGGGTACCCAATGTGAGTGTGGAGTTTGGAAGGAGCCCCAGAGAACACCCTGCAGATGGATGAGTGGTCTTGGCAGGTTGGAGTCAGCCTCCTCTCTAAAAGTCTGGCAAGAGATCAGTATGTGTAAACAACAAATTGTCTGGCACAAACAATACTTCCACTGAGCATTTTAGACAAATTTACTGCACCCACATTATGTGCTGACATAACACACACTGACAAGTGCAGGTGATTTACTCTCAAAGATACTCTTTGACTGCTCATGCAGTAAGGGGGTAGAAGGAGGCTGCCCTCATTCTGGGGGCACGCTATGGAAAAACACCTTACCAGGCAGCTCCAGGAATCTTGTGTCCATGTAGGCAAACCAGCAGTCCTGAGGCATCCTGCTGTACCTCCACAGCCACTGCTGCAGTTTTTCACCAGCTGCTTAGGTGCCTTCAGAAAGGCAGATTTCCTATGTCTTTAGGCATACAGAGCATGCTAATATATTACTTCTATAAAAGTTGGACCATTACTTAGGAATACTGTTCAACACACACAAGTGATGTGGAGGTACTACATGTTAAGAAGTGCTTTTGGAGTGTAGCATACCTCATGCTGTGCTGACTGCTCGTTTAGATGTTCTATTTAAGAAGCAAAAATAGCCAGTTATGGTGGTTGTACAGGATAGGCCCTTTTTTGTGACACCAGGAGTCAGCTGATGTTGATTCCTGGATAAAAAGAAGAATAAATAATCTATGCCCAGCCTGCCTTCACTTACCTGCTGGGTTGTGCCAGAGTGCTGTTCCTCAGGCCATTGTTTTGTATACTTGTTGGGAAATCATGGCAAGACTGGAACTGAGAATGGACTCCTCTGCAATTTACACCAGGCAATGCCTGTTCCAGTAAACAAGAATCTTGTACTCAAATGAAAATTTTCACAACTGCTGAAACTTAAGTGGCTGTTATAAAATTGCCTGTTCTACCCTTGTTTAGAAAGCAGTTTGACAAGCAGGACTTTCCTCTCATGAAGCTGTGCTGGCTGTGGCCAATGCCTGTGTTGTCCCCCAGGTGTTTTTTAATAACTCCTAGAATAACCTTTTCCATGATTTTACCAGGCACTGAAGTGACACTGATAGGCCTGGAGTCTCTGGAGTCCTCCTTCCTTGCCCTTCTTGAAAACTGAGACAATATTTGCCAGCTTCCAGTCAGCCGGGACCTCTCTGGATTTCTACTCCAGATTTTGTCCTTGTGCACAGATTACCAGTAATCAACTTGATTTCCAATGACTTTTAGGAACTTTGAGGTTCAGTTTTTCTGTCTTTGATATGAGCTGACTTTTCTTGTTACTCATTTAAAGCTCTGAAGCCACAAGGGCAGCTGAGTGCCATTTCATATGGCACGTCTGTAGTCCCAAAAAAGTGATGTGTGTCTCCTTGGAATGCAGTGAGGATAGCTGCCATATTACCTGAGTGAATTCCTAGCAGCTGAAAAAGGCAGCAATTTATATTTTGCAGGCAGTTTCCTGATGCCTTTCAAACCTGCCACACACCGAGAATCGTCAGTCATACCGACAGTATTTATACAATGAACAATATACATAAAATCAGCAAAGCTGAGACTGTCACATCATAAATGCTTCTCTTAACAAGATGAACTGCTTACATGAGGATAGCAGCAGAATGGCACATGCCATGCTGGAACATGAGAGCTTCCATCCTCTTTCTTTGAGGCTGCTTCTCAATAGAGGGCTGTGGCAAAGGGCAGCTGCATGAGCTATACATGGTAACACCACAGACAGTTTTAACAAGTAGTCAAAAGTCCTGGAGGGATATTGGTGATGTGATCCTTCACTGTAGCCAGATTTCTTCTTTGAAAAACTGTCCTTGAAGCCTGTTTGGAAGGAACTTCTATCAGTGACCCACAAACCCCAGTGGTCTGATGAGAAAGAAAAAGCTTTCTGTTGCTTAAGGATGAAAATTAGACCAAAATATGTAAATGCTGTCATAAAAGAGACAGCTTTCTTCTGATTCTTGTCCACACTTGTGCAAGAAGCCTTGTCCTATACACAAATAAATAGCAGGCAGAGATATCCATTCCATTTTATGTTTATTATGAAAGTGATTTTAACAAAAGTTTTATTACATGCTTCATTTTTAACTTTGACATAGAAATCAAAGCTATTAATATACAGAGGCAAAAGGAAATGTATTTTCTTATAAGATACATTTACAACAACATTTTCTACTATAAATCTGACAGAATTGTTAAAATATTGGTAAAGCTTAGCGCTGTATTTTATTTTCTAAGTATCAAATTTTGTACAGTTATTCACTACCCTTGCTCTAAACTATTATTGTACATTTCATATGGCAATAGCTGTTTGTACACAATTTACATTGGTAATAAAGCTTAGAAGTCCCAGCAGCATCTACAACAGTTCAGTTTAAAACCTCACTCCTGCGCAGTGGTTTACGTGGAGCAAATCGATGCAGAAACCAGTATTACAGCCCGTGTGCTTCCCCCTGAAGTACAGCCTGCCAGAAATTCCTGCTTAAACTGGTGCTGGACATGATCATAATGGACTTTTTTGCAGGTGAAAATACCACTGGCCTCACTGGTTTTGCCTAAAAAGGGCTCTGTGATCGGATCCAATGTGAGGTTTTATCATTTCCACTGCTCCCTACATGGAGATCCCACAGATTTCCTTGTCTTTCCGCTATCCATGTGTGCAATCTACAAAATTCCCTTTTATTTCTGAGTTCTGTATTGTTTCTTATCCTAACAATGGAAGAAGAACCAGCACTAATTTTAAATACATATTCTTTTTATGTAATAAAAATGGGAAGCACTCTAGAATGACACTTGATAGTCAATTGTGTTTAAATTAGGATGCTAAATTGCCCCAGAAAACTCTTCTTGTCATGCCAGTGAGACTGAAGAAGTAACAGGATCTGTAATCTGGAATGATAAATCTGGCAACTGCCTCACATCTACCCCAGTCTCCTGAAGTATATTTATAATCAACATGTTGAGTCCCTGCTGCTCTCAATGCAAATTAATGGCCTTTCTAAGTTATAAAACATAGAAAACAATATTTACAAAATAATTTTAATTAAAAAAGTAACGAAAACAAACTCTAAAAAAGATATTTCACAATAATTAAAATAAAGTTTAATTAATCAAAGCCACTTTTTTCCTAGATATTGAGAAAATTGAATTGCAATTGTCTGTATATCTTTAAACTTGTTATCTCTGCTCTCTGAATACAGATGGTTTAAACTATTAGATCTAAAGGTACTTCTGTACATTTTACTCTTGTATATTACATATTAATTTTATAGATTAAAAGCTTTATGATGAAAGAATAAATAAATGAAATAACAAACTGGAATTGTATATATTCAGATCCTTAGATAACAGTTTTTTGACATTGTTTATTTCCCACTCTGCTTCTATTCAGATGAGAGATAAAACACAAGACTTGTCCCTGAATCCAAGTCTCTTGCTGAGGAGTAAGTTCATAGTACCTTACAGAAATTTTCCTTCTTCCATAAATTCTTCTGGAAGACAAAAGTATTACTTTTCCCAAGTGCTTACAACAGTCTCTCATTCTAGAAAATTATTTCATTAAAGTCTCAGAGTACTGAGATTCTATAAGAACTCCTCCAGTTACTCCCATTCCTGTCAATCAGTGGTTTTAAACTACAAAAAAAAAAATGCAACTCCTTGCATTCATGATGCAAATATAAGGAACTGTGTGTGTCACTCATTCCCATCATTACAAAATCATCCAGACCCCTGAGGTGGCTGAGAAATTTGCCACTGGGTCCAGTTGTTGAAGATTTTACTCCAGCTAAGTTTTTAAGAGCATTCAAAGGTATTTAGAGTCCAGACAAGGGAGCTGTCACAGAGCAGGTGAGTTTTGCTGTCGAACACCTGTCAGCAGACCCTGTATAAGAATCACAGCACTACTTTTGCTCCTGAAGTTCCTAACCTGTTATCTGCAAGATCAAAACTGTGTTTTAATAAGTAAGACTGATCTGAGAAATTTGAATGTGTAGGGCAGGCTTATAAAAAGGCACAGGGTGGCGTTTTTACTGTCTTTTTGGAATGCTGAACACATGTAAATGATGTTTGTCACTCATGTGGCAGCATCCCTGCATTCTGCTCACAGACAGGATTTCAGGTGAGCTGTGCTCTTTAAAACCTGCTGACAACTCAGAGTATGGACCCTCTGAAAACTCTGAACAATCCTGTATTTATTTAAGCTAGTCTAAAACTAAACTAAACTAAACCTGGCTTACAAGGTAAGCTAGTTTTAAGTAAGCTTACTTTTAAGTAAGCTTACTCTAGAATGAAGCTGCTGTGTAAGAAGGATTAGTCTAAATCTTAAGTAGTCATAATTTTGTTCTATAGGGGAGGCAAAATGAGGAAATAAAATTCTTTTGAAAAGATGGTCTTCAGGTAAAAATCTAATGTATGATGGAAGAAGGAAGACAGGGCAAGAAAATGGGCTGCAAGACTTCAGAACTTTACAATCCAGTTTCAGTGAGCTACATCTCCAGGCAGAGTAAGTCTTGTTATTGAGGGCAAGATGCAGTGTGGCAGAAGAGGTGGCAATGCACTGAACACAGAATCCTGCTGCTCCCTGTACCCAAGTGACACAGAGAGGCACCTCTGTGTCCTCAGCACTTTCAAGGCACAACTCAAGGCTTGATGAGCAACCTGTGATTGCTGCAGTGTCCTGGACTGCAGCAGGTGTACAGGCAGGGATTTGGTAGCCTGTGAAAATGTTTAGGGATGATTCACCACCACCTCACTAAAAATAAGTGCAGTATTTAAATCAGAAAGAGAGGCTTAAAATGGTAAGTGCTGCAGGTGCAGCTTTTAAGCACACAGGCATTTGCAATTTGAAAATAAAGAGCTCTGTTTGTGCCAGGGGATTGGGCAATCACAAATTGGCACTTCTTCAGTCTACCTGTAATAACACATAAATGTGTTGTTGCACCTGTCCTGCAGACAATGTGTAATTCTGTAAGAAAAGATAGAGGGCTGTATTTATTGATATGTTCAAATGCAGTATTTCATAATCAGGGTAAAAGCTAAAATGTTATATTCTGCCACATTCATGAAGCTGGTTTGCTTAAAGGCAGCTGTATTTCTCCTTGTACGGTTTTTAATTCCCAAATGTGTGTAGGCCTTCTCTGCAGAAGAAAACATTCTTTGTTGTTGTGCTGTTATTGTGTAGTAGCAACAGGTTCTCTCACTTTGTCAATGAAGGCATCCTACACTAACAGATAAAGAGCTGAACTCACCTATTTGGTGGCTGCCAGTTTCTGTAACTGTAAATCTAGTATGAAAGTCAAAGCTTTTTTAATTTCTAGAGCTGATATAAAAATTCTGTACTGCTCTTCAAATCAACTGAAACCAGTTCAGACTGCCCTATATACCACTTGTCATTACTTATTTAATTAGAAATTTGCACATCCAAGAGCATTTCTATGCAGAATGACAACCATTCAAGCCTAACTCATTTTCTAAATATATCAGATATGAACCCCCTATATGTTCACAAGCATTTAAGTGTCAACTTTTGAGGGTCAAATTATTCTCTTTCTTTCAGTGCCTTCCTTCAGCAACACAAAGCCTGTGTTTGCCACAGAAGTCCACAAGTGCCTTGTCCTGACTGTGGTGTCCCTGCCCTGACGTGGCTCTGGGGAATATCAGCTTCATTCTCAGGCTGTCTGTCAGGATGAACGGGAAAACCCTGCTTTTCTGTAGTGTGCTTTTAAGTCAGGGCAAGTGGTACCAGAGCCAAATGCAATTTTTCTCGCCTGTATTCACCTCTCACAGCTCTACCGAGGTCCTACTACCTGTGGCCAGACCTGGGACATGTCCCTCCTATGGTTTCTCTCTGGCACTGGATTTCCCATGGACCTAAGAACCTGGAAAATGTTACAGTGCTGCCAGTGGTTTCTGGAGTCTGGCATCAGTGTCTTACAATGGTATTAACATCCGATGTTGGCTGTTAAATGATATTTTAGCAAGGATTTTACTAAACTTAGTGTGCAATTACCAGGTTCTGAAGTTTGCTTACTCAAGTTTGAAATACTGAAGATCACTGTAAATCATTTGCCAAGTGAGGAAGTTATTTTTTCCTATATTTTTCATGTCTTTTCCTTCATATCTTTCAGTAGAATGGCTGCAATCCTGACTCATTCTAATGGATCTGAATAAAACTCTGAATAACCCATCAGACTTTGAACTACTGTTTGGCTAAAGTAGTTTTTTTGCTATATACTCCTGCATAATGGAGTACCTGAAAAGATTTTTGCTTTTTAAGGTTTTTTTTCTGGGCAAATGACTCCCGTTATAGAAAAAAATAATAAAAATTTGTTTTTTTTAGTGACCCTTGGTGAATAATAAATAAAAGTAGTTTTAACATCCTCAAGAAGAAGTTAGGTATAACAGCCTTCAACAAAGGACTTTTATGGAAAAGTGACATTTTTAAAAAGGGTTAATGTATATATTAAAAAGAAAGCTCACCAAAGATTTGAGGTCCATGAGTGGAAAAAAAAGAATTGTTAGACTATAAGGTCAGGCTGTTCAGGCATAGAAGGAAAAAAGATTATATTCTTCAACAGAAAAGGAAAGAAGGCAAGCAAAATTACAAGATAGTTAAGTACAAAAACTCAACAGAATACCTATGGTGTATTCTCACAGAATATTCAACCACTAGTAGTCAACAGAAACCAACTGTGTAAATTTAAGCAGCACTTGTTCAAGGACAAAAAAAGTGTTGGAAGATAACCACAACCACCCCTAATATATGTCTTTGAGAACATCCAAGGTCGTGTTAAACTACAGGGTAGACAGGCAAGAAAAATAATGCAGCAAAGCAAAATTGTGTGTTAGTCTTTTTCTGAAAGAATGCTGCCAGGAGAATTCATTTCTCCATTTCATAAACTTGTAGAATCAAAAGGGAAAATGCTACACAAGAGGAAGGGACTGAAAAGGAAAGAGGCTGAAATGCTAATACACACACACACACCAAAAAAAAAAAAAAGAAAAAAAAAAAAAAAAGCAGCTCCCCTCTCATTTGATTTAGCTTCTGTGCCAGGAAACAGCAGGAAACCCTGGATTTATCATCATGGCAAACCCACTGTTGCTCTGTGAGCAGGGCCTGAGCACAAGGTTAAAGCTCTCCTGCAGTCCCTGTACTTGATGGGCACTGTGGCTACAAATTTGGGATAAAAGGGAGAGCCAGGTCTCTGCAAACACAGAACCTGCCCTCCAGCTCTTCTGCAAAACTGTGACCTGTTCACCCCTACAGCCCCTGACAATCTGGGGCTTGGACACAGTTGTGTCCCCTGTGTTTTTAGGGACAGCAGGTCCAGCAACAGCTCCTCCTTGTGTGTTGTCCTGAGGGTGGCTCTGTTGGTCTGCATGTGGGGGTTTCCCCAAGGAAGAGGCAACAGCTGACCCTTTACTGGGCAGCAGTTGCATCTTCACTGATGCTATTTTTCCTGGAATAATACATATTGAAAGAGATTGTCCCAGAGTAAACCATTATCCAGTATTATAAAACCTCAAAAGGCTTCAGTTGGGTGTTAATAGAAGTGACAAGCACTTGGAGAAGTCATTTAATTGTCTACACAAAGTTACATATAGATATGAGTAAATAGGGTGTGTGGGAGTAAAGATTTAAGCATGAATAATATTTACAGTAACTAGAGATAACATTACTAATGTACCCACAAATAGAAGTATATATTTATATATTTATATATTGTACTTAATTAGATGCTCTCTTAATGGAAAGAAAACCAAGACTACTAGTGTTGTTGTTAATTTCTCACATATCTTTGTAAATGTCTTTAAAGGGACCAACTGATGCATTGAAATCCAGAGCTAAATCTGTTTCAATTAAGTGGCAAACCTCTGAAGAAGTTTAGAAGAGGACAGATAAAAACACTAGGATATTAGGGCATGGGACTCAATCTCATGTAATTCATAAATCAAAATTATACATTTTTTTATTCTTTTTTTTTTTTTCCTTTTTGATTTCTACTTGGACAGAGGTTCCACCAAGCCGCAAATGAGAAATAACAAAATTTAGATTGTTTTGTTTTCTTCTAAAAATTCAAATATAAACTTCAAGTGCAATTCAAAATCCAAGTATTATTTATACTACATACTTCTTTCTATAACAGAACTTATCTGCAGGTAGTTTAATCATATTTGAAGATTCCTCCTTTCTTTGACAAAAGTATTGTTGATGAAAAATAAAAAGCTAGAAAGAATATTTTTACATAGTGAGATTTCAGATGGAAAGTGAGGATACACTAGTGCAGACATAAATCTGGATCTACAACTAGATGTACTCAGGGATGTGTGATTTTTTTTTTTTTTTTTTTAGTAAGAACCCCATTCAGAACATTGACTTTTAACAATTATAAAACATTATAGGTGTTCTTCAATAACAATTGAGAACAAAGACTGCAAGAAAAGAGCTTTCAAATAAGCAAATGTTTCTACTATGGAGGAAAGACAATATTTGACAGGAATGCAAAGTAACCAAAAATCGAATACCACTAGACTATTTGTATGGTCGTAGAAACCTGGAAACTTTTGATCGCAGTAGCTTTATAAATGATCTTGGAAACATTTCTTTTGACTCTTGTGCTGTGTACTTGAAATAGTTTTGAGGGTGTGCCAGTACATCAAAGAGAGCTTTAATCAGTTTCTTGTCCTACGGAAGGCAACACAGATATGTTAGATAAAAGCAAGGTTTTGGATTCAGTGTCTACAAAGGTTTCAAGATTGAAGAACAATCAGATCTGTTTTGCAAAATTTGAGTCTGGGTAAAGCAGTGTAAGGAAAAGGCTCCACATTTCTGTGGAGTTTTAGAGGGATGAGTCTGCCTGCTGTGCTGGATGCTTTTTGCAGCGCTCCCGGCAGGTCCTGCCCTGGGAGGGCAGCACCGAATTAACTACAAATTGCTGATGTTGGGCATTAGAACTGGAAGCTGCCTCTGACTGTCCCTCCCACCTGCTCCACGCTGCTGTCCAGGCCTTCCCTCCATGGATGGGAGACAAGGCTGGTCCTCAGTGATGCTGAACTTTCTAAGGACCTTCTCCTGTACCTTGGGAAAGCCTTGATTCAGAGCCTCAGCTGAGCCTGTGCCTGGCGCTCTGCACTGCACCTGGGACCTGAGCAACCCAACAGCTGGAGGGAGAGAACAGCTCTGGGCAGGGATGGCCAAGGGAGCCAGCTCTTCCTCAGCTCCTCTCCTTCCAATCCCTACATTTACATGGCTCAATCTTGCCCTCTGATCAGCCCTTTTTTCAGTTTTAATTAGTCAGTTGTTACAGGAGTTGCTTGTATCTTTGGAAAACCTTTTCTGATTGAGGCAAGATAATGATTTTGGTAAATACATTATTTAATGCGCAGGAATTTTAATGAGTCATTTAAACATTTAAATGCCAGACTGAGGCTGAAGAAGGCTCTTCAAACAATAGGTCCTTCATTCTTAGCTGACTTGGTTTTTCAAACATACAATCTTACTAACCATATTAGCATATATTTCATTTAGTTCCTGTTTCCATAAAGGACATATCAGTTACTTGATTTTGGGCTGCTTCAAATACCAGCATAAACCTCAGAAGACAGAGAATTGAATTTGGGGTCACCCTTGAGCTTTAAATATAATGACTCTATCAAGGTATTCAGAACTGCTTTAGGAAAATGCTTAGGAAAAGGAATTCTTGGTTGGCCTCAAAAAAAGCAGGAATTTTTTACCTTTAGAATTTCTTGATGGTTTTCTGATGCATATAATCGGCCATCTCGAACAATGTCTTCTATTAGCTGTTGATAATCCTCTGAAAAATAAAGATCAGTTGAGTGAATGTGACATCCTTTGGGAGGGCAATAGTCAGATATGAGCTAGGCCTCCTTTTGAAGACTGAGCTGAGAAATTTTGTATCCAGTTAATTATTCAGCATCTCTCTCAGTGTCTGCTGTATTTTAATATAATCACCTTAAAATTCTCTATTTATTTGTAACAGTGGTTTTGAATTATCCCCATAAACAAATATAAATAAATAAAATCTCTGTAAATAAATAAATAGTAACATCCTCAAAAAACTACTTCCTCCAGATAATAATGCTGTATTATCTCCACTCTAGAGATGAAGAAACAGAGATACAAAATAACTTTTCAAACATTATATATATTATATGTATGTTATTTCAAAGTCATTACAACTAAAATTAAATGAGGCACATAAAGTTTTTCCTCATTCTTCTGTCCCTGCAAGCAGTGTAAGAGAGATTCTAAAGGAAAATTTTCTGTAATTCAGATATAACACAAAGATGAAAACCAATTCCATTCTCACCATCGTAAGTCACATAGGGGACCTGAAATCCTTTGCCACTGTTTCCTTCATTTGACTTGAACTGAATCCAGAGTTTCCTCGATCTTGAGGTAAATGCAATAGGTCTCTCATATGTCTGACACGTTTCATATGTAGTAATTGAAGTAGGAGAAGCTAGAAATAAAGTTAAACAATGTTCTTTATAAAAAAGTTTTTGCACCCTTCCTCATCTAAGGGTCAGAGATGTCAAATGATAAGACCCTTCTCCGCTGACATATTCCTGAGAGCAGAAGCTTTTTGTGATAGAATGGATGTTGTCCTTATTTGCCTATAAAGAGAAATAGGTTTTTCCACAAAGGTAATGGGAATCCCTCAGCAAGAAGCTTAAGCAGATGGTGAGGTGTAATTTTTGATGTTTATAAAGCTACTATCAATATTGATTTTTTTTTACTACTGTAGCATTGTATCCCAGAGTACTCATATGTTTGTCCCAGATAGGTAAGAACATGTCAGCTGCATGCCAGGCAGACATGGTAGCCAGCCTCTCTCAAGGCCAGTTTGGGGAGTTCATCTGATAGCAATAAACCACTTATAAATAAAAACACAATAAAACCAGAATGTAAGGCCTGGTATGGTAATTCTGAATAAAAGACTGTCACACCCTGCAGAGTCTGTGGCCCACAGAACAGTTAACCTGGATGTGAGGAGGTGGCTGGAGCCAGCACAGCTTCACTAAGGGCTCATGATGCCTGAAGTGTATCTTTACCCTGATGTGTCTGGCTTTGGTCACTGTTGGAACCACAGTTTGGGGTCAGAAGGACAACTGATGTTTTTTAAATAGTAAGTGCTTTGCTTTTAGAAAAGCTCATGTGCACAGGTGTAATTTCCTTCCATCTATAGCGACCAGGTGTCTTCCTTCTGATATACAGAGATGTCAATACATACCCTCAGGGATAAAAGGTTGTGCAAATTGTTTTAGCAAATAAAAGACACCATTTTTGTGAGTAAATACATTGTTTTGAACAAAAGCTCCATATGAACAATTGCCTTTCAGGTTTGGTGATTCTTGATTTAACAACAAATCACCAGAAGGATGCCCACATCCTCCATGCAAAAGAGGAATGCATTTCATTGGGATCTTAATTTCTGAAGGTGTTGAATTAACTTCATCATCAAAGACACAATGCACCCCTTCCATTCCACAGGAAAGCAGGATAACTTTGGATTTCTTGAGGGTGTCAGTTGTACCAACACACTGCTCAGATTTAGCAATAACTCCAGCATATATATATTTACAAAAAATAAGTGAGAGCACAATTTCTACAGATCACAGAGATAGTTGTCCAAATATAATTTATCATTGTTGACTTCTAGAATGGCAGTGATTTATCCCATGTGGTAACTGGGCCAGACAGAAGCCCATTAACTGCTTTGTGATTCAGACAATAAACTTGAATAATTAATATCACTGCTAACTGTTATTGGTAGTGTTCTAACTTGCTGTGCCACTTCATTCAAGAAACCATTTAGAAACACTGGCTACACTGGAGACATCCCTTCAATATGAACTATTCACTCCATCAGTTTGCAGGAAATATAACCCACGTCTGGCAACTTACCACTTTTCCTCATTACTAAAACATCGCCACATTCATCTTCAATTGGGAGAAATATCTCAGGTACTACAATGAGTATTCTTCTCTTTGGGGGTGGATTTATATTCCAAATGCATTCCACATTAGCTGGGTAGTCTCCAGGATAGTTGGGTGATTCAATGTAGCCAGTGTAGTCGCCCAGTTCTCCTCCACAGTGCTGGTCTGGGGAGGAACATGAATCAGCATTTGTGTTAGTTGATAAATTAATCTTAAGTGTTTTTCTAGATCTGGCACAAGCAAGTCCAAACTCCTCCCTGAGGCTTTATAAATGCACACATTCTCCACCTTTAAAGGAATATTTGATCCACAGGACTGCTCCAGGTGATTGCAAAACCTTAATCTCTGGTGCATGAACTGATTCAATGCTTCATCCAGGCTGCTTTAACTTTGCTTGAGAAACACAGGTAAATAAACATGATCCAGTTGTGGTTACCATGGATACTGTGCTGGCATGCAGAAGACAATCTGCTCTAACTTACTTGGTTTTTAACTGGGTTTAGCTGAATGAGAGTGCTGGTCCCAATAGCCAGCCTTACTTGATAACAGATCTGCCTTGCTTCATCTTAGAATTAAACCAGTTAATAAAGGATCTCCACTGATGGATTAGTTTTTCTTTCTGAGTTTTCAAAAATCCTATTGAATTTGGTACAAGTTACTTAAGTTTGATCTCCCCAGGCCTCCTCATCCACATAAAATTAGATATATGTTTAAATATTTGGCTTAATCCAACCCCCAAATATTATGTAAGGTCAGAAATTGGCTTGAAAACTGAGGGGATCTAAGACAGCAGAGTAACAAGGATGGTTTTATTTTACAGGAAAATCATCAAAGTTCTTCAAATTCCATACAAATATATAATTTACTAAAATGACATTAGAAAATATGAAAGGCTTATAAGACACATGGCACATAATCAGATGAAAAACTTACAGGAGATCTGCACATGAATAGTTAGTTATATGACATTGCTTAATTATTATAGAAACATTCTCTTAAATTAGCATGGTAGAGAGGAAAAAAAAATGATTACCTAAAATAATCAGTCATTCACAAAGGGTCAAATAAAACTGCACTGAAATCCTTGGGGATATTTAAAGTGGTAATTAAGATAGGAGGCTGAGGACTGCAAAAAAGCCTCCAAGAAGATCTCACTATCATGAGCGATTGGCAGTCGCAGCATGCATGACCATACCTTCTAATATTTTACAATTATTCTAAAATAGCAGTTACTCTGATAGAAGATATTTTGCTCTACACAGACACAGAGAAATATGCATCACTGTTGTACAACTTACAGGATCTGGGAAACGAAAGGCTCTGTAGTTTTAACTTGTAGCTGGTACTCTCTGAAATCATATTAAAGCTAAAACACTCATATGCCCCAAGTGGTACTTTCCCAACTTTTTTTTCTTCATTGTTTCCCCAACTTTTACTATTCCCTCTGGCAGTAGATATTTGCTAACTGGGAAATACAAAACTGAAGTCCAGCCTGATAGATGGAACCTTCGAGCTGCAGTTCCGATCCAAAGACACATGCTCTGTGTCACTGATATAAATGTGACTTACTTTTGCAATGAGTGACATTGGTGGAGCCATCAAAATCTGTACTGGTGTTGCCAGGGCAGGTGATGCAGTAGTTCTGGCCAAACTCAGGCTGGTATGTTCCCACAGGGCACCGGATACATCTGTGTGTTGTGGAGTTGTAGTAGTGTCCAGGAGAGCAGTGAACTGCAAGGTATGAGGTGTATTATTTTCAAAACATAGCAACCTCCAGTGCAGAGAGCTTTCCTCTGCCCTGGACTTACCTGGTCTGCAACATACTTATTAGCCCACAAAAGGCAGAAAAGACATCAGCTCCCTGTATTTCCCAATATGAAGGATCTTCCAACTAAAACTCCATGACTAGGGTTAAACCCTTATGAACTAGAAATGCGTGATATGTAACTCTCACTGTATTTAATATATTTGTAATAAATGGAAGTGGATGTAAATCCACCTCAACAAGAAAAATTACTTTCACAGTAGCAGAAGAGAGGTTTCCATTAGTGCCTGTTTGCCAGGGCCAGCAACTAAATTATTCCAGTAACTAAACCAAAATGCATTTGGGCAGATTCATTCTTCAGCATTGGCACTGGAAGTTGACCATATGGAATACAGAATGCACGCTTACACTTTCTTCCTTGCCCACAAGTAATCAATCCTCAACTCTGGGTAACTTTTGTAGTGTTTAGGTTTTTTGATACAGTAAATAAAAATATACAGGACATGAAAGCTAAAGCACTGTCTATCATTGTCTAATCTAAGTTTGTGTTATTTACTGCCACACAGTGGGGCTGATTCCCTTACCAGTAGCAGTGCTGACCCCATACCTGCCTGTGGTAAATTCAAAAGAAAACCTGTTCAGTCTGCACAACCTCGGGAGACCATTCCCAGTTTACAGATTTCTTGACCATTTCATTTAATCACACGCCCATGCAGTGAGAATGTTTGTTTTGGAGCCTGATGATAATAAACCAAAGGCCAAGAAGTAGGAAGATGATTTGTGGAAGAATTTGGAATTCACCTTTGGTTTCACAGTCTTGAAAGGAAACAGCACCTTCGTATTTGGTCACAAGCCCACCGCCACAGGGAAAGCAGAGAGTCCTTCCTGGTTCCGGCTGATATGTACCAAGAGGACAGACTGTACAAGGTTTAAAACCATCTGAAGAATAGTGCCCAGGAGAACACTGCCCTAGAAATTGAAAATGATCATCTGTATTAGTGTGTCGACTTTTCTGGATGAAGTATAAAACCCACTAGTAGTTAGCAAGGCTTTCACTTAAACATGTGGCATCAAGACAGCTGCAGATCAAATTCTAACCTTACCTGCAAATTTTGTATTGTCTCTGTATCTTCTTCCTAAAACCACCACCAGTAAATAGAAGCAGTTTCATAATATGCTTTTTTGGGAACTATGATTCTGTTTGGATTATATTTTAACTTTGTTTTTTTTTAAAGAATCTATTAAGATTTCAGTAGAATACTTTCTACTTTCACCAAGTCTTTCATCTCAGTATTTCAAGCACTTTATAGGAAGAAAGGGAACTGCACCATGCCTATGAAGCAAGTTTTTGTATCTCCATTTTAGAGATGTGGACAGCAGATCATGGGGTTTATCAGATGGGATGATACCAGTCCAGCACCTTGTCTGTGAGAATACCTAACACCAGCACCTTTTCACGTAGTTGTGGAAACCAGTGCTTGTCACACGCTTCTCTGCCAGGAAATAGCAATTTGTGTACAGCAAATTGCTTTGTGAATGAATCTACTGACACAAGTTTCCAAACTTGCTCTCCCAGCAGTTTCTGATAGGCATTTGTTTGGCTTGGTTCTTGCTAGCTTGAGTACTTTACTCTGTGAACCTGAGAACCAGGATGTCAGGTTTTTCAAGATTATGGCATGAATCTTCACACCACTCCAGACTGGGACACCAGCGCTGTGAGATGCTACATATTCCCTGAGGTTGCCTAATCCCAGTACTTTGTAATTTAGCTTCCCTGAGAACTGAGCAGCAGACAGAAACAACTGGCTTGAAAACAAGAAAGTTTTGAGAGCTCTAGGTATTGCTGCAGTCTTGTAAGAATCCTGATACTTGCTGGGAAATGTTTGGGGCATTCAGTATCTTGGGTGCTCGGCGTGACTGAGGAACTTTTGTACTTAGGATGAACTAGAGCTCCTGAGTGAAAGCTAAGTTCAAGTTCTGTCCCCACAAAAGCCAAACTCCAATGGACACCTATGGGTCAGGATCTCCAGGATTTAATTCTGCTCCCATCCCAGCTGGCTGGAATATGACCAGCTGGGATGGGTCAAACTAGCTGCTGTGATACAGACCTCAGAGAAATATTACGATTTTACTAATTTGAGGACAATTTTGCTCTTGTTTTTAGGAGGAAAACTGATCTACCTGGCCTGGTCAATTGGTTACTGGAACCCAGAGTGGAACATGTTTCCTGGTAGGATTTGTGACCCTTGTGGGGAGCCCATACTGGAGCAGGCTGTGCCTGAAGGAAAAGTGACTCATTTTGGAGAACTCTTGCCCATGAGATGGAATCACATTGGAGAAGTAAATGAAGTCTCCTGTGGGAAGTACCCTATGCTGAAGCAGCAGCAGGAACATCAGTGTCATGAACTGAACACAACCCTCATTCCCCTCTCCCTGTTCTGTTGGGTGGGAGGAAATAGAGTTGGGAAGGAGGGAGGGGTGTAGAAGAGGTGTTTTGAGGAGATACTTTATTTCTCCTTATCCTGCTCTGATTTTGAGTGGTAATGAATTCACTGAATTTTCCCAATTCGAGTCTGTTTGATATTTGGTGAGTGGTCTTATCATGCCCTCAAGTTGTGAACCTTTGTTATCCTGTCTCTCCCCTCTCCAGCTGAGGAAGGCAGTGAGAGATCAGCTTTGATGGGTGCCTGGTGTCCAGGCAGGGGCAACCCACTGCGGCACAGAGGTCACTTGCAGCTACAAGTGATTTCTGCACAACAGGCACTTAAAATCTCTGACATGCTTGTGGAATGTACATTCCTCACATTTAGAAGTGAGGATTTCAGTAAAAGTTTATTGGCTACTGAGCAGGCATTTCTGCTCTTGAAGATACAATGCAAAAATACTATTGATTACTGGCAGTGAGTACCGACAGTACAAACTTTCTAACAAAGTCTTGTTATCAAAACTACATTGTTTCATCACATGTGCTAACACAAATTTTGACAAAATCTTTGAAAGGGAAATTTATGAAGTCCAAAGCATATTCTCTCTCGTCACTTCCAGAGGAAAGGGGGAAAGCTGAGCAGAAAAACAAGACTGTTTTGATCTGACAATAAACACTGTGAGATAAATCCACCCTGCAAAAGTAATCAGAAGGCGTTTTTTTGTTGTTGTTGTACAGAACAATAATTCCAGTGTAAGCCTTGAAACAAAAGTATTTTTCTTCTAGTTGTTATGTTGCTTTTGTCAGTCATTCTTTATAAACTCAGACTGTATTTTGATAAGCTTTTCTTGTGTTATGGATAAATACAAATCAGCATAGCAAAGATGCACAGGTGTTTCAAATTTTTTGTCTCATAGTTCCTTTATACAGCAAATCAGCAAAATCTATCATATGTTTGGACTGGAGACACTGCAGTTATTTTTTATTCAGTAGATGGGAAAAAGTAGCAGTTTCTTAAGTGACATTTGCCATGTGTTCCCTTTAGATATCCTTGAAGAGTGCATTAATGTAAATTACATGGATGAGTTTTCAAGTTAGAACTTGTGTAGCAGATAGGACAGATTTATTTCAAAGTCAGATAATGGATCTGCTATAAACTAGATTTTGATAGTCTGCAATGAAATGAGGTAAAGAAAATAATTAACAGTTGTATCTTAAAAACTTAGACTGATCAAGTTATAGTAGAAGCACCAGGTATTATCATCATTATAATTCAGTTTATGAAGTTGAATCAGAGGCTACATCACTGAGGCCAAAAGTTACAGTGCATTCAAGCAGCGCTGAAAATTGCAATCATTGAGTCTGGGTTACAGATCCCTGCAGTATAACAATCTCAAATTTGTAACTGCTGCTAATTAGAGCAGGTAAGCTGCAGCTCATGCAAAGCACTAAATGAGCAGGTTCATTATTAGACTCACCAATATCAGTCCAAAGTAATACAACCCTTTGGCTCACAATATACAGGTGAATCCTTACAAGCCAAGGTACTCCTACACCTGACTTGAAGCCCAAAGTGCTTTGCTTGGCTTGCTCATTTCCATACCATAACTCACACTGCTGTAGCAGATCCCACTGCCTTGACAGCAACGTGAGTGGATGGCCCGAGCCAAACCACCCATGGCTTGTTAAGTGCACAGAGATTTCTTCTGTTACCTTTACAAGACAGAACTTGTAAAGCAGGCTCTCCCCTCTTTCAGCCTCCTTGCCTCACAGCGGGTGTGTGTGTGTGGCAACACCTAAGGCTTTTACAATCAAGTTCAACTTGCCTCCACACTCTGAGACGTTCCTGGCGCCCGCTACTCCCTGGCCATCGTTACTGGGGCAGGGCTCACAGGTGAGTTGGCCTTCTGTGTCCTGGTACGTTCCCGGCGAGCACGGAACGCACTCATTGTGCTCCCCGCTATAGAAGGTGCCCGTGCTGCAGGTAACTGAGGAAACAAAAGGGGACCCAAGTGAGGATGTTCACTTTGATCATGTTATTTGCCCTAATATCTAACATTTACAGGAGGTGAGTGTCTTTGGCCCCAGGATTATGATGGCATGTGTTTTGCATATGTTAGTCCAGGATCCTTGCCTGATGTAAAGAGACCCATCTCCACGGTGGTTTAGGTCCATTTATATCAGGGTGAGGTCCTGCTTCTATTGTTTAAAGTATTAAATGGCTTTGTAATGCACTCAGGTGTTTATCACACGTGTGTTGTGTTGTATGAACATATTATGAGTTTCCCTGCAGAAAAATATTCTCATGGGAAAACTCAAATTTGCAGAGCACAAAGTTTTGTAAATAATCTCTGTCTCAGGAGATGTGGATTTGTTTCTCTTTCTTAGCCAATGTGTCAAGTTTTGTTATCTCTCTGATATGGAAAGCATTTTTGGGGATTCTTCGGTACGGAGCTTGGAGAAGTACAGCTCTCTCTGTACCTGGGCAGAAGTAGCCCAAGCTTTAAACAATGGAGTCAACTTTAATAAATCACATTAAGCCTTCTGATATGGAGTCAATGTGTCCTGTTTCACCGCTCTCATCACGACCATAAATGGTGACCCCAAGACCACAGTGTTGTTAATAAAGCTGGGTGCAGCCTTAAAACAGTATCTTGCAGCTTATTAAAGCAGTGCTGCCTAAAGCGCGGGAATTGTGAGCTTTTCGTTTATAGAAGTTGGTTTTATGGCAGATGACTACAAAGAGTCCATCCCCTGAGATCAGTTCTAGAGATTTCTCCATGGGCAATGTGTCCCCTGTAATAATTTCTGTCTCTTGCCACTCAAATACTCCAACTGTACAGCATCTTAAATACAGTTATGAATACACGTGCTTTTCTTGCTTCAACAGGGCATGTAACTGCATTACACATTTTTCTCTGCTGGATAGGGGTGGTTAAAATGAGTTTCTAAACACTGATGGCAACAGCCTTTCAAATACAGTTTCTAAATCACTGTTCCCATATGATAACAACTACCTCTGGACCTACTCACTGGGAGCACCTATCAGATATGACTTCTTTTGGCTTGTAAATCACTTGGTATCTCAAAAACTGGAAAAATGGGTATCCTGATTTTGAAAAGATGTCTGTAAGTGATTAGAAAGCTCACAGTGCTGAGAACTGCCATTAATAAATTTGCACTAGACCCTGATAACATGGAAACTGCTTACAGAAATTAGGTATTTTACATTAAATACATTTCTATAATTTTTTTTCACTGGACCTCTTGAGCATTAAATGTAACATATCCATGGATCATGGATTATTTGGTGGTGAAGAGAGTGACAGTGGTGATATAAAAGTAAATATATAGCAACTAGGCAAACATCATATTATTGTTTTAACGAATTGTAAATGTATTTTGATAGGATGGGAGCAACTGGGAACTAACTGCCAGAATTGTCTGTGGCAGGTTTTGATACCTACCACCTGACAGCATGGGAATGTATCTACATTTATACTTTTGTTTTCCTACAACCACCTAATGAATTCCCTTTAGACTCTTATGAACCATCCATAGTCCATGCATATATGCTGAGTAATACTGATCATTAAATTCCAAATCATTATCTTCCTTGGTTCACCATGGAAAAGGTAATTTTAGATTGCTTGTTTTGGGGGAAAAACCTGAATATTCAAGCTGTTTGGACTTACCACATTTTCCATCCTGCAGTACTTGCCCTGTACTGCACGCTTCATGCCCTTCAGTAGCTTTAGCTGGCTTCTGAGCCACTTCATATTCTGTCCCAGAAAACTGAATGTAAAATTGCTGTTTATTAATAGATTTCCTCAATGTTTTGATTGCAGTTTGCAGCTTCTGCTCCATCCTTTTCCGAACACAGTCAATGTTACAGGTGTCTAGATGGGAAATGATAACAAAACTAGAAGCAATTGAGATTCATGTTTAAAAGAGGTGCTTAACAAAAAGCTCAACCTGCATTGCACTATGACACCTCTGTTTCTTTCACTGTCTTGTCCATATAAATTGAAGCAGCAGCTCAGTGTATTCAAGATAAGGCCTTTCAAAGGGACAGGACAGTATCTTGAGGTCCATGGCACAGTTCCATAGCCTGCAAATGCTTGCTGAGTGCTGCAGAAAGCATCAATCCCAATGTGTTCTCCTTTCAGGTGTGTGCTGATTTTCTTCTTAGTAATATTCCTGAATTTTCTGTGCCTGCACTTTTCTCAGTTGGTTAGGAACTCTTGCCACTTCCCTGACCAAAACACCTTTGTGTCAGTGACAGAAAAAGGTACTTTCAGGCACAACTACTGTTTGAATCACTTGGCTAATGAGGTGCCCCTCAAGGTTAAGAAATCTGCCTTTGAGAACTGACATCTTTATAGGATTCAGTCCACATTTTCTTTGGCTGGAATTTATAACATAACACCCCATCTCATTTATAATTTGAGGCAATTAGTTTTATCCCGAAGTTTGGTCAGAAAACATGAATTTTTCAACAGTGTAATAAAACTGTCTTGTGAGTTTGATATTTTTGAGTTTATCAAGTTTTCAGCCTGTTAGTGGCTGATTTTCTTCTTAGGGAAGATTTCCTGGGAGAAACCATTTAAAAATATTTTTTGTAAATAGCTTTTTTTAATAATATTTTTAAGTTTTTATAACAACTTCTCTCCCAAGTGTTGTTTTTGTTATTACTTAACTAATGGAGGGAAGTATCAATTCTATAAACTAATGATATACCTTTTTAGCGCAGCATATTATAAAAAGGCTGGATGAATTGTAAATAAAGCCTTCTGATCTTCTGTCTTGAACTGGAGTCAAGCTTCTTTATTTTGTGTCCAGCAACAACACTGTCTGATTTACAGACTAAATATTCAGCAACTTACATTTTGCAGGATATTTTTATCATAGTTTTTGCAGAACTTCTACCTAATCTTTATGTTCCCTGTACATCGATTAACACTTCTGCTGTTTAAAGAAATCAGACTGGATTAAAGCACATGGCTTAACTCAAGGCCTTGAAGGAATTTTGATGCAGGTTCAGTTTTTGTTCCTTTGGCTTAATTTCATCCCTGGCTCATTTCAACTTAATTTCTGAAACTCTGAGTTTGGAAAGGCTGTTGAATGAGGCTTGTGCTAAAAGGTGTTCATTGGCAGCTTGATGAAATAGCATCAAAGAGATTTTAACAACACACTGAGGCACTAAATTCTGATTTCTCTCCACAGACCAATCTTTCACAAACCTGAGACTTCTTCAGACTTCATCTCCACTTCGAACTCTGCAGTGATATGGGACACTTCTTTTGAGGGTGACTTGCGGCCTCGGCGTTTTTTCTTGGAGGAATCACACTTGAGATTGACAAAGGTCACCTGGCAGTTGTCTGTACAGGGGAACTGACCTCCTTTGCACAAGAGAAGCAAAACAGGAAAGAAATCAGGCATCAAAGTAGCAAGTGACAGGCTAACAAGTGATATCTCACTGGGTTATCATGAATGCAGTGACAGGACTCATAACATTTCCTGTGTGTTGAGAGACACCCCCTCCTCTGGGCAGTGCTGGGTTCGCTCCTTTTGCTAAAGCAGGCAAAAGCACAGTCTGGTGATGCTCAGCTGCACAGTGGTGCCTCCAATGCCTAAAACTGCCTGGCCCTTTTCTGCATAAGGACTAGTAAGCTCTTTACAGAAATTATTTAAAATCGGCAAATATTATAAACTATATCTGATGGCTAAACAAAGCAAGAGAGTCAGTTTCACAAATCTATGAGAATGTCAGGCCTGGGCCTCTAAAAACTATCAGTGGGTATTCCATCTTATTCAGGAGTGACAACCATCAGATAGCAAAGGCCTTAAAGGGTTTGATTGTGAGGTTATGAAAATGTTTTTGAAGATTTTATCTGATCAGGAATCATAGTTTGCCATGGTTGGTGATGGACTTTCCAGGTCAAGGAAGAGAGAGAAATTTGTAGCACTCAAGCCACCAAGCAGGATTTCATTCTGAGGGTGTGGCTGTATGATATAATCTTACTGTTAGACTCAGAGGTTCAGGTGACACAACAAACACAAAGCAAAGCAAGCAAAGGACAAGGAAATGCATCCAAGAAACACATTCCCATAGTGATTGTATGGACCAAAAAATTCAACTTCTATGACTTTAAAAAAGAGTCTGATAATCACATCTTATTCACAGGGTAAGGATATTGATGACTAAGATTTAAGTCAATACTTCTAAAATTAGAGATATAAACGTTTAGATTCCAGGGTAAAGAAGAAATATGAGTGTAAATTTTAAAAAGACAATCTTTAAACCATTCACTTTTTAAAAAATTTGCTATTTTTACTCTTCTCTGTTTAGGGCTCATATAAGATTTCTCACTCACTAGTGAAAGTGGTGGTAAGACAAATTCACAACAGAGAATGCATCACCAGTAGATGTTTGGTGTAAGTTGCTAAGTTGCTTTAAGCACCAATGTAACTCTTTTAATACCACATTTTTGTTAATTACACCTAAATCTTATAAATATGTTTTCTAACATCATAACTTCTCGCTCTTTCATAACAAAACATCTAAGGCTCTGTAACATCAGATTTTCATAATAACCTTCCCCCTTAGGGGTTGTCTTTGGTGCTACAATAGGTTACTAATCCAACATAAACCAAACAAATAAGAGCTTTTGTTTTCTTTTAAAAACCTCATTTGAGGAAACCAAACCAAACCAAACTGACACTCCTTCACACAACACAGCTTTTTGTCTCAGGGTATTTCTGCCATTATCAAGGCCAGAAGAAGGATCAGCTTAATTCCCAACTCATGTACCTTTGAACAAAGATTTTTCAAAGCAACTGGTGAGATTTTCAGCGCCCAAGATGCAAACCCAAGGCACTGTTTAGCCAGTGGGAACCTTGGCCTGAGCATAAATTCAGAACAAAAATGAAAATCATTGATTTTTTTCCCATCTGCAGCATGAAAATGAACAAGCAAAAAACAAACAAGCAAATTAAAGTGCTGTTTACATGTTGGAAGAAACCACCTACCTGAAACAGCCTGTTTCCCAGAATCTTTTGTTTTTTCTTTGCTCCGAGGCCGTAAATGGCATTTTGCATCTTTGATTTTAAAACGAGCTTTCTGCTTGATTGGAGGGGCTAGGGAATCTGTTGATGTAAAGTAAAAATGCTACCATTGGGATGGAAATGAAATGAGATCTGGAACTTATTTTTAAACATAGAATCAAAAGCTTTCTTGTGACTTAGAAAAGAGGCAGCCCAAGAATTAAACAGCTTGTACAAGGGGATCCATTTCCACAAGTTCATTTATTAAAGTGAGTACCTATTCTTGGGCCCACACAGATTAATGAATGTGCTAGTACCATGCTTGCTCTGTACTTCTTCTATTTTGGGTGAATTTGTCTTTTAATAAGAGAAAGATTAAGTCCTATGTTTTTGGGTTTTTTTCCTCCTGGACTCTCTGTGTGTGAATTTGCATGTTGTAGTTCTGCTCCTCCTAGTGCCAGTAAGATTATTTCAGTGTAGCTGTGCTGTTGGCAATTGAAAACCATCCAGAGGAACTGCCTCTACTGCAGTCTGTGGCTTGCAAGCTCTATCCCTCAGCTTTAAACCCAAAGCAGGTTTCACAGTCTTGTTTTAAAGGCTGTTATACATGCAATGAGTAGAAAATGGAGTTTGCTGGCTGATTTCCCCACAAAGTCCCTGGAGGAAAAGGCTGGCCTGGGTGTCACCTGCCAGCTGCTGTGGGCTGCCTGCTGGCCCTGCAGGAGGTGGAGGGTGGTCCCAGGTGATGCCACAGCGTGGGTCCCTCTTTCCTTGGTAGGGCTTTGCTGAATCAGGACTTTGGAGATGGCCTGACCCTGTGCCACAAGCAGACACATCAGCTGCCAGGCTGTGTCACTCCACAGCACTGTACCTCCTCACATACCTCAACTATATAAGAAATACATGGCTGGAGAACTGGAAAATGAGAGAGAAGTAGAGCAGGTATGTGTAAGGTGGACTGACTTTTCCTACTCATGGATGTTGTTTCAGCTGTTTCTAATTTTGCCAGGCTCCAAGGTGGTTTTTTTTCCTTTTTAATGCTATCAGCTTTCGTAACACTTGAAATGCCTCTGCGAAAACAGCCATTTTCAAGAAAAAGATTAATGAAATGCAGTATTTTCTCACAGAAGTCTCATAACCTTTTTATGGGAGGATAACCTTTTATCCTTGCAGTAGGAGAGTCTGTGCTGCTGTGGAAGGGCTTTGCAGGTGAGGGCTGGGACCCACCCTTGTGCTACTGCTGGGTCCCTCTGGCTCACTCCTGAGCCTGGAAAAAAGTCCCATTTTGATATTCTCACTATTGCCTTGCTAGACTATGGAAAACAAATAATTCTAAATATTTGTCCTTATTGAACGTATCTCAAACCTGCAACACTCCCATACTGACCCATTAACACAACATTGCAGCTTCACACACCCCACCCTCAAGGAGAGGCTGCAGAAAAGGAGTGTGTGCATAAGGGAACATTGGCTACCTTTGATGCCTAAAAATTTTTGCTTTTTATACATTTTCAATATATTTGTAGCTTTGTAGACTGTTAATACATGGTTATATAGCTCCTGGTCATTTTCCTACCCTTTCTCTTAGATTTTATCATAACAAGCTAACCCTGCTAACAGGTACTTGGAAATCTTAGCCTTATTCTTAAGAAGAGATTGCCTGACAAGGACATCTTATTTTCTACCAGAACTTAAGACACATAACAAGAAAATAGGGCAGAGAAGCCCCAAGGGGGCTGAACCACAGGTGGGTTACTGGGGTAACTGATTTCCTACTGGATGTCCCAGCCAGATATACTAATTAATTAACCCTACAGAATGACAGAAATCCTGTACTACACGTGCACAGAGCCATATTTTGCACACCTGAAAGCTCTCATTGCAAGAATTACTTCTTCTATCTTACCACTTTATTGCAAGAATTACTTTTTTATCTTGTCACTCCAACTCTGTCGCAAGGTTTCTCCCGTTGTCATCAGGCAACACTTTAACCCCTGCCTTGCCAAACGAACAGCCTGATGTCCTGCAATGCCCTGAGGTCCCTCCCCTCCCTCCCTGGGCCCAGGAAAGGTGGGGGCAAGCAGGGCAGCACCCACCTGAGCAGCTGGGCAGGGTGGAGTTGCGCCTGGGCTGCGCCTTGCCGTGCTGCATGGGGACACCGCAGCTGAGCGTGTAGCTGTTCTCCGAGTCTGGGGGACAGAACACAGTCAGCACAGGGGCAACAGCCTCACAGAGCACCTGCTCGAGGCTGCAACCTCTCAAGGATGCTAAACAACGAGGCCTTTTAAGAGCTGAACCTGGATTTTTAAGTGGCTGAAATACTTGGCCAACAACTTCAACACTTCAAAGTGTTGACTGCAATGTTTGTTTCTCCCAACACTGAAATGATTAATTTCATAAGTGATTTGGAACATGGTTAGCTGTGCAGAAGTTTAAAATATTTGTGTTTGTCCATGGCAAAGTCCTTCTGCTTTGATCATCCCTGTAATTTAGAAAATAAACCATGTACTTTCATAATCATTGTAGCTTCAGGCTCCAACAGAACTTATTGGCAGAAACAGAAATGGTGACTTACAACCACAACAGTGTTTACATATTACAGAGATAAAACTGTCTCCTGGTGCTTACAAATTACAGAAATGCACAGTTCCAGTAACCTCTGCTAAACTGAAAATAAAATGTGAATAAAATGCTAGCTCAACTTCATGTAATGCCAAGACTAAACGTGAATAGTAGACACCTGAAAGTAATCCTGTGCCAGAACATCTATGAAAAAGCAGCAGGCTATCCTCACCTCCCTCCCTGCAAAACTGTGAAGAAGAAAACTAAAAGTATCAAATGGTAAAAAAAAAGAAGGGAGGGGAACAAAATGCCCAGTTTTTTATAAATAATACTCAGCTGGGTTGAGAGACACATCCACCTTAACCAGGATAGTGCAGAAAAAAATTGCTATGTATTGAATTGCTGTGACAAAAGGGAGGGCAAAAATGAATATTTGATTTCAGTGAATTCCTGTTACTTTTTAATACACGCTTTTTGTTAGACTTTTCCCACCCTCACAACTGACACCTCAAATTAAACAATGAAGGACCAAACTTCTCATGTGTAGTTGACAATCAGTTCTTCTTGATTTAATTTATAATGAGGTTTTGCTCATTTACTGTTGTCCATAACAAAAAAAATGAATGCAAGAATCATGAATACATTAACAGAGAAAAGTCAACAAGTCACATCCCAGACATAAGAGGACAAATACTTTATACAAACCTGGAACAAAAAGAGTATTGGATGGGCATGACAGGAAGCAGCTCTCTATGCCTCCTGTTTTACTGCATACTAGCTGAGCCTTGGGAGCTGGTTTGGCATTTGGGAGACATTTCACCATCTCTGAGGAGAACAAGATAAAGAAATGTAAGCCAACTGCACACTGCCCAACCCAGAACCTTGTGTGCACCCTTGGATACAATGGTGAGAAAAGGCAGGAAATGGCAAAAAACAGAATGACAGAAGTGTTTCTGCAATAAGCACATATTAAGGGAGAGCATCTGGATTGGGATGTCGAGCTTGTACTTGAAAATGAAACTTCTTCACATTTTTAGACCTAAACTCTAGTTCTGTCTTTCTCTCCTATCTTCCACTTGGGGATCTTTGCTATGAGCACAATTCTGTGTGCACACCTTGATCTCAGGAGCCACAGGTAACACTAATCACCTGAGATGTCCTTTCTCTGATTTGGACACACAGCTCTCTGATTTAACAGACCAACTACACACTGTGCACAGTGGTCTGTTTACTTAGATGACCACTAAAATTGTATTTTTTAATTAATATCTCCCACTGACTTTTTAACTTTAGCTCCATGCTCTAGCTTCTGGAGCTGGAAAACTTCTCAGCCAGGCAGAGGTGAGGCAGGAGATGCCAGGATGGAGATGGATAGTCCTGCTGGCCCTTTCAGACACTGCTGAAATGCCCCAAACAGTGCTGGAAGGGACCCTGTGACACACACAGAGATCACAGAGCCATTTCTCATCAGTGCCTACAGCAGGAGGCACACTGCAGCTCGTGAAGGAAAACTCCAGCTTCTCCTCTTGGCTTCATGTCAGGATGAAGACAGAGCACCTGCAGGTCTCACAAGTGATCCTTCCTACTTGGGTAAGAGAGTGCTTGTGTTTCAGCTGAAAACACATGAAGTTGTTGTTAATTGTTGGAGCAGCCTCTGTGCTTCACCCTGAGAAGGTGGTATGACACCAACAATCATAAACCTGTATTTATTTCAATTTGCCATCCTTCTGGACTGAAGTATTTACATCTTTTCCCCCACAAATGACAAGGTTCATTCTTGGCTGCAGCTGGCACATGCCATCACAAGCCTCACTGTTTCCCTCCTTTCCCCAGAGGGTTCCCCTCTGCACTGACTGCTGGCCAAGTGCAGCTGGGCACCTCTTCAAGCAGCTTTTTCACACTGCAGCAGCTACTTAAATCTACAGGTTTGACTGACATTTGTGTTTCTCACTGCTGACTGTGGTACTGTAAATGTCATTTTTCCTACCTTTCAGCTCGCCAGCAGACCACACTGAGGTAAGGGTTGCTTCTGACACCAGCTAGACTGGTTTGGGTCTAGCAGGGCTTGGGAAAAGGCCAGTAAAGCCATCAGGAAACCAAGCAGTTCCAAAGCAGTAGCTGGAATGAGTGTTGCCTGACTTGGCTTGAGAGCAGAGGAAGAATCCCAGCAGCCTTCAGCTGGTTTGTATTCCTGGCCTCACTGGTCATTAAATATAAATATATATAAGTCCCATAAACATGCCTGCTGTTCACATCTCAGATATGGGAATAATCATCCTCCACATATCTCCCTCCTAAGTCTTCTATGTTGCTCTGGTGATGTCTTTAAAGAAACTATTTCCTTGGACTGAGGAAGCAACAAAGCACAAAGTGCCATTGCTGAGCAAAAGAAGGTTTTGTTACTGCAAAGGTCTCCAAATCACATGGCATTCAGGATCACTAAATGTAATTCTTCCACTTTTTACTGTGCTTTTTGTAACAATTTAGAATTTAGTTTCCTCTCGAAAATGTTGACAACAAAGGAGGAGATCAGCAGGGAAGAGACACTCACTTGAAGCCTCCCTGAAGTCACCAAATACTAGAGTGTGTATCAATAGACAAGGGCGTTCTATCTCCATCTTCCAACTGAGCATCATAAATCTTCAGGAGACATTTACAACCAGGAAAATATTTTCAATACAGCCTCTTACCAACATTCTTAGTAGGCTGAGAGGGAATATAGCACACAAGTAGCCTAACTTCATGCCAGACCTCCAAACATTTTAGTCCCAGCACCTAACTTACAAAATCCTTTCCTGAGGAGTAACTGGTACATGGCAAGGGAGACCTAGTGGATAACTAAGAAACACAGTGAGCTATTTCTTGCTGTCACAATGCTTAGTTCTCTACATAACAGCGAAGGTAACAGACAGACAGGTAAGCAGGAAAGTGAAGCACTTAACCATGCTTAGGAAGAACACAGAGGCAAAAGCTGGAATTCAGCTTGAGGCTCTCACTCCCCACCTCACCCCACCTTGGATATAAAGTGCTTTCCATACTGCTGTATCCAGGTAAAAAATGCCACAATTGCATGATCATATGAGGCCAGTGCAGTGCTCTCTACTCCAGATTAAGCAGTGCATTCTCTCAGTATGTGCAGAGATTCCCTGAAGGGAGATTCCCCTTTTTCTTCTGTCTTGCTCCCATTTAGGTATTAGACATCATCCCCAAATGTGCCTATGAGAAGTCATTTGTGGTTAAAAAATTTGGCCATGAAAATCCCCAGGTATGCCATTCTCATTAAAAATGAAAAACCAGAATTAAAATATCACAGAAAATACTTTGGCTGTAGCCATGATCACGATTTTCTGTGCTTCAAATAGGACTCAGAAAAAGAAGTAATCTATTTAAAGGATACAGAAATTCAGGTCTGCCACAAAGTGGCACTAGCAGCAAGTGGCAAATTTTTCTGGTCTCAGAATCTGTGGTCATTGTGATTAATACTTTTGACACAGCTAGTGTCAGTACTTTATATGAAGCAGAACACCTTTAGAGATAACTTGAAAAACTGGGGTATGGTTCTGTGAATGTAGGTATTATGTCCTACCATGTCCTACTTGTAAAAAGTTAAATATTTTGAATATTCTAAATTAGTGTTACAGGTAAATACAGTTATACCTAACATTACAGAGGTGAGAAGAGGGCAAATTAAGGACAAAAGTATAAAATATCTAAGATAATAATAATATTTAGATTTCTGTGAATGGACTGATAAACTTAAAAAACATTCCACACAAATAAAATCCAACATATTGCTCGTTTGCTAATTGACCTACAGTTGTATCCTAGCCCATGGGAGCTCCACAGGATCAGGTGTCATCTGAGTTTCTAAAATGAATTTGGGGATTTAGACTGTGAAAATGCAGGCTTTCTCAAACAAAACCATGGGCTTTTGCACCCTCCTGGAGAACAAGAGCCTCACCACAGTCACCTCTGAGTCACATTTCCACACTTACCAACACAGTCCTTTTTATTCCAGTGCAGTTTCTTTCCAGGTGGGCAGACACACTCATAGCTCCCCATGGTATTAAGACACCCAAAGTCACAGCTACCATTGCTGATGCTGCATTCATCAATATCTGAAAACATATTTAAAGTTGTGAAGAGTCTTAACCATGTGTACACACATATACTGTGCATTAAGATACGACTGCATAAGGAAACCAATTTCTACTTTATCTTTTACATCTGAGTCCATATAAACATGTATAAAAACACACAGTTCCAAACAATTTTAGTGCACATTGCATGTATTTGTCCTTAAACTGTACAGCATTTGATACAGTTTACTTGCCAGGACCAGTTACTGAAATTCTTGGAAGTACTCACAAGATACAAAACATCCTTGAAAGTCTCTGCAGCATCTGGACAATAATGCATTATATAGAAAAATGGCATAAACCTCTGTGAGATTGCATCATTTCTGCAAAACAAGGAGATAAATCCTCCACAGTGATTCCAAGAGTTTCTTTTAGAAGTTCAGGTGAAGGAGGAAATGGTGCTTTCAAAAGAAACTAAGCAGTTGAAGTGTAGTTTAGACTTCTACTCCTCGAATAAAAATAAAAGGTAAAGCTTGCAAGAAGGTGGAGAAATTATTGTATATTATCATTGATATTCCACAGAAAATCCTTCAACTTTTGGTACATTAGAAAAGTATTTAGCCAGTATGAGGTGTACCCTTTCTAGTCCATGCATTCAGCATTCATATACTCATGTTGACAAGGTCAATCTCTCATCTCCTCTCTTCCCACAACCAGAAATGACATTTATTTATTTAATGAGCTGAATCAACAGGAGGTACACAGAATTGCTCATGCTCTGGCTCACAGGCAGACCTCAACATTAAGCATGCAAGGACTAAAACTAATGACAGGTCTAAGTGGCAAAACTTGGGGCCTGGACAAGTCTGGATTCAGTGTTGTGATTTTGTATCTACTCATAATGGAAAAAAAGCAGGAAGTTTGGATCCGGTTATGTTTTACCTCAAAATTCAGCACTGATTATTTCCAGTTACAGTTTTGGTCCTTCTTGAGTCTTACTGAAAAGAATGAAGCTGAGCTGAGGCTGAAGGATATTTAAAGACTGAAGCAGAACCCCAAACTTTGAGGTTTTCCCTAAATGAGTACATTAAGTCATTAAGAAATTAACAGTGAAACGGAAGATCAGTCTCCACACCTCACGTAACACAGGTCTCAGACACTTCTGGACTCTGAATTTGCTTTCACAACTGCTTTCCAGTGGAGTCGGTTCCCAAATTGCTTTCTTAAATGGACTCCTCTCCCCACCTGACTCTACTCTTACCATGAATTCATGTGATGCTTCTCCATGAAACAGACACCAGCATAGATCTTCTACACCTTTCTCCCCAAAAAGCAGCCATGCAGAGCTACCATTAGCAATGTCTCATGCTGACATTACAAAATCAGGTGATCTCAGCCCTCAGAAGTGAGGGGCCAGTGTCTGTTTCTGCTGCATCAGCTGAACCTCTAATTTGGTCATTGTGCACTTCAAAAATACCCCTCTCCTAGATAATGAAACATTACAGCACTAATTCTTTCCAGTCATACCAAAAAGGTTGAAAGCAGGTTCCCAGAAGATGGGATGAAGATCCACGACAGCCTTCGGTTATGCATTTCACAGGCAATTTATGTCGCAGACTGGTAAGGACAAATGCCACAGAGCCAAAATACATAAACTTTGCAAAGTTGACATCTTTCCCCTATTCTCTTTGTTGCCCATCATATGAAGCCTCCCTACAGTTGTGAGTAACCTCAATCCTGTGGAAGTTCTGATCAAAAAAATGATGGGACATTGGTTTCCATTGGTATTTTTCTCTTGGGAACGGTTCAGCAAATTTGAGACACTGAAATTTTAGTCACACCCAGCTCACGATATTTCAAGTTTAACTTTATGTCTTTATCATCTTGAGTTATAGAACCTTAATCTAAAAGAATGTGTGGCTCTGTAAACAGTTCACAAAGCAAACGAATACACATGTAAGCAAAACTCAGTTTCCAAACCTCCACAGTGTGTCAGTCCGTACAAGGTGTAGCCTTTGTGGCAGAGACACTCAAAGCTTCCAGGGTAGTTGATACAGGTGTGGTCACAGGTCCGTTCAAAGGAACACTCATCTATATCTGAATTAATAGAAAAAGCATTCAGAAATCAGATTTCATCAAGTTACACTGCATGACTGGATTTTCTCACTGGGTTGCAACATCTTGTTACTGATAAAGTATCATTTACCATCCCACATAAAATCTGAATAAAATATCATTCTCATTCCTCTAGTGCCTTGTAAAGAAAATACTAACAGGTACATGGAGAAGGACAAGAAGAGATAATTTGGTAAAGCCCTGTGAAGATTGTATTATGTACATTCCCCATTAGATGGCAACCTTTAACTTCTGATCATACTGACCCAGCAGGGCTGGGCCAGTACAGAGCTTTTGGAGAAGTCAGTGGCACAATGGAAAAAAGGTTTAGGTTGAATCAAGCAATTCCCTCTTTCACTGACCAATATGCTGACATCTTGCCCACCAGGACAGGGAGCTGCTCCCAGACTTCTGCTCTGCCTTACAAGACTGTACAGACTTGCAGAGGGTAAGAAAAACACTGCCAGAAAATAAGCCAGCAGCTGCTAGGCTGCACCTAGCACAGAAAATATAAGTCCAAAGCCCACATTCTACCCACCTCAAGAAAGTATGACCTCTTCCCCTTAAAAAAAGTCAGGCATCTCTAACTATCACTGCTCAGCAATGTGAAACCCTGGCTTACACAGCTCTTCCATCCAGCAGGCCATGAAAAAAGCAACCAAAGAAATGTTGCTTCCAGGACAGTACAAAGGCTTTGCTGAGCAGGTGCTGTGGAGGTTCATTTGACAGCAGTCCTGACAGAATGGACTTGCTGAAAACATTAAAGGTACCTTAAACAGCAATCTGTACAAAATAACACTTGTGAGTTAATTTTGTTGGTTTTTTTTTTTTTTAATAAATTCTCTTCAGTGATTAGTTTTTCTGCTTATAGGTCAGAAAATTGAATACAATGACATTATTTGAAAGTGGTCATTTCAACAAATTTCATTCCTCCAATGTTCCTGAATGATAAACGAATTGAACAGTATTCCTATGACAGTTTCCACCCCTTCTAGAGCTACTTTTTAAGAACAAAACCTGAACAACATCATTACAAAATGTAACTTAGACTTTCATATTATACATTCTTGGAAAGCCACTGGTGTTTGAAAAAACTTGAAAACTCACCCTTCTTCAGGGTATTCTACCCAATTCCTATATCCAAGTATTATTTACATAGTTTTCACATTTAATGAAACGTTCTAAGTCTCATTCTGTTATTATAAATGCAAATACTTACCTTCCAGAACTATAAAATGAAGATTTCCTGTATGTGTACACAAACCCAAATCTGTGTGAGAGTTTATGCACAAATTTAGAAGGACACAAACAGCTATATTTTATATGACCGCCAACTTTAAATGTTTCAAAACATTTACACAAAAGATAATTCACAATGTGGGAAGTAACTGTTCAGGCAAATGCGTAACATAAAATGAAATAAACATGATGAACAGAAAGCTGTGCTACCCATTTTTATGTGTGCATCACAGTCACTTTTTATGAACAAGTCACAAAAAGATGACAACTGAGATTTTTCTCTTTCTTCCATCTATTTAATTTTTAATGTATTTTTATCCATTTTAAAATATCATTTGAGTTCTGAAAGTAATTTCTTTTTAAGGTTTCCTTTATAGTCCTGGAAATGTGCAGCTTTTGAATACACATAAATGGCAAACTGTTTCAGCTTTCTCTAAATAAATACACAAAGTGAAATCATTTGGGAATGAACACTGCAGCTATAGTTTAAAGGATCTTTAATGCCTAAGAAGCCAAATCATACATCATGGTTTCATTCATGTGTAACCTTGTCTGCTATGTGGAATTGTGGGGAATTTACAAAAGCAGTTCATTTTCTGGCCTCTGACTTAACTTGGGAGTCTCTTTTTCAAAACCAATCTCGTATTTCTCAACAGTGATCTTATCCTGCACTAATTTAGTCCATAGTGTTTATGTACTGCTTTCACATGCAGCACCTTGTGTGGCTGCATATATGGCTTATTTTTCTTCACATTAAGGAGGATGCACTTCCCTCTTTGCTCATGGAAGAACAGTCTGCCTGATGTCGTGACCACTGCTTGCCAAGTAACAAGCACTCAGGATGGCCAAATGCATTTCTACTCCACAGCTTTTTCACCCTTTAAACCCCTCATCCTGCTGCTGCTCTCAGAAATTCAGTCTGCTGAGTTCAGCATCCTGCTCTGGTTGCTGGAACAAGGGAAGCCCCTGTGCAGGTTCCTCTGGCTGAGCCTCAGCCCCAGCTGCTCCCAGCTGAGGAAGGCAGGGAGGGACTCAGCTTTCTGCAGAGCCCAGTCTGCACAATCACCAGCCCCCTGAGGAATTCAGCACTTGTCACAGAAAAGGCAGAAATATGCGCCACATACTCTTCATTACAAGAAGCTGGTGGTGTGATACAGGATGCTGAAATCCTCTCTGTTTTGTACCTCTGAAATCTGCGCTCTGGATGCTGTTATCCCTGAGCTCCCAGGACCTTTGAAGCTGGCCCTCACACCTCTGTGGTGCTTCACAACCCCTCTCCATATTTAGCCTGGAAGGATGTGCTTATTTCCCACCACCCCCATGACACAGGTGTATCTCCCAAGACACCACGGAGTTGGGAATTTGACCTTCACAGCCCCAGGTTTCAAATCCTGCTTTACCACAGCAATGGGGAACACACTTGGGCATCTTAACCCTGTCTCCTCTGTATAGGCAACACTACAAAATCTAGTAGCCTCATCTACTGAAGAGAAGTCAAAAAATACAAAAGCAGAGATATGGCAGGTTACAGTCTCGCCCCCACCCCCATGTACACACACAAACAATTTTCTATTGTGTTGCTCTGAATCTCCCCCCTCCCATACCCCAAAAGAAATACTTATAAATTAACTTCCTGGGTCTGAAGTGCTCTTAAAATGATTTAAAATTGTTTGAAGATGTAAAGTCAAAATGTTGTTGTTTTGAGGAACTGTGGTATAAAACTTCAGCTTAAGCTTGAAGTTTGTATTCTATTTTTGGTTGCATTTGGCATAAATTCACATGTAGTCCAAGCTGTCTCCAAACATTTCAGATTTGCTAATGCACTTATCTGACATCAAACACTTTTTTTTTACTTTCACGTAGCCAAAAAATTCATGCCACATTCACCACTGCAATCAGCATAGGTGACTGTCATTTCAGCATATTAAGAGGTGTCTTCACAGCTGAGCCATTTGAAGCTGGCAGCAAATTCATTGCTGGTTGCACATGATTAGTTTCCTGCTGGCTTTTTAAAGGAATTTTAATGACACATGTAAAGTCTTAAGAAAGGAGCTCCCTACTTCACAGCAGACCCAGTGGAAGTGCCAAATTCAGAGGCTGGAGCAGGAGACCTCCAAAGGTCCCTTCCAAGCTCCACCATGGATTCATGGGCACACTGGCAGTGCCAGACTTCTCTTTATGGTGTCCTGTGCTGCTGACAGCTCTCCTTCCATCCCTGTTTCCATGACATCAAGGCATCATCTCAGGCTGCATAAAGTCCAATATCTCTTCCAGCAATCCATGTTCTCACCTCCAAAGAGAATGTTTGAACAGAGGAAGCACTCCTTATTTTTTCCCTAGAAGGGATTCAACTGGAAGAGATTGCTCAATGGTTTAATAAAAGAGCAGGATTTCCCTGGGGTTTTGAGGGAAGCAATTTTTGGCAGTGGTGGCTACGCTTGATAATATTAGTTTGGCTAGGTTCCTATTATTTCAAGTCAGCATTTGGATTTTATTGTTGATTTTTCAATCATATATAGCTTTTTTTTTTTTTTTTTTTAAGTTCAGGCTTTCCCATGTTAAACGATCCCATAATGATCTTTATTTTTCTTGAATGCAAAGTTTTTTAGTGGGTGTCGGATTGTCAGTACTGCAAAGTAAATTCTTCTATCTCCAGAAGGGAGCTACCACAGATCGAATTTCTTCTAAGTTTCCTCAAACAGACGTGTCTCAAAGGTGACCTGAGGGAGCAGGGAATAAAGCAGCTCATTTTCCATGCTCATTCAAGTCCCTGCCCTTTCCACTGGTGCTGCCACTAGACTGCCAATTACAGTAGCAGCAATTGTTCTGTGGTTTGTGTGATGTGGACACTGACTCATTTGTGGATGTAGAGTGCAGGGCACCCAGGAGCCATCACACAGCAGCAATTTTTGCTGAGCCTGAACCTGAGCTGGATTCTGACCAGCAGCTCGGAAGTGAAAGGCTCCTTTCTGTACTCGCTTTCCAGCCCTCATACACAGAACCCTGTGCTCCTGATTGTCATTGCTCTAAAATGAATTTCAGAGTAATTAAAAGGAACCAATGATCAGGAAATCAAAGCGTAAAGCAGGACATTTCCAAAAAAGCATTAGCATCACAAACAAGCAGCTCAGCACCAGACACACACGGGTGAGACTGGTACATCCTGCTGGATTTGGAGATGTTGTAGAACTGCAAACTGATGCAGGAACTGCTGTGATTCCCTGACAGAATGCCCAGCTGCAAAACTCACTTGCACAGAGGTGTGACTTGAGGGTTGTGGTTATAGAACTAAGGATCCAATGCCCAGCTTTCCAATTTCACATTAAAAATCTACTTCAAAAATGAGGATTTTCCTGTCCTTGTTTTCCTTCGGGTAATTTTGTTCCAATCTAATGTCTACAATCTAATGTTACAATCTAATAGTTACATTTTATTACAATCTAATAATGCAAGAACAAGTGAAGAAATTGTTTAGAGAAAACTAATGGCCATCTCAACAGCTTTCCCCTGAGACATACACTAAGTAGCCAGGTCAATTTATGAAACTGGGAGCCTCCTTCCAAAACACAGGTCATATATTGTAACTGCATAAGAGTTCAGTCTTGAGCCTGGAGTATTTTTCACCTGATCTGACAATAAAAGTGGCAAGGAGAGATCACTGTTATTTGGTGGTGCTATTTGTGCTACAGAGAACAAGACAGCAGTGGCTCAAAGACAATCAACAAAAGCCATAACAGGCATGGGGAACAGAGGGCAGACTGTAAAGATTCTGGACACTCTAAGCAAAGAACCCATTTTATATTTGATTTGTCTGTGTTTGGTGAGGCAAGACACAAAGTATGCACTAGATCACTGCATATTTGTCAAATAGGTAAATTAAATTTAAATATACTATTTCAAAAAGAAGTAAACAGAAAAGAAATAGTTTTTGCTTAGAAATGGAATGTACAATAGAAAATAAAAGGAAATACCCATCTCTACTATCAACTCCTTTATCAGTAGAAGTGACTGATGACACCCTGAATGCTGGTTCATCAGACAAAAATGGTCATTTTTGATATTACAGCAGTACTTTAAAGTGCTATGACAGCTGTGAGTCCATACAGTCCCAACCCTCCCAGTAAGCTTAGGCATTATCTCGATTATGGCAGCAAAGATTTTTATCTCCCTCATAACTGCTGCCCAGGCTGCTATGAAGGATATCCACAGCAAGGAATCTGTGGGTGTCAGATTCAGGTGTTGGAGGGGGTTGAGCCCCAGGCTGGGAGCAGTGGCCCTGGTGTCCCTGTGCAGTGGGCACAGCCAAGCCACTCTCCAGGCACTGGGGTTATCTCCTGACAAGGCCACATTCTCCTCATGCAAAGGCCCACAAGATACAGCTCTGTCTTGTCCATCTCACACAGCCCTGGTTTATTTTTAACCCCCAAGCCAAATGTGGACTCAGCGTGGAGCACCCCAGGCCAGGCACACAAGCCAAACTCAAGGTTACTCAGAATGTTTTGTGTTCACCTTTCTCAGCTTCCAAGTTATCTGCTCCTCTGAGAAACAGAGCCTTTCCTTGTTCTCATTCATTAAGCACACATACATAGAAACTCTAAAGAAGTGTTACATGATGTTTTTAAAATAAACACTAATGCTTTTTTTGTATGTATTTTGGCTGAAAGTTATATTCTGTCTTCTCCTCCCCCCACCTCCAATTTCTGTGGGGAACTGATACCACCCATGTAATGTTGTTCACCTCACAGCCCAGCCAGCCTGGTTTCCAACAATATTTGACAGACATTAGGGAAACCACATATCTTAATCTGAGTGGTTGCTGGACCATAGGGAGTCATGATTCAAGCTATGTTCCCCAACAAAAGGTGGTTTAAATTCGATGCTGGGAAGGCATTGTTTGGCTACAGCAGCCGTGTGATGGGGTTTGCACCACATGGCAGGTTTTTTGATCCACAGTGACTTAGCCCTGTTCACAGTTAGTAAAAATGCATCCTCCACGTGAGAATGTAGCTCTCTACACACAGCCAGCCCTGACCAGGAGGAATGGCTTACAGCTAACTTCTCCTTAAGTTTCAAAGCCTGCAATAATAAAACCAACGAAAAGGAAGCAGGGAAAGATGTAGTAATGTACAAATCTTCTACTTCATTACCTTCCCACTGAGTGCTTCTGGAGCAGGCTAACACAAAGGGAGAAAAAAAATAGCCATAACCCCAGGCCTTTAAAAGTAATTGAAAACCCACACCCATTTAGACTTTCCACTGCACTACTGAGCTGCAATCAAGTCATCTTGCTGCTGAGACTTAATCGTTAATAACATACCTAATGACCTGCAGAAAAAAAACAGATCTGGCATTAATTGCTGTACTTTTAATGGGAAGCTAAGTGCCCAGGTAGCACAGTCTCATCTTGTATTTCAGAAATTTCAGGGGGAAACTGTCCATTATGACTAATGTTGACTTGGACCAAAGCATTTATTTATTTAAGAACTTTATTGCTCAGTTAAGTATGTGATTAGTGAAGACCAACTGTAACCCACTAATCAGGGGCTGAAAGACTTCTGAAGGAAATTGATTCTGTTCACAAGGAAATGTGCTTTTTATTAGAGATGATTTGTTAGAACGCAAAGAAGTAGTAAAACAAATAAATGTATATAAACAGCAAAAGAAACCTGCAATATATGTTTGAGACAGAGGCCATAAATAATTAGAAACCTGTGACTTATTATGTAAGCATCCCACTGAGGAGGTATTTCAAGGATTTAGCAGTACACGACGAAGTGACTGCTACTCAGTTTCAGGGATAGGCACAAAATATATAGCTGCACTAAGGACAAATGTTATCATCTACCTAATGCTACCTCACAGCCTCAGGATCCTCTGTTTTTATTCAGTGTATTGAGATCCTGGAAACAGCTTGTTTTCATCTTCCTCCCAGCTTATCTGTACCCACAGTAAGTTCAATAACCCCCTATCTTTGCCCCTGGGGCTGTCACTCTTAGGACAGGCCACGTCTTTCTCTGTCTTCATACAGTGCCAGATGCAGCATGAACACTCCATATAGCTCTGGTGCAAGTGCAGTTTAGGGAGCCACAGCTGTCTCTGTTGTTTATTATTTTGGTCTAATCATTTTAGATGCTCTCATTTTGCTCTAAGGAATATCTGGGCATCACTGACTTCTCCTTTTGCTGGGTGTTCTCACACTTCTGCTACATGTCTGAAATTGAATAATGTCTTTCAAGACATAATCCAGAAACTGGATGTTTATTTTGATAGAATGAGGATATTTAATGCCAACATTAAACACTCATACTCATTTAGTACAACCTCCTGTACTTAAGCAGCCTCCAGCATTTTGCTTGGTAAACTCCAAAAGCATCCCTGTCCCAGAAGGGATTGTCTAGGTGCTTTCCTGAATGGATCCCTTAATCTTTTCCATCAGTTTAACTTTCAGAGTCCAAATTGGTGTGATCCTTTCTAACTGCTGAATTTTGTAAAGGCTGAATAATTTATCTTAAAAAGTGCAATGGATACCTGATCCTTTCAGGAATAAGCAGGTACCTCCTTTTAGATTTCTTGTATTATTTTCTTGGGCCTAAGGTCACACTCAAGAGAGCAGGAATGACTCCAACTAAGCAGTTCCTTGGGCTGGCTGCCTGCCTCTACTAATTCCTGTGAATTCACCTCTGCTCAGAAGACAGCAATCTTTCATTGGCCCCTTCAGTGTCAGAGGAACTGCAGCAGGCAGATCCTCCTTTGATGCTAAGCACCAAGGGGAGCGCTCTTCCCCCAGCAAACTCATCACCCTCATTAACATCACAGCAACTGGTTTCCCACTATTTACCTAGATGTTAAAGCAAAAGGAACTGCTTTTAGGAAGAACAAGACAGTACATTTGGGAAGGTCTTTAAAGGCAAATGGCAGCTTGTTTCCTTTATCTCTGCTATCAGACCTTATCAAAAGAGACCAGTTGCACTTTCTGTGAACCACTGTGCTATCTCTGGGGTTTGAAAACAAAAGGAAAGCAGGTTAAAAAACGAGACTTGGCAATAAAGTTGTAGGCCTAGATTCTTTGCTCCCTCTCCACAGTAAACACAATCTTTTCTTTAGGAACTCTTCCAAGGGAGCTTTGTGTGATCTCACGTAGCAACAAATTAATTTTCCCTTCTCTTTTCAGTTTCTTTCAAAAATCCCACATTTAGTTTTTCTTCCACACAGAATCCACAAGCTCCTTTTCTTCCACAAGCTTCCCTCAGGACTTCCTCTGAGTCTGCAGAAATGGGGCTGTGGAACAACATCTCAGTGCAGTAAAAGCCTGTTCCCTTAACACATGTGTGTGTTCCCCTTAACACGTGTGCCAAGCCGAGTGACCACCACACATTCCTCTTCCTGTCAGCACTGCAGAGCCAAGTCTGCTCCCAGGCACTATGGCTTTGTTCTGCCTCTTGCATCAGCCACGGATTTGCTTGCTTTTGGATCACTGAGAGCTTTGCCCAAGGGGTAGGAGGGTTTATGCTTTTGGATAGAAACTGCAGAATATGGCAATTTCAGCCAGGCAAAAATTGGCAGCCAACTTTGGGGTCTTTGGGGGTTTCTTTGACTGTAGGTGGTGGGATTTGGACCAAGCCTCTTTCTATAATGAAATACATCATCATTATCACCACCATTATTATTACATTATTATTTCTCTGCTGTTGGACAAA
>VYXD01016799.1:112328-131102 GCA_013397195.1 Hylia prasina
GTATGTTTCCCTGCAGCAGCATGGAGACCCTACCATCTGCTATTTTTGGGGGCAGCACCAAACTTAAAAACAGAACAATGGTCGAGGATTATCTGATAAATTCAATTTTGGCAGATAATAATTTCTTCTAATATTTTAAACATGGTTGAGCAAAACTACTTGCTAAATCTCAGTCCTGCAAGCAGAGCTGGGGAACAGCAGCATCAACTTTTACCACATGACTGCTGAGGAAGAAAAGGCGCCTGGCCTCAAGTGCCAAGCCAAGTTTCCCTTTTCCTCTGATTCTTCATCTGAGCTCAATTCTGAATTTGGTCAGCTGTCCTAGCAGAGAGAAGAATGAGAAAACCAATGCTGGTCACCAGAGACAGCTCTGCAGATAGTTTCAAATAGAGAAGTTAAAAAAAGAAAGGTGTTTTTTTTTTTTCCCTGCAGGTAAGAAAGTTTGCCTGGTCTCTTATGGAACATGGAAAAAACCTACTAATAACTAGACACAATAGTATAAAATTAGTAAATCTGTCTAAGGTCACAGGCACAAAGTGAGCCTAGGGAGGTGTTCTATAAAGGCATTTGGAAGGGAAGATTTCAAATTGGTACTGGTTTTCTCTGTTGAGCACATCACACTTAACCTCACCACAAGCCCATGGCAGTTCTCTCATCCTGCTCTTTCTCCTCACTGCTATCTTTGTGAATAACAATTTTTAGGAGGATTTCCAAATGATTTTTAAAACATATAAAAATACACTATAGGGATCTGAACCTGAGTTAAGCACCATAATCTTCTAACAACTGAAGCTAATAGTATAAAAAATGCCTAAGTACACTTAATGGTATTATTCATTTTTATTACCTATTACTTTTAAAATCAATAGGAAATGAGTTAAGCTAAGCATTTTGTCAAATCACAGGAGCTACAAAACCTTCCCATGATTGCATCAGGAAGGGATGGAAGTGCTTAGTGGAAGGCCAAACAAAGTCCAAGTAGATCTTCAACTTTCCAGCAATGGCAAATCAGAGAAAGGTCAAGAAAACTGTGATAAATGAACCTGATTTAAAACTGTACCCCCTGAATGCTTAGCCTGGAGAATGCAGCAACAGCCAGCGGCATTTTTGTTAAAGTCAAAGCTGTGATGTATGTTAGCACCAATGAAGTTGTAGCACTGTGAGCATCAAGGATGTGTAGCCCTTGGATAACAGCTCTTTTCAATGCATGAGCATTTCAGGGACCAATCTGTGCAGCCACATCTTCACTCTGTGAAAGGTGCACTTATGCAAACAAATGCATTGCTTGGCAGAAGTGGGGATCACCATCCTCAACATATCTCTGACACTGAATTTATTTGCTTTTAATGCTTCATCACATTAGGTACAGATTGTCTTTGACATAAGATTTTGAAACAGAAGTATTTGTGGTATGAAAATAAAGATCCTCTTGAACCAACTTGTATTTCTCTGTGTGACAGTTGGACACAACCACTTCCCAGCAACAGAAGCTCCTCCAGGCTTTGAGGGCTGAATCTGCTGTGACATGAGGTGAAAGAGAGACTGTGACCAGAAAGGCAAAAGCCTAATTTTCTGTGCGAAGAACATCTCAAAATTTGAGATAGAAGTTGTGCCAATGCTCAGACTTGCCAGACATTACCCTTGCCCTTGGGCCTATGCTTACCTGTCCCAGCTCTTCCCCACCCCTCTCCATTACTTGAGGGCTTTGTTGTGCTCATGTTCCTCTGTCAATCTCAGGAACCCAGCAGGAGGCAATTGGCTTTGGCTCCTATTACCTTTATCCTCTTACCAATTGTTCTGCTAGGACAATCTAAAATGCAATTAAAGTCAATACTTTTCCGATGTTTTTTTAAGGAAAGAAGTACCTTTATCAAGATATTGCCAGGATTTTATAAGCACATGTATAATTTCCCAGTATCAATCATTTCCCAAGGCAAAGGCAAGCTGAGTTATCTACTGCTATTATGGGAATACACTGTGCTACTACATCAGGAGCTTGTGGTAGGAGAAGTCATATATCAAGAGAAGCACACTAAAAGAAACTTCAGGCAGGTTTATTTGTTTTCCTACAAACATAAATATGTTTAGTAGTCTGCACTCTGCTCAAGCCACTATTTACAGAGTCACTCTCTAAGAGCAGCTTAACAGCCTGAGGAGAACATAATAAAGGCTTTACCCTTTCTGTATCAAAGAAGGAATACTCCCTCTATCCTGCAGTACATTTCATTTTTAGCCATATTTCTGAAAAGAGAAAACTGTTCAGGTTGCTACAGTGTTGTCTCTATCACCCTTTAGTAAGAGCTGCTAGTGAGACTTCTTGAAGGAACAAGGGACTAGCCTGGGTGAAAACATGCCTGGTGTTATTTGATGGTGCTGAAAGAGCAAGTACAACAACACAGTTTCAGTTTTCAGCTGAGAGCTCAAATGCAGCAGTTCCCTTCACTTCCCGTGGACCTGTGCATTCCCAGCTTGCTTCAAACTCATACTGAAGTCCAGGGACCACTGAATATACACAAGAATTGCTGTTCTCTGGCTCTGCCTCAAAGGCTTGCTTAAAAACCCTGCCCAGAAAGGCTGACCTTTGCAGAATCCCAGCAGGTCTCCCTCTGAAAACACCAACAACATGATTTACAAACATGCCTCAAAAATCCTCCACCCAGCAAAACCCCAGAAGACACTCCTCCATTCCACAGACTCAATATTTGAGCTTAGATTTTAGGTTTTATTTCACTTGTCCTAACTAAGGCCTCATCTCCAAGGTACCAGAACAAAGAGTAGCAGTTCATAACATGGCTAAGAAAAATCACACTCTTTTGTTTCAATAGTCTAGGCTTTTATTCTCAATGGAAGAAAATAAACAAACCAGGGCACTTTGGAAAGGCCCAGGAGTGTAGATGCAAGCACAGAAAAATGAAACTCTTGAATATTTGGGATAGGGCTATCATTTTATTGCAATTCTGTTTAATAATCAGGGTAAAGGCTATCTGACCATAATCAGTGTGACTGAATGCTTGAGCATAGTAATATGGCATTAATGTGCCATAGTGGAGAATAGATATACACATATAGTCTTTCTCTGATTCTCTTTAAAAACAATTCCTATTGAATTACAGCTTTCAGCACGATTTATCAACAGATTATTGTTTGTGGAAGAATGCTACTTTCCTGCTCAAACTATTCCAAGGCTGACTCATATCCTGGTAATTCATTAATACATAACATGATTCCAGTCCAGTAAAGTAATTTCTGCACTATACAAGCCATAAATCCTACAATATCAACTGAAAAATAGATCTCAAATTCTCTTTCTAAACACTAATGGAACGTTTTGCTTGGCTTCCCACACACATCAAGAGGAGGGGGCTAGACAGAGCTGCAAAAAGCAATTTGATAGCAGTGTACTTTATAGAGTTTAACAGTATAAGAGCTACCATACAGAATGAGACCTGAGGTCAAACTAATCTACTATCTAACTTCCAACAGTAGCCTGTGTCAGAAGCTTCATGGGAAAATAGAATAGGAATAATCTGTCCCATCTGCCCTCTCCACATTAGGTCTCATTCTATTAGAAAGTGATTTAAAGCCTAGATTGTGAGGTTTAACATGCCATCCAAAAAGCAGCAACCAAAGAACATTCCCCTTTAACTTATGAAAACACTGCTACAGAGGGGAGAACTGGAGGTGGTGGAAGGATGTGTTTGTTTTCATGTTTCAGCAGACTTAATTGCTAGAACCAACACTGCAGATATTATCACTTGGCAAAAAAACTTGTACTGGCTAGAGCTGGTTTTACTTCATACCTGGGGCATTTATTGTTTCTGGGTATGATCCTGCAACTGTTTTTTCTCACAGAGGCAGACTGCACCAATATTCACATTCTCACTGACAAACAGGGTAACAGAAAGGATTTGAGAAGTATTCCTTTCACTGACAGTGTAAAACATGTTGCTTACCCAGTGGAGTGTTTTTTATCTTGGTGTGAGAAGCAATATGGTGCTTGTCATAAGCGAGATATTTTTGTAAGGCTCAGTGGTGCAGAACGCCATAGAGAAAATCTGCATAGGGAGTGAACATCATCAGTGACAGGGAAACCATCCTGAGTTTTCTTTCTCTGAGCTAGTCTGACTTCCACAAGCATCTCCTCCAGAGCATCAATGCCTGGCTCTTGAGCTACACTGCCCTGGCAGCTGAATCAGCATTGTTGTCTATATATGAAGGGTTCCCACAATTAAAACACATTTGGGCCAGACTCAGCTGCACTGGATGAAAAGCGGCCTGTAAGAAGCCAATGTGTTTTATATGTTAGGGCACATCTGTCTGATGGGGATGAGTATACGACTGCATTTATTTTTCTGTGTATTTAAAGAAAAGAGAGGGGGTAGAGCAACAATGAAACTTTCCACCCTTTTTCACTGGGAAGTTGGCCAAACCACGTTGATAAACTGAATCTGAGGGTCAGATGCTCCAGCCCTGCTCTGATGTGTTTTGTTATCTTAGATGAGTGATTGTGTCCTGTATAAATCAATGCAAAGGGTGCATCCTAATCCTGGGACCTTCATCAGGTTATGCAACTGGGACAACGCCCGTTGCTTTGCTGGGTTATATGATCAAATGTGAGTGACAGGTCTTGTTACCCAAGGGTGAAAACCTCTTCAGCTATTTTTTATTTTCTAATTTGGTTACTCTGTGTCAGAGATGGCTGGAGATTCAGGGTTGCTGGTGTGGGTGCTCTGATTTATTTGGGATTAAACTGGTCCTGTACATCCACATTTATCATCAATGGTTCCATACAGAAGAGTATAATGAGAGCTTTGTAGCTAATCTTTAGGGGCTTCTTTAGGCCAAAAATAATTCCCACAAACACCTTCTCTCTGTCCTTCTCTGTATGATTAATCCCTCATTTCATACTCATTTTCATAACGGAGATACCATGCTGGGAGATCCAAATCTTACCCTGGGAAGGCAAATAGTGCATATTTCATACAATGAGTTAGAAGATGGACATTATGAGAGGTGATTACCTTACCCAGTTAATAGGGCAAAGTTTCAAGACCAGGCCTGCAGGATCCTTGGATCACAGACAGCTACTGTGTTTTTCAGGGTGCTGTTTTTCTTTCTCTCATTCTGGGATGAAAGAAGGCTTCTCTTGACACTAGGCATTGGAAGTCCTATGTAAAGCATCCCTCTGCTTACAAATACGTAGAGATATAAAACCAAAAAAACCAAACCAAAAAACATCGGGAAACAAAAAATCCAGAGCTGGACAAGGATGGATTTTCTTTGGGCACTTTTTGCCATATTTGGATAGCTACAAAGCTCTCCAGTAGAGGTCCAAGTACAGCTGATTTGAGGTGGTTTTCCCTCTCACTACAAGACATGACCATTTACACCACCGTATTTGATATTTGTACTTTTATTTAAAACCAATGTGCTTCTTATGCCCCTCTGCACCCCCCTTCCTCTCTCCACAGCCTCACTGCCAGACAAGTGCTCCCCAAGACTTGATGCTCGTGGAGTGACTGGAAGCAATGGCCTAGAGCAGTGATGCTGTGAGCAGATATTGAAGATATTGTCACTTTGGACAGACACCAGCAATATCAACAGCAGACTGTGAGACCCTGTGTTCCAGTGCCTGGCTACAAAAGGGTCAATTACATTTGTTTAAAATCTGGTAGGAAGGTAGTAAATAACCAACAGTCAAACAGGCAATGCTTCAAAGCAAATAAAAAGCGCTGTCATCTGTGGCTGTAAAGGAGGCCCAAAAAAGCCAGGTAGCCCATGCAGGTATTCCACATGCCCTGGAGGTAGTGTTCCTTCCTGCACAGTCATCTCCTTTTAATACAGTGGCTGTATCAATTCAAATGGTTGGTGAGAAGGCAACTTGAGCAGACTTTATCATGTTTGTGATATCAACAAATCCCTCTTAAAGCCTACTCTGGAGGCTGTAAGTGGACCAGAATGATGCAAATGCCTTGAGCTTTTGCCCCCTGCAAAAGTTTAAATTCCTCAGTGTAGGAGGATTTGCCTCTGTTTTGAACTGAGGTACTGAGGTGGTGAGGGTCGAGATGTGAGTGTGGATTTAGCAGCCCAAAATATTACATGTTGATCACTAGATGTTCCCACTAAAAGAACTTTTTTTTTTTTTCCCCTCTAGGTAATGCACCTTTCTAACTCTACCACGCCCTGGAGAGATTTGAAACAAATGTGTGTGCTGTCTCTCACTGTCTTGCTTTGCAAAAAGCAATGCCTAGAGCAGGAAGAGAAAATTATTGACGATAGAATTTCACACATTTTTCTGGGTGCTTAATGAAGCCTGAACTTGAGCAGAGCAGAGAGACTGCTTATTGTTGATTTTTTTTTCGAGATCACTGCACAACAAACAGAAACTGAATAAGCAATTAAGTTAACTGGCTCTAAAACTCATACTGGCTGAGGATTAAGGTAATTATGTCTGAGCTTACATTCATTGCAGCTTTATTTCACTGCAGCAAGTCTTGCCTGCTTGCTTGTTGCTGATGTCATTCTAGAACTGATCTGAGTTGTTGTCCTTCTATTAATTACCAAAAAGGTTACAAACACAAGCTCTCCTTGCTATAAATATAACTATGTTATTTTTACTACATGTTCAAAGGAGATGCAGACTTCTTTTTCTAGGTTTATACAAATAGATCCAACTGTTTCTTCCTGCACCAGAGTATTTACAATACCTTAGACTTAGAGGGATCAGTTAAAGTAATGGACAATAGATGAGTTTGGTGTTGTCATACTGTGATTTCCCCGTCAAAGGGGGAAAAAAAAATCTATTTTTAAGTGTAAGTGAAAAAAGAGACTCTGGGAAAACAGTATCAGTCTCCACAATATTACTGGCAGGGGACTACGGATTCTTCACCTTCTGGGTAACAAATAAGTTTCCTTTTAAATGGCTGGAAAGCAGGGGAGGGGAAAGGAAGGGAACCCCCCACATTCTCCTTGTCTAACAAGGGGCCACAGCGTGAGAACCACTCCCTAGCAGAAGTAATCTGTGATTGACAATGGTTTTCTTTGCAGCCAGGGCTAAAAATGGTTGAGCTGTAAACAGACAAATGCAGAACATTTTGAGGCCCTTTCCAAAGGCAAGGGTGGCTTATACAAGCACTGAAAATGCAGGGTGGCACCAAGAGAGGACCAAGCTTCAGAGTTCCTGAAAAAATCAAGGAATTCTCGTATCAGGATATGAGCACAAACACAAGAGAAAAGAATACTTTGTTATGGGCAAATGAGCAAGGGACATATTTACAAAAATTGGAGATTCATTCTCTGGGCAGTCCAAGCATTTATAAGTGTGATCTTAGGCAAGCTGCTATATTTGGCTTCACGCTTCCTGCCTAAAAACTGAAAGAGAAATACTTTCCCCTTCACAGAGAGCATGAATGTGGGGAAGGCACTTGGTACGACCAGGGTGGGAGCTCTGCAAACAGCCAGAACAAAGTCTGCCACTGAAACAATTTCCCAGTAATCTCAAAGTCAGCTCTGAGGTCTACACTGAAAGGACATGAAGGAAATTAGGTGAGGTGGAACAACTTCAGAATTTCACTGGGAATATGAAGGAACATTTTATATTGAAATATGTAGAACTCCTTGTGCTGATATTAATGATGAACGTGTTTGGAGATGAATGCTCTATACACTGGGGAGGCCACCTGAACTAAATAGGACTCAGTCCCAAACAATGCAGACTTCTAGGGTCCTAAATGAGAGTTTTGTAAACATGTTGATTAGTAACTGAAAGAAATCTTTATTTAACAAAATGAAAACCAGAAGAGAAGGCCAATGTTGACAGAAAGATCATAAATCATGGAAACTCTATTATGAATCAAAACAACAGATGTAACATGAACAACAGCATCTTTTATAAACAGAAATTAGACTGTTCTGTTTCACTCATTGGAAAGACTAATATGCCTAAAATAAATTTCCCTGAATCTCTCATTAATGTTTTACGGTCAGTGTTGACCGGCTGTTACAAAAAAAAAAGGTGGATAATTTATACCCCAGAAGAGTCACTAACCCCAAACCACATTTTCCTGATGGACCTCACATTAATAACTACAACCACTTCCCCTGACTATATTCTCCTCGCAGTGGAAGAAGCAAAGTGCAGGTGATTCATACATCAGTGATTTCTTGCTCTACATTCCATTTCCTTCTCTATTAGCAGGCTAATACTGTCTGCATGAGTCACCAATTATCACCTTAAGCACCAGACAGGAACTAAATTATCACAGTGATCTCTCCACAAAGCAGGCATCACACTTTGTTTGCTGGGGCCCAAATACCTCAGACTTTAAACAGGAAATGACTTTGTCTTCCCCATTTCATGGTATGAAGATCCAGAGTTTCTGAGGTGGAGGAACTTGTCCAGCCCCAAAACTCTCTGGGCTTGCACAAATTATCTGTTATAGCAACAGATAAATGTATCATGTAAAGGCAAGACTGAGTGCCTGCCCTTCCTCACTGACAGTGGGAAAAGCAGGATGGCCAGATCATGGTTATACTTCCATGTCTGATCACATGAAGGGAGAAGATCAGCTCCTGCTTCAGCCCTCGCATGGTGTGTATTGTTACTGGCAACTCTCTCATTCTGGAGCTCTGGCAAGTGAAGAAACAAAACTCACTTGAACAGCATTTACAGAGCTGCTTCTAGATTCTCACTATCATCACAGAAACCTGATTATTTACAGGGAGCTTTTACAGCCTACTATTAATCCTCTGCATAATTAACAAATAAATTCTGCACCAGCTCTTGCCTAACTTTTCTCAAGTTTTTCCCTGGTGTAATAATTAGTTCAATGGTGAAACCTCTGACTGATACCACAGTGACAGCATGCCATCATGAAGTTCATGAACAAGGTCTTCCCAACCATCTCAAAATACATCATGAAGGGAACGTTTCTTTTTAATATTCTCTCCCTGTTTTTAGCAGATAAATCAAAACTTGGCAACTTCCCCACGTCTGACATGATCCGACAGTGTTATTTCTGCTGAATCATGTGGCATGGGCTGTGCTAATCTCAGCTCTTTCCATCCTGTGCAGTTTGAAACCAACCTTTCACTAATTCCTTTGTGCATAATCACACAGTCAAGGTGGAGGTGGCTTCTCAAATGATGGATGGAAGTACCAATGAGAAGCAATGGAAAAATTCTGAATGACACATATATCTTCAGATTGTGGTTTCTCTTTTGTGGATAAACAAAAAAGATCTAAAATACTAATGCTGTTTTGGACTCCGTAACTTTCACTTATTCAAAACCCATGCAAATAATCATGTATTAATGACATGACATTTTCTGCACAAGTTTTTAATTGAATACATCATCCTTCTCTTTCTCTCTCTATTGATGCATGCTCATTTTTCTAGCCTTTTCTATGAGCTTTTAAAAAAGTAAAGCCACAGAGTTCAAACGCCACTTCTCCAAAGGTACATGGTCAGTACTTGGAAATGGTTATGCACTTAATTACTCACAGAATACATAACATCAGATGATTTAGGTAACAAATCGTGATGTGCACAGCAAACGAAATAAAACACGCTTCATTTGAATTCCCACAAAATTCCACCATTATCCCTTCATAAACAGTTCCTCTCAGGCAAAGGTAAGCTCACAAATTAAACCTTTTTTTAGTTCAAATCTTGCAAATGCTGTATTACAGTCGGTTACTCTAAATGACTCTGGTCTAAATAAGATAAGCCTCTGTCCCATTCAGATCATAGCAAATGAGAGGATTTGGACATAAGACTCTTTGCCTGAGGCTGTTCCACTATGCCACTTGGATTTTTACACTTCAACAAGACACTGACATTCCTACTACTAAAAACATTGAAACAAGAAATTTCCAACAATCTTCTAATCCCACCTCACTAAACAGAAATCTCACAGGTGTTTTCTACCCTTACTTCCTATGACAATACAATTAAAACCTGCAGTACAAATCACTTAAGTATAAAAACAACAACAAAAAAAATCCACTGGAAGAAACATCCTCGTTATATGAAGAGTAAGGTTAATGAGGCATTACCTTGGCAGGTCCTTTCATCTGTGAGCAGTTTATAGCCTTTCTGGCAGCTGCACTCAAAGCTGCCAACTGTGTTTCGGCAGAAATGGTCACAGCCACCATTGTTTACCAAACACTCATCGATATCTGCAAAGAATAAACAGCAAAGGTTTAGTTCATGAGAGCAAAAAATTAGTTTGTGACAGCAATTCAGTTGTTCAGGGCAGCAATACAGGAATATACTCAGATCCCCAAGGATGCTGCTGTCTCTGTCAGGAACAAGGCTGGTCAGATGTGCCCCTTCCCAGACCTATCTCACAAGGCTTACAAGGAGAGCTATGGGCTGAGCTGCTCAGCAGACAGAGGTGTTTCTCTATAAGTGGAACCAAGAGATGACCCAAGCTGAGGTACTTTGGTGTTAGGGAACATTCAGGGAAGCTTCTCTGTAGATGGAGAGCTCTGCCTACAGCAGACTTCAACCTGTGAAGGACGTGAATCGTTTGACCTTGTATAGGGTACTATCAAAACATAAGAACACACAAAAAACTGAAGCAATAAAAAACATGATGTAAAACATACTTGAATTCTGAAGAAATACTTCTATCATCCTTACACAAACAAATGCAAGGATACATTTTTTTGGAATGAGCGTTATATGCTATTTTGCTCATTATTCAGTGATTTTCATGGATCAAACTTCTTTCACTTGGTGAGGCAGAAAAGGAACTAACTGTGAGTGCCTGTGAAATGTTGCTTCTTCAGTTATTCTGAAGACAGAGCACCTATTGCCTTTATCTGAAAGCCATATATATATATATATGTATGCACATGAAGGACAGGATCAATGGCTCTTACTTCAAATAGTTATTATGAAGTGGACTGATGAACTTGGTAAGACCTCTGTTCTGAATGTCGTACTGATGATTCTACTTCCTCCTCCTTTTAACTTGTCCCAAAGGTGTTGAAGAACTGGAATGACCAATCTCTTTTCCAATCCATAAAAGGTTGTGAAGTAAGTATATAATAGGCCACAAAACCTCATTTGAAATACAGGGCATCTTTCCATCCTCCCCCAATTATAAAACCATGGATCCATGTTTATTTGAAAGAGGGGAAAAAAAGTACTTTTATTATTCAGGAGAAGAACAGTGCCAAAATTAGCTCTTTTTATGAATGCATGAAGTGAAGAAGTAATATGACATTGAACCTTGGCTGCCCACTTCTGGAACTGAAAACAAGATCTTTCAGGGAACTAAATGGACATTGATGTTTCGTTTTGAAAAGCTTCTTGCTATAATATTTTTGAAACTTTGAGGTAACAGCTGGCCATTTAAAGAGCAAATCTTGCAAAATGCAAATCTAGACGCCAAAAGGTCTAATATATGAAGATGGAAATTTATCACAACCAGCAAGATGATGGTGAATGAAGGGCATGCTTTAAAAATTACTGAATTTAGGAGGATTCTTAGTGAAAGTCATTCATTAATTTTTGGAAACATATGATTCCAGCATGGGAAAGTGGCATGGTGCTTGCCATATTTCTGCATGTGAAATATAAACAGCAGCAAGAGAAGTGAGGTGGTAAATTTAAAATTTGAACAGCTGAGAGGCAAATTCAGCCATCATTTCTAAAGAGCACTTTGTTGCACACACACTGACAGAAATATGTCCAGGGCTCAAATAAACAAGAACAATGTATATTGTTATAAAGGTTTTCTTATGAGTTGCACTTATGGCAAGGAGATGGGCAATTTGTTCTCAGACCCTCTGAACTAATACTGCTACTTATTGCTTTTGTGTCTGGTTCTGCAGAGAAGTGGCTTTTGCATTCAATCCAGTTAAAAGAATGAGGGTAAATCATAGGCAGCAGCTGTGGAACACCCTGAGTGCTTTGTGCAAAGCCAGCTCAAACCTTTGTGTCTCGGGTAACAAAGTTCTCAAAGTGCCCCAAAATCAGGACTCTGTTGTCTGTAGTGCTCCAGTTCTGGCATTTGGCTGGCCAACAGCAGATAACCCTGAGCTCCCAACCTGACAGATCTGGTGAAGAACACACTGAGGGTCATTCTACGTAACACCACGAGACTGGAGGCAGCAACGCTTTTGGCTTCAGCTGTGATCATCTGCACAAATCAAGACTAGCAATGAAAAGACAAGAATTTTTGGCCCAATTCCTGAAGCCTGGCATTTCCTTTTGTAGAAGTGGTTCCTCCCAGCTCTCTAATGCTCAACTGGGACTGTGGTGTGGGTGCTGGTTTACCAGAAAAGGTCCCATCCTTTTGCAGAGCACAGGTGTACCGAACTACAGTTTAGCTTGCCCTGACAAAACTGTGGGACAAATGGAATTGTGGATTAAAATTACTAATACATTATGCATCATAAACACAGAGAACACTCATCCATCATGAAGAAAGTATCTTGTACCCGTGATAAGAACAACATGACCTTTGGGCTACTCTGCTGCCTGAGACTGCTTGAAGTAGAAATTACTTGCAGCCTGTCAAATACCATTCTGGAGTAACGATTGATGTTTTAAATGATGGCCCCGAGATTTCACATGTTAAATTCCAAATTCCAGTCTCTTTTCCCTGTCTCTCATGACCATAAGGGGCAAAAATGAAACCCTGCTGGCACCAGAATATAGATTTTTAGGGCTATTAATAACTGTAATTCCACTGACAATGCAGCGTATTAGCTTTACACCAGCAATTCTTTGGAATAATTCTGAACGAGGATCTGGGTAAAACCTGGGAGAGTCCACAGGAAAAGAAAGTATTTATCCATTTCTTCTAACTGGAAAACATGACATGACCTTCTGAAACAGGGACCATCAAAACAGAATAGAGGTCAAAACTGTTAGCTGTAAAAACATTCTAAATAACATAAACAGTGCCAATGTCTCTGCTTTCACTGTATTTCTTTCCATGGCCATAGCGAGACTGACAAGGCATGTAAAAATTATTTCACTCTGTGGGGAGCAGCACACTGCTGCATTTCACTTGGAAGAGAGCAGTATCCAACTGTATGTATCATGTCTAACTGGTTCAGAGAAATTGCAAAAAGCCTGTATCCCCACTATTTTTCTTTGGCTATAAATAACTTGTGTTATGAGCCATGTGAAAATACATTATTCCACTGTGTGGAATATTTATCTTTACACTCACTGGTACCCAACTTTGTCAAGTACCTCTTTGAACTTCACAGAGGGTAAGCACGTCTGCCTCTCATGTCAGGCAAAAATAGACAGTGGAAACCCATTGTGGTGTCTCTACTAGCTTTGACATTATTTAGTCAAATATTCCCCTACTATTATTGGCACTGTCTGTGGAGCAGTCATAAACCTGCTGTCTGCAAACACAGTTCTCAAGTGGCTCCTTAACATGCAGGTTGCAGAAAAATTGCTCCAACTTCCCACAGGCTCTGCTCCCCTTTTTCCTCAGAAATGCAAAAGGATGTAAAGAACTGTATTTCTTCCATGGGGGTTGTACATAAAATGCCCTGATGGTACTGTTAGAGTAATTTCAGACTGGGAGATCAGATGGGCTTCCAGGGCATTGGGAATAAAATCCCAAGGGATTTCTCCCACTGCACTAAGTCAATAGTGTTAAATGATACCTTGCTCATACAAGCTGATGATCTGCTACAAAATACCAAAATGGGACACATGCAGATATGAAAACACAGGCCAGTGAGAAAGCACAGAAGCATTGAAAATGATGGTCAAAACTGTCAGATGAAGGTATGGTGTAACAAGCAACTCAGCACTCAAGCCTCCTGTTAGCTCTGAAAATGGTTCAATTCTCAAGCAATTAAATACAAACAAAAGGAAAGATAAGACTTGCAACAAGGAAGCTAACATCTTCTTTGAAGTTGTAATATTTGAAGGAAAAAACCCAATTGCAAATATTTGTCTGGAGATGGAGCTCAGCAGCACCATCACTAAAGCTGTGCGTCCATGTGAACCCAGACACAAACCCTGGGTTTGTAAATATACAATATGATATAATATAATATAATAATAATAGATTATCCTATTTTTTCTGAGGATCTCAAAATGTGAGAGAGACAGTGGAATCAGCTTTAAATAAAAGCACAGAAACTCAGAAGCTTTGTGCTAAGACGCATAGCTACACTTCGACTCAGCTAAGCAGGCAGACTTATTTTTCTTTTCATGATCTTGTGAAGATTAATGGGAATACCTGCTCCTGTTCCACTTGTACTTTTTTAAGCTCTGCTCAGTGAAATTCATGTTTGCAAGGAACTGGTTCTGATCAGGGTGCATGTGTGCACATGTGTGTGCATATAAACCCACATAGATTTGCCTCACTGCATACAAGACGGAATAAATTAAAAAGTAGGGATTTTAGGTAACTTAGAACTTAACATTTCACACAAGCTGCTTATAGGCAACTGAAAAGGTAATCAACATGCAATCTTCACTTAGTTGTTGAACAATGATGGAGATGGAGATTTCCAAAGCCTCATCACAGCGGAAGTGAGGATCCTCCTTTCAATGGCTGGACAAATATTTGAACTGATTGTGTCTGTCTAATCCTTTACAGATTTAAAATGCTACCCAGCTCCAGGAAAATAATATACTCCCAATCAACCTAAAATAATTACTGAAACGTCATAAAGTTCTTGTTTTTAATAATGAAAGCCAGAGTGTTGGAATTAGTAATGCTTTTACCAGTGTACAGCGGACATCAATACAAATATATTTTCTGCAAGGTGGGCTGGTTTGCTAGTTCTGTTTATTCCCTGACTTTCTAATTTTCCCTTGCTTTTCTTCCCTTGCTCTTTCTCACGGTTTTACTGTACACTAAAAATTGGAAGTAGTGTTGCCTTGTAGACACAGATATAAGTTCCCAGATGTGCAGAGACCACAGAGTACTTTATAAAGCAGCCACAAAACTTTTTAACTCTATGCTGGAAGTGGGAAAATAGAGGAACAGAAAAAATAACTAACTCATTCACAGTTGAATCCAAGCTCAGTGTACAACTCAGCAGGTTNGCTGGTTCTAATCAGGGTGCATGTATGCACTTGTGTGTGCATATAAACCCACACAGATTTGCCTCACTGCGTACAAGACAGGGAATAAATTAAAAAGTAGGGATTTTAGGTAACTTAGAACTTAACATTTCACACAAGCTGCTTATAGGCAACTGAAAAGGTAATCAACATGCAATCTTCACTTAGTTGTTGAACAATGATGGAGATGGAGATTTCCAAAGCCTCATCACAGCGGAAGTGAGGATCATCCTTTCAATGGCTGGACAAATATTTGAACTGATTGTGTCTGTCTAATCCTTTACAGATTTAAAATGCTACCCAGCTCCAGGAAAATAATATACTCCCAATCAACCTAAAATAATTACTGAAACTTCATAAAGTTCTTGTTTTTAATAATGAAAGCCAGAGTGTTGGAATTAGTAATGCTTTTACCAGTGTACAGCGGGCATCAATACAAATATATTTTCTGCAAGGTGGGCTGGTTTGCTAGTTCTGTTTATTCCCTGATTTTCTAATTTTCCCTTGCTTTTCTTCCCTTGCTCTTTCTCATGGTTTTACGGTACACTAAAAATTGGAAGTAGTGTTGCCTTGTAGACACAGATATAAGTTCCCAGATGTGCAGAGACCACAGAGTACTTTATAAAGCAGCCACAAAACTTTTTAACTCTATGCTGGAAGTGGGAAAATAGAGGAACAGAAAAAATAACTAACTCATTCACAGTTGAATCCAAGCTCAGTGTACAACTCAGCAGGTAACCCTGGGGTGCCAGTCAGCACAGGCTTGCACAAAACACCTTGTACTGCACACTGTTCTATGTTACAAATATTGCAGAGCCACCAATGCTCAGACTGAAATTATTTTGATATTTGCCTGCCACCTCTCAATAAAACTTGTAAACTCAGGATAAACGTAATCAGAAGCCACCAAGCTTCACTTGCAATACTCTAAATGTGATATTGCATAGCATCTTAAATAATGCATGCCAGGGATATCTCATTAAGGTAGAAAGATAATTTCATATTCCCAGATTCACTGGACCAGTGCCACTATGAGAAACTCTAAATCAAAGCAGAAGACAGGCTTTGCTGGTTACATCCAGAAGCATCAAGCCAGCTGTTGTGTGGTTAGTTTCTAGGGATTTGTAAAACCTAGTTCCAGTTTTACAATGGATTTATCCAACACTTGGGCAAGGTATAACACTTCCCTGCTTTACTTAATTTGTAAAATTGGGGATTGGTAATGATCACTGTTTTCCAGGACCAGTACTTTAAAACCCACTATTACAGAACAAGGTGTTATGAATCCAAGTCATTTGCTATCAATTTTTTAAAGTCAAATTACAACTGTTTTAAATTTCTGGTCTGAGCTTCAGAATGGTTTGATCCAGCAGTAGGTTCCATGCTGGTAATGCTTTGCACTGGAAGATTTTGTCAGTGTCTGCAGGACTCTTAGGACCATATTTACTTTATGAGGTACAATTGCTGTTCCACCACTCTCCACCTCAAACTGAACAGTTCATTGCCTCTTGGATGTTTCAGGGAGGAATAATTCTATTTATGCAGTACCTTCTACTTGAGGATTTCAAAGGCCAGCAGCTTATTATCTTCCTCACATTAAACCTACACAACACTTCTGCAGGAGAGTTACATTTAATTAATTCTTCTTTAACAAATGTGAAACTGAGGCAGGTAGGATAGTGTGCAACTTGCCTGAATCAGATAGCTACAAAATGAAATAAAGCATATATTATAGCACCTCTAATTTGAGTTCTGTGCTTCAACAACATCCTCATTTTCCCTCCCACAGTGCTAATTAACTGTAAAGTATGATAGTCATTACTGAAGTTCCACTAAGTAGCAAATGAAGATTCTCTGTTTAATTAGCTTTATAGCTAGGTTGTGGGACAAGGCATTTTCCTAATTAACAGGATTAAATCTAGACTGGGCAGACAGGAATGAATGTAATTAAAATTTAATCTCCCTCATCCTGAAAACAGGCTGCCCACAAAATAGAGAGCTTTGTGTAAATGCTCTTAGAGCACGGAAAGGTTGAGGCAGGTTTCAACACATTTCCCTCATGTCACTTTCTCAATTTTCACCTGTTATCTTCGCAATTTCACCAAGAAACCTGTCTTCCAACACAGATGGTAATCTGTCACATATGGATTTAGGTGTCAGCTATTCTCCTCCAGGACATATCCACTCTGACATTATCCACCAACCAATCAATAAAAGAGTCTGCCAGGCTGCCAAGAGATCAATCACCTTGTAAAACAAACATTATGTCCTATTATTTTCTTATTACAGTTAATTAGATTTATAAAACACAAAACCCTTTGCAGGTGAAAAACTCAGAAATGCTGTCATAATAGGTTAGGCCCAGATTTCTCATTTGTAAAAGGGAAGGGATTTACTAAATCTAATGTGAAAAGAAAGGATTTTCATTTAAATTTTTTGCTGAACACTGAATTCTTTTCTAACCTTAAAAACATGTTAGTGCAGTACTACGAACCCAAACACTTCAAGCTGTCTGAGGCTGTGACATCAGAATGTGAAGGGGACTGGAGACATAAAGATACAGACTGATAGTCTTTTTACTGTCTAGGCTGAGCTAAATGCTAAAACTGCCCCCCTGCCAGAAGCAATGACAAACCTCACAGGAATCTCAGGAAATAAAACTAGTTTTCCTCCTCCCGTAACATCTTTTCAATCAAAATGCTTTTGTCAATCAAAATGCTTTTTATAAACACTGGAGAGGGAGAAAAAAGTATGCTGTTAAATCTCCTATATGTATTTGGGGACACTAAAGAATGTCTCTCTTGTTTTTTTGCGTGGAAAGGACATCAAATTCTGGGAAACTCGGCCGTACTGTGGCCATGTGAGAGCACAGCCTGTGGGTAGAACAGTGGGAGAGAACTGTGCAAACACATTGGGCTGACTGCTGACCTACCTTAATTATTCACACTGCCACTTCCACCAGAATAATTCCATGTGCAGTCTAATTATTCACACAGCTACTACCACCAGGATAACTTTATGTGCAATGTTTATGCAGCAGGAGCCGAGGCAGAAGAACTAAATGGGTTGCTGCAGATTAATAACAAGAATAAAAGAGTTTATTAAGTTAAGGAGTAAATCAGACAGAACTGTGGGGCTGACATCCCTGGGCATTTTCTCAGTGCTAGGTGTCACTAGAAAACAAGACCTGGCTCTTAGTGTATTTAATTTTTCCACATAGTCTGAATGAAGAGCAAAGGGGCAAGTGAGCTAACTGCACTACTGGACCAAGATACAAGAATCCCCAGATTTAGTGCATGAACTCAATTTTCATTTACTCGTGGTTGTTTTCATTTACCCCCTTGGAATTATTAACTGCTCAGGAAACCTTTGTCCTTATTTCCAAGAATCTCAGTTTGCTTCTAGAAAAGTGTTTGTTCAATTAAATAAAATTGGTTTTAAAGGCAGTTAAAGGTACTGATGTTCTCTCTAAAATCCCAGTGAAACTGTGCTAGCTTTCCTGAGATAAAGCTACTCCTTCTGAAAGGGGCACTTGAATGCAATTGGTCCATGATAATTTAAATAGCTCTTAATGAATCAAAGAAATTTGTATGCTGACCAAAAATTAACCCTCCATATGTTTTTGAAGACACTACTTCAACCAGCCAGGGATCTACTCTGTACCAGGGAAGACAGACCCACCACTGAGAGCAGGATTTAGTCACGGTGAAAA
>VYXD01016799.1:131128-318598 GCA_013397195.1 Hylia prasina
AAAAAAAAAGCTGTATTTTATGATGAAAAAGGCAATGATAAAATAATGAAAAAAATACTCTAAGTTTTGAATGCTGGCAGTTATGATTATGTGAGTAGTCAACTCCCAAGTAACAGAAAGCACAGCACACTTTTCCATAATATACTGTGGTTGTTGATCCTCAGGGGGCTTTATATTGTTGAATAAATGCAAGGTCTTTTCAACAACTGAAATGCAAAATATGACCCTCTGAAGCATTAATTTAAAGGATTTGGCATTTTCAAAGGGGAGGTTCACGAAGACAAATAACAACTGCAAGTTTCTAGGGAACAGGGATATTGCCTAGTCATGGAAAAACCCCTAACTCAGTACACATGAATTTATTTTGTGGGGATAGATGGAACCCTTGGGAGGGAATGAAATGGAATGAGTTACATGGCAGCTGACCCAAGTCTGCAATTTTTTAATGGAAGATAATTTGTTATATTATATTTGTCTGTCATGAAGAAGTCTACAGCAGACAAATGAATTGTATCTCTTTAAGCCAAAAAAAACCCCCAAACCCAAGGCCCATCTGAAAACCTAAAAGACAATTCCCTTAAAAATAGGGAAGGGGCAGTGAAAGTTTCACACATATTGCAGATTAGATCAATTTGCAGCAGCAGTTAGAAGGATTCTGCTCTCTACTCTCTCTTTTTTAAATTATTATTTTCTATTCCATTTTCTTCTTTCTTTTCATCTTTGTTGATATCTAAAATTTGCATTTCCTTTCATTTTTTTAAAATAAAAAAATCATGGGTTTATCATTTGATTTTTCATCACTGAGGTGTGAAACTTCAGCTGTCTCTTGGAAAGTCTGAATCAATTACGCCTCTAAATCAGTCACATCCATATTCCTCATTGAGTGTCCAACTGCTCATTTTTCTGATCCCCACACTAGGCTTCTGACCACTGTCACCACCTACCACCAAGAGTTTTCCATCTTCTCCTCCCTCAAGTCCCACTCACTGACTCACTTTCTGCTGATAAGGAGCAGCTTTTTCCTCTCCCACATCTCTCCCACTATTTGTGGTTTTACCATGAACTCTTCTGAGCCTTCTCCTCAGTCAGATACTCTATCACCTCTCTTATCACACACCAACAACAGTCACTTCCCTGTTTGCTCTAAAAAAGTGGGAGAAATAAATTAGAAACCTAGTTTTGAGTCACTTCCCAGTCTTAGCAAGTCTTGAAACAGCTGTTTCCAGGGCAGATGGTTGTGGTTCTCTCACTGGACATGACACAGAGCTTTCTACTGAGCTGCTCCAGCTGCCTGCTGGATGCTGCTCTGTTTTCCTCACATTGGATTGATGCTGTATGTTCTTTGTCTTGAGACCTGGATAACATTGATGGAATAGCATAAAATGGCTGCAGCCTCAGCAAAAAGGCCTAAATGTTTGATGCTTTAATCCACATTTAGGTAGCCTTTTGAAAATGCTACTGGAAGCAAAAGTTCTCATCCAATTTGCGAGTCTTATCCACCTCTCCTAAAATAAACATCTCTTCTGATAAACTGAACTTGATTATTGTTCTCCCATTGGTTACTCAGTTTTCCCTCTCTCAGTCCAGATCTTTATGATGGTTTATTTTGGACACAGATGGTCTCACATCTCACTTAGAGTCCTATCAAACAAAAAATGACAAAAAATAACCCCAAAATTGCCTCTGTATTTCAATATTCCCTTTTGGCTTTAGTCATCCGTCATTTGTAGCAAATAAGTTCCCCTTGTGTTTTCTTCTTTCACCAACTACAAGCCTACCTGTTATCTCTGCTACATGCATGTGGTTGGTTCATGTGCCAAAAACCTCCTGGTAGAGGCATTTAGTGGGTCCAACTATAGGAGTCTTCTCAAGGCGTCCCCAAAGTGTGTGTTCTAAAAATCTTGCCAGTACTCAAGCCCTGAAAAGGACCACTGTTTTCATGATAAAAATCCCAATTTTCCTCTCATTTAATGTTACTTTTTCTTTGGTTGGGCAGACACATCTATTGTTTCACAGCATGAAATCACCCACTGGCTGCCTTTGGTTACTTGTCTGTCAAAAATGCCTCTATTTTTTTATCATATGGTTTTTTCAGAAAAAGAGGAGTACTGGAAAGGGGAAGAGACAGGATGATCCAGCTGCTGCAACACTTTAAAAAAAATCTGCTTGTTTCTGTAAATCAGTTGAACAGTTTGGGATTCACACAAATCTGCCTTTACCAAGATTTTCTGCTTGCTTCCTGAATATGGCATGTGGTCTCAAAACCCTTTAACTGTGCAGAAGTACTGGATAATGGTCAGAACTGGTTTGTAAGAAGGAAATTTTAAGGAAGGTTGGCTATTTTAATGGAACATTTAATTACACATTTAATCTGTGCGCCACACATATATAGAAAAAGTATTATTTTAAATTTATGTTTTTGTTTCTCCTAAAAGCACAAATCTAATTACTGCAGAACCCACATTTTCACTACTGTCATTCCTGACATCAGTCTCACATTCATGAATTAATTTAGGTGCCAACTTCTCTTGCAGGGTAAAGAAGGCCCTCTGTCCATGCAAAAATGTAAGAGGTTTTTGTATTTATTTTTTTGCCTTGTTTTTAGGATAAAAGACAGACCTCAGCCCCAAGATTTGTATTTGCTTTATGATCAGCATGGAGACGGCAAAGGTATTTTTTGTTTTGATACGTGGCTGTAGTGGCTTGTGATTACACCTGATCTATTTTCTGATAGCTCTTTGCTTGCAGGTCCAGAGAAGCAAACTCAAAGGGTGCTTGTTTTGGAACATGCACTTATTCCTAGTGGCAATCACTGGGAGAGTAAGTTGCTGCAGCTTGAAAGCAGTTGTGTAAGGAATCTGATAGAAGTAGAGTTGCTTATAATGAATTATGAAAACTAGATCTTGATTTGATTATTGGGAAGTTTATTCTTGGCTTAAGTTGATGAGAAGTAGGGAGAAATCCATCTGGGGGGAAAGAATGGCTCAAAATGAAGCACTTCAGTAAACACTTAAGGGTTGCTAAAAGACAAAACACACTTTAATAGCTAACTTCTAAAACTCTACCCCCTGACTTCAGACAGCTTGTGGACTGGCTTTGACAAAATCATTTGATAAAATCATCTGGCTTTGGCCTGCCACTGAAAAATATCAAGGCACTCTGATTCCTCTGGAGTAGGATGTTTTTCAGAAAGAGGAACATTGAAGAAAACCAGAGCAGGACTGAGAATTTGTCCTGCACTGACTTCCACATCTGAATGAACAACAGAGGCCTCCTCTTTGCATCACTATATTAACACTTCTTCTTATATTTTGTTTCTATTATTGAGCTCAAGGAGAGGCACTGTATTCCTTGTTAGACTCTTGGGGGAAGTGGAAAGGTCAATCCAGTTCAGGGATATTGTCAAAGCAAGTAAAGTGGGTACCCTACAGGTTGGAATTAAACTCCTTCCATGTCCTTAGGAGCATGTTATTGCAATAAGATATGAGTTCAGAGGGTGCCAGCTGTCCCATGTTATTTCCCAAAGCACATCTCTTTAAGCTTGTACAAACAGGAGGTAGCTGAGCCATATGATGTAAGATCTCCAATCCCATCAGGAATTACCAAAGGCTGATGTGCTTACTTTCCCTTGGGGTCACCTGTTCTCCTGACCACACTCTAGAATGCAGTTCACTGAGGGATTCCTGAGAGAAGTAAAAGGTGTGAGGTACAAAATGGAATTTGATGCCCCCTGAGGGCTGATGCACAGGAGAGAGGATGGAGATTCTACTTGGGTATCCACAGTGGGGACAACAGTGGCCTTGGGGTTCAAATGAAGAGTCATGGAAGGTGGAGTCTACACAAAAGGCCTAAGGATAGTAACCTCTGTTTTAAAAATGAAACAGCAATTTTCAATGACTTTTCTACTGAGGTTCTTAACTTGAAATCCCACGAGCATTCAGTTTTCTGAAATGTCTGAGAAATTTTCACCTAAAAGGTCAGAAATGTATCTGACTTATTACCTTAAAACATTTGTACTACTTGCCATTCCGAAGGATATGGTTAAAGTGGTTTATGTGCTCAGGTGAGCTTCTTCATAGAGAGTCTAAGCACTCAGCGTATCTCAGTCTCGCTCCACTTGCAAAGTTGGGCATGTTTTTCCCAGCAAGTTAAAGTATGCTGAGAATAATCCTGTCTTTCCTCTTGGTACTTCTGACAGACTCTAAGCAACATGAACACTGTGGGATATCCCAGAGTGATCCAACCCAGACACCTTCATTTACGTGCAGCAAGCAAAGAAATGATACTCATCAGCTTAAAGGAAAAGCTTCCCTCACTCCTTGTCAGTGTACCTTTGACTAAGGGAAGGATAAGGGACCATTTCCAAACCAAATGATGAATCCAAGGCACTATTTCAGCAGAATGTTACCAAATTTAATGTGCTATACACCACATTTCTCTGGCATGAAGCACTGACATTATGAACCAGAATCAAATGTAAAAGTACAATCACTCTATTAACTACCTAAATTCTCTCTAAGGTAAGACATCTAAGTAGATGGCCACGGTGCAGTGATCAAGGAAAATGTAATCAGAAGAAAAGGGAATAAGACAAGCAGGTCTCTGCCCTTTCTGGCTTTGCCAGATGTCCTCTTCAAAAACCTGCTGCTGCTTGTAATTTTGAAGCTGACATTTATGCTGCCATTTGCTGGTAGCACAGCAGCCTGGCTGCAGAGGAGGTGATGACTGTCAGCAACTTCTTTCATTTGAGATTATTATTTCACAACATTTGCATGTATGTTTTTTCCATGGTGGGGTGGGTTTTTTTTGGTTTTTTTTTTTTTTGAGAAAGCACTGGAAAATGGTAATGGCTTGTTATGGCTAATGGCTCATAATGCTTACATTCCTCAAAAACCCTATGTGTCTATGTGGAGGGAGCTGAACTGACCTCCTCACATGTGTTGGAAAAAAAAAAATCATGTTGCTAGAGAAAGGTGAATTGAGAAGAGCTCTCTTTGTAGGCCCCAGCACCTGCTGTAAGGCCACTGATACTTCTTTCACTGTGTGGAGCATCAAGATATTGCACACACTGATCATGGGAGGTGCACAGAAAGAAACTGTGGATTCAAAGCAGGAGTAGTCAGACAGCTATGAACAGATTTACCTCCAAATGTTAAAGTTTAAACTCTTCAGGAGATAATTTAAATTCCTTTCTATTTAAAACGCTGATGTATGTGAATGAATTCAACCAAGGAAAACTTTGTATTTGGGTGACTACCTTCAATGAGATCACTTTACAACTAAGGGGAAAAAAAAAGTTCATTCACATGAAATCATTTGGGCCTGTCTTGTATTTCTCTCTTAGATCCATTTTAGTTCAGAAGGCCTGTTCCAAATCTACAGTCATGACTCTAAAGGCATTGAGACTCTTATTGTTGTGAGAAGTGTGGTCATATAAGCCATGGAAGTTTTATCTGCCTTAGTGCAAACTTGACTGATGCATACATTTTAGAGGTTTCCTTGCACTGGGGTATATTTCACTGTCTAATTTTTACTAACATGTAAAAAAAAAAGTCAAACTGATCAGGGATATTAATCAAAGAAAACCTGAGTTTATCAAAGATACTCCGACAGCAAAAACATGGCATTTAGGCAACAAATGAAAAAAAAAATACTACTCTGAAATTTACCTAATCAATCACAGTGAAATAAAGGTATTATCATAATTCAGGCAAGCTAAGAGTGGATGTATGAGATTAACACCTATATCTTACTAATAAAAAACAGTAAAAATAACCTGTGCTCTGTCTGGTGTACTTTTATAAAAAAAGAGGAAACATTTTCAGTTTCATATGAATTGACTGGAACTGACGAGATGCAATTCTAAGTGCTTTAGACAATTTAATCCAATTTAGAGGAAAAAAACTAAAAAAAAATTTAAGTAATTTCGATTAATGGAAGTATGTAGGAAATCATAACTGTTCACAGATACTCTGTAGCCAGGAAATGAAGCCAAATTGGCCAGCTAAACTGTTCATTGTGAGCTTTTCACTTACTGTTAGTGTGTTCTGAATGAAAAGAGAGGAAAGCCTTCAGCATCTGAGTCATAATCTTATACCAAACTGATGTCAAACATTAATTTAAAGCATTTAATTTAATGAAACCTTTCAGTTCATATTTAACAAAACATGACATACTTTGTTTCATTGGAACTCATTCTCTATAAAACTCTTTTCTCACAGAAACAATTCCATTTTCAAATTTAATTCACTTTCAGGGTTTCATTTTTTTGTGCACTCCAAACTGATTTAATACCCATTTTCCTGCTCTAATAGGCTGCAATTAAGGAAGATAACAAAATGTAATTACTATATCAAGCTAGCACAGCCAATGCAAAATTTCCCTTTTATTTCAAATAAACTTTGATGCAGTTCTTTGAAATTTTTCATTAGTCTCTACACCCCTGCCTTCCCCCCCCTCATTTTTTTTCTTTTTTTTTTTTTTTTTCCTTCTTTTTCCCCTAGATTGATGTATGATAAAAGAGTTTTCAGAGCTGAGTTAGTGGCCAGATCATTCACCACTCAGGCATTTCTGATACTCCCACTGCAGCACAGTCAAGTATTTAAGCGCGTAAGTGCCACATTTCTTTGCTGCCTCTGAATGCTGAAGGATGGGGGCCTGTTTGGAGGAAGCAGAGAGCCCACCATGGCTGGGTCACCATGACAATGAGACAGCAGGAAGGAGAAATGTTTGCCATGCAGGCACATAACCCCAGTGTAACACTGCTCTAGTTAAATATGCCAGAGCGCTGAGAGGGGCTGCCCGAGTGTCACACAGCCAAGAAAACGAAGCACCATCTCTAGCTGGGGGTGTGAAGGGAACTTTCTGTCTCCTACAGACACGTCTGTGAGATCACCTGGGCTTGGCACAGACCTGTTCCTGCACAGGAATTGACCCTGTTGCATTTAGTCACAGCTGGTGGCAGATTATGAACAGGTAATACCACAGTGCTACTAACCCCCCTGACATTCCAGCCCATCTGACTATCCCAAAATCCTCTTGTCAGGTTCCTTCCCCTTAAGGGTGGATTGTCACAAGATGCAAATCAAATGACAAAATGTGGGTGAAATGATACAAAACAGGAGATCAACTGAACAAAATAATCCACATCTTGCTATTACAAAACAACTGTGGGACAGTGCAAAGTTAGGTAGCACTTTATGGATGTTTGTGGAAGAGTCACAGTTGAGATGTTGCTTTTGCTCAATGACTCTTAGAAATCCAGTTTCTCCTGCTTAAAAATTTAATTTGCTGTTCCATTTCACTCTAGGAGCTCAGCCTGCACAGTTCCTCTATGTCTAGGTGCAGAGTGCTGGGAAGTTGCTTTATTTGGGCACAAGAGTGCCTGGGACCAGTTCCTTTGTTAAGTTCCAGGGCAGAAATGGAGCATATATATCACAGACATGGTCATACATCTTACACCATGTTAGAAGCTTGTGGCCCTTCCTCTTGCTCTGATTCACTTCTTAGAGAAGCCACAAAGTCCCTGTCTCTCTCAGACATCATCTTTTGCCATCATCCTCAGTCCTTCTCTACTTTAAGTCCTGAGAGAAGAATTCTTCCTGGCTCAGCTTGTCTTCTGTAGCTGCCCTTGGGAAAGCGAGCCCTTTATTGTTTGATCCAGTTTGGCAGATGGATTTAAACAATCTTCAGAAATCTGTGCTAAGTCTAATCTAGTCTGACTTCACTCCTCTTGAACCCTACAAGTCTTTTGCAAATGAGCCTCCTGCATTATCAAGTTACCCAAGCTGTATTTAGTATAATTAAAATGCTGAACTGATGAATCTTCTCACTGAGGGCAGAGTGGAGTTGGATCCATGAAAAGGTCATGCAGCAGGAAGGAGGCACAGAAACCAACAAACAAGGGAGCTGAGGAGCACAGAACCCCTGATATGCACAACACAGAGGATATTAAAAAGTGGGTAGGAGGTAATGTGCAATAAGCATCCTGGGCCTCCACATCTTTTAATCTTCAGTCTCCCTTTCTGTCTGAATTGGCTGAATTTTGTGGCATAACTTGGTAGGCATTCAAGGAAGTGACCTACACCGTTTCCTCATGTGTAGCACAATAATCAGCAACATCAAATGAACTGAGCATCAAGCTGGCATCACCTACTTACAATGGCAGTAGAAATTAAACAGCATTAATTAGAGGGAGAATATGGAACTCTTTCTGCCTGGAACGTCTCTTCTCTTAGCTGTCAAAAGCCTCCATGGTTTGGCTTATTAAGAGCCAAGTTGACAGGAAAGCTGAAGGGAATAAAGGGGCATTCTCCATTGTGTGCCAAGCCAACCGAGGGAAGACTTGAGCTCAAGGCTGACTTTTAAAAGACAGCAAAAGGTTAGTGAACTTTTATCCAAGCACCATTAATACATCTGAAGATCATTCTAACTAGACCACAGACAACACTTGCTCTTACTTCACTGCAAGAGCAGGTAAGTAATGTAATGGAGAAATCAGAGATTTTTAATCATAGATTAAAAAGGTTTTTCCAGTTTCCAGAAGGCAAAGCAATCCTCCACGACAGTGGACAGTACTCTTCCTATGTGCTCTGCCTATACCTGTATGTATTCCGTGTTAAAACTATCTCCACAACAATCTCCCCCCCCAATTTTATTGACATTTGATATAAACCAGACTGTACTCTGCATTAAAAAAGGAGCTTGATTCTTTTGGGTAAAATGAACTCTCATTTTTCACTATGGAAGAGCTCAACCTCTTGCAAAACCACTGAAGGCAGGTTCCTTGTATTACTTGGAAGTTGCTCTCCTATACCTTCCACTCTGATACACTGAGAAGGGCCAGAAGAAATATCAAGTTTTTAGTCAGGACTCAGTTCTGTACTCTGTGATTTAAATTCGTGCCAGCTTCTATGATAGAACTACAGAATGGGAACTGTGATATTGCAAACAAAGCATAGAACAATTAGTTACATTTAAAAGGATTTCTTTGCCACCTTTTGGCAATCAAGCATGTTTGCATACACTGTTTTAAGAACTTGTCTTTCCTTTTGTATGTATACTTGCATTTTTTTCTATACTCAACAATGTAATTACCAACTACAAAACAAACCCCTGTAGATATTTTGGACAGCAAACTTTTTTCCCATTATATGTCTATACAGTTCCTAAAATTGATTAGAGTCCTAACTGTTGAACAGAACCACCTAGAAATTTTTGTTATTTAGAAAAATAGTATTTTTATTTCATGATTTTTTTTTAAAAAAAGTAACTCATTCACTTGTAAAAAATATGAAAGAAATCTGTCTGCAGATTTCCATAAATTACTAGTAGAGCAAAAGCACATTATTGAGGAAATCACCTACAAGTGAGCTAGAGTTACACATTAATAAATTACCCTACGTCCACTTTGCAATACCCAAAAGTTCAGATGTTTCTTTGAGTCTTATTTAAACCTCTTGAATCTAACCACCTACATAATTTCATGTAGTAGCTACACTATTTAAAATGGCTTAGAGAGGAAGATGCCAAAATGCACTACAAAAAATCACAGACTTTCCAATAAAAACATTATTTTTGGTCAACATTATTTGCTAAATGAAACCGAAACAGATTAATCATTTTGCTCAAGCCACAATTGCATTTTTCAGTTAATATATTAATTCTCCTTTCAGTTCCTCTCAGCTTTTCTTACATGCCCTACATATCTACTTTCCCTTAACAGACAATGGCACATCTTTCTTCTACATTTAGAAATATAACCTCCCTTAAAATGATGTTCTATGAGAAACCTCACTTGGACATGCTGTGACACTCGATGGATTTGAAAACTGTGCCCAATAAAGACAGGAACTGGCAGATCCATGATCCCTGATGTTTTAAAGGGCATCCAGGAGATAATCCCTTGCTCTTATCACACAGATGTAAAATTACAGCTGGAGAAAACAGGGAACTGGATATATGAGAAACTGGGGGCCAGTCAAATCAAGGAGAGTAAAGAGAAAAAAAAAATCCAAAGAGAAAAAAAAAATCCAAAGAGAAAACTTGTGTTGGTCACTCTCTTCTTTTCTAGAAAATGCAGAGGAAGGAATAGGTGCACACCGACTTTTTCCTGCCTGGTCTTTTCCTGGCTTTAGCTATCAGCAAGAGGAGCCAAGAGGACATCAATGCCACTCCACCAAAAAGTTCACCTTTTCCCTCAGGAAGTGCAAATCCTACAGAGCATCCCCCTTGACTAAGGGCTGCCTGCAAAAGCTGTGCAAGAAACTTCACTGGTCAGTTTAAGTGCAGGATCCTTTTTGCACAGGTTTAAATGGAAAATCACTTCAACTTCAGGAGAGCAGGATCTAGCCCAGAAATCTCACAGTGCAATACATAAGAGAAATTCTGTTGCTTAAATTAAATTCAAAATGCATATTTTACCATTTTACGATAAAGAGTATTTCCTAAAATGTCAATAAAAGTTAAAAAGAAATGGCTTGGTGCTTAATTAAACCATCTGTGTTAATTTCCAGTTGCTGCTTAGTTTAAGAAAGTAAGAAAGGGATCAGCAGCATCATAAAAATACAGATTCGGTTTCTTATATTTTCTACTCATTAAAAAGGGAAAAAACAAAATGTGAAAGAGCTTAGAGCTAAGGTATTTGGTTTGAGGATCAGTAGAATATTTCATTTTGTCTTTAGGAATAATTATAGTCTTGATTATTATATAAATATCGTTTCATGTTAGTTCTCTGGCCAAACGTCTAAATTTAGAATTACTCTTTCTTTTCATGACACAGTTTCAATAATAAACATTATGATCTAGCCTAGGTGTATGTTACATTATTAAAATGCCTTCTTTTTAAGCACTTGGTGGAATCACTGTTACTGTTCTGCTATGGCTTAGCTAGTCAGCTGGTAAAAATGAAGATTTATTTTTATGTTGCTTGAACTAAGATGACTGAGTTTTGATGTGTGCTCACCCTTAACTATTAACATTGTGTGCAATGGCAGCTTAAATGTTTTATTTTCAAATAAACAGGCAAATGGACTGTTATTTCTGTAAATACTAACAGGATCATGCCCAAGCACTGGGATTTTTCAGCCTGTGGCAAGAGGAAACCACACATTTTCTGTTTATTTTTGTGGCTTTTACTATTTTAAGTAACATCAAGCTCTGGACTGAAGATATTCTGACATTTCTGGTCAATTAGAAGGAAAAAAAGTCACAATAATTTCTCAGCAAGTCACTGAGTGATGAGAAATATTCTCTGTGACAAGAATATATGCCACGTCCTCCTGGATCTCCATCTCCAAGTCTTTTGCAAAGAGGCTCTAAAGGAATACAAAGAGAAGTGGGAAAATGGGAAAATGGTTGGCAGATGGCCTGGTCCTAGCAGTATGTACCCAAATCTCCTCATGTGCCATTAAAGTGTGACTGTGTTGGGACATTTGAGAGCTGTCCCTGTCTCCTTAACTGAGAGCACATGCTTGAAAGTGCTATCAGATGCTCTTTTCTGCTCTCTTTTCCCCTGGCCTCAGCTTTAACACACACATGAAAGACAGAATAGCAAGGTTCTCGTGCTGCCTTTGGAGCAGTAAAACCTGAGCATCAGCTCTGTGGTTTAGACTCCTGCATTTGTAAATGTTATTTTGGTTTTCCTTTGTAGCTGGCTATTTATCTTTGAAGGTGCAGAAATGAGCAAGTGTCTGTTTTTTTTTCTGAGCAATACCTGGCTTCACTTAGTAATAAGCAGTTGATTATCTGCAGGTAACAAAGCATTGCTTGACCATTGTAAGTTGCTTTCTGAATAGACAAATGCAGACAGCATTAGATGAGTGAGGTTTTACCAAGGTATCAGAATGTCCATTGAAACTAAAGCCTTTTTGCAGCCTCGAGTTGTTCCTCTAAATCTCTGCTCAGCTTGAAACAGTTTGACCTCTGCATCTCATTTCTCTGCAATAATAAAACCCTCTAATAAATAAAAAGGAGAACAATTGAACCAGGTAAACACATAAAAATTAGGGAAGGAGAAAGCAAATTAACTTAATAGCAGTCACTATACCAGTATTGCCTCAACTTAAAAAGTATTGATTAAATAACTGAATATTTACATCTTGTACTGGACCTGCTGAAGGCAAATGATGCATTGCAAAGCAAACAGAGGCTGACCTTTGCACGTTTTCCCATCAGGCTGCAGGGTAAATCCAACTGGGCAACTGCACCGTACCCCTGTCGCGGTATCCTTGCAAGTCCGATCACAGCCTCCGTTATTGACAGCACATGTTTCTGCAGAATGAAAGAGAGAGAGAGAGGGAGAGAGAGGGAGAAAGGGAGTGTAATGAAATGCTCTGGGGGAGGGGAAGGGCACTGCCTGTTTGGGGCAATATTACAACATATTAAAAGCAATGTAAGTTTTAAGCAAGGCAACGGAAGCAAGCTCAAGGTCATCAGGGTCCATGTACTGGTTTTGACTGGTAAATCATTTCCACAAGTCATGATTTCTTTTTCCTCCCAAATGGGAGATTTTACTTAGTGTATTTAGTTAGTGTTGTTCAACTCTCTTAGACAATAGGATGGGTTATTACATATGAAACAAGTTTAAAAAGAAAAAAAAGTGATTGCCTTTAAAAGCAGAACCAAACATTCCGTTTTGTATCAGTCAATGTCTAGCTGAGGTATTTTAACGTGCACTTTTAAATGATCTTGTAGGCATAATGAACTTTAAAAACAGTAGGAAGCAAAGCAGAGTGCTAGACTTGGAACTGAGAATTTAAAACCCTTAGTTAAGAAAGAGTTAATGGAAAATGAACTACATATATCACTTTGACAAGAATCTACATGCCCAATCTGTTCTTACTGAACTACAAGCAAAAGGCATCTGGGTTTTGTCCACTTAAAGCTTTTTGCAAATTGAAAGGAGTTTGGAGTGGGTGGGAGGGCATAATTGAGGTCACTGAACCCATTCCAAGCTGTGTCATTGAAATTTCCCAGTGCTTGTAGTATGTAGAAGGGTGGCTGGGCAAACACAGGCAAGAGAAAGTTGCAATACTTCTGAGCTTTTACTACAGTGGGCAGTGACTATTAGGTACCACTAGATTAAAAAAAATAAAATCTCCAACTTCATTACAGAAAAAGCAAGAACCCCTCCCTCGCTGCCACTGTTTTGTGTTACTCATGTATGCACATGCACACACCGTACACATGCATATGCACACATACTCACAAACACATCCATAAAAGAGATAAAAGGCAAGGGAAATGATTAACTTTGCTTTGATCCACAGAATGGAGTGGATGTAAGGATGCCAATTTAGCACGTCAGTTTGAACTGTACTTTTTTCTGAAAAGTATTTACTTCAGAGAATAAGTCCTTTTAATAGTATCTTTTTCAGTTGCTCTGGATTTGATTAAATTAAAATACCCCACTAGCCCCCAAGATTGCCATTATTCTACTCAGCTCACCTCTTTCCCTAAAGAGGCTTTGTCATTACTTACTCAGATTTACAGACTCCTATTGCTGAATATTCACAGCCTGTGTCACAATTGTACCCTGTGGACAAGGTCTGACAATCAGCTATAGGATATGCTAATTGGGAATTGCCTTAGAACAGTACATTGATCAAAAATTATTTACACAGAACAGAACAGCCTTTATTTTTCTAGTGACTACTACTAAAAGATTTTTATTTTAAAGTAGCTTGTGCTTTGCCCTCAAGGAGAACTTAGACTGGCCATTTGGAGAGACTTCACTGCCTTAAAAAAAAAAAAAAAAAAAAAGTGTAGCTGATTTTTTTTTTCCTTTTGCACTGGCACAGGCCTCTCCACCAGTTGTGAAATAAGCTCCTGGCACTTAAGAACAAACTGAAACACAGATTTGGGGCACACATGCATTAACAGCATAGGACAGATCTCTGAGCCCATATACATTCACACATGGTCCTCCAGATAGATTTTAAATTTTTATGTCTGTTTGCTATGTAATAACATCATGTAGAAAGAGCTACCAGTATAGAAATGGATTTGTATGTAACTGCCAGGAAGCACAGCTAACAAATGGATTGACACGTTTTCTGAAAAGGCTTTCTGACAATGGAGCTGAGTCTGCAGCTCCCGATTCTCAGACAGTTCTTGCTCACCTTGCAGGACCTGAACCTAACTGTTTAAGCAATACAGTTCTCATTTTCATCTGCTTCTCTGAGAAGCCTATTTTACAGACTTAGAGGCTGAAACTTCTGCTTGAAGAATTCTGCAAATGACAATGCTGCCATTTCCATTTGTATGTGAACATGTGTTTGTCCTTGTGGACCAACAGATCAAATAATAATTGTACCTTTCAGGGCAGGAAAACTGTTCCAGGTCATTTAAAATTTTTAACTTGGGCACAGTTTAAGGGCAGAAGGATTTGCCAGGAGTGAAGAGTTAAGGTTAAAACTCAGGAAAAAGTGATGAAGGTTACGTTTGGCATGGCATTGCAAAGAGCAGTAAATCTTCTGTTAGCAGATTAACTCTGGCATATGAAGCCTCCTTTATTGCAGTGTGTCAACACAAGATGAACATAAGCAGTAATATTTCTGCTTTCTGGATGACATCCAGTGAAAATGAATAGACACAACAATTTTTTTTTCCCATGGCATGGATGACTGGATCTATAGGGTAAGGGTCATTCAATGAACAAGAGTGATTTCTACGTATAAATAGAAGGAATCAAGCCAGCTTTTCTTATTTTCACACAGATTTAGTAAAACAAACCAAAAAGGGTAAATACCCTGCAACCTTCCTAGCAACTCTGACTTTCATACATGACGGACTCTTAACAGAATGAAGATCCAAGTGAGCAAGAGGACATGTGACAGTACCTCTCACACTTTGGATAATTGGAGAGATGTACTGATGAAATTCCTTAAACTCAAGGTCGTGAGAAAACACCAGTAAAAGAAAGCAAACATGAATAGCAGAATGTGGGAAAGAGGCTACATCAAAGAGAGGAGCTGATGCCTACACAGAGCACAAACCGAATGCATGACCACCTGTGTTTCTGAGAGGGGTGACGCCGACTCATCCCTCACCTCTCCACTACCAAACCTCAGTATATATTTGAAACACAAATACAACTTTTAGGCCTCAAGCCAAGGGCAGAATCAAATCACTTATTTCCATTCTATCACGCTGGAGAAGCTATGGAAGGGAAAGAACAGATGTTAAAAACTGGATCAGGTCTTCAAGGCGATATATATCCTACAGACTATTTCTGCTGTTTTTTTTCTCTGTGAAAGACAACCTCAACATTTTAGCCTTTTTACTTGTTTGTTTTGTTTATTTCCAGGTTTTTTTGCACATTTTTGTTTTTGTTCTTTTTTTGTCCTGAGAAGCTAGCAGAAAAAAACCCAGGAAGACAAAACTAAAGCAGCGTCATGTTACTGACATATAGATTCCCTCAGAATTATGACAAAGCTCATAATCTGAAACAATTAGACCTTACTGTTAATTTAAAGTGATGTCTGTAGCTCCCATCTACATCCCTACTGAATTCCTAACAGAAAATTCAAGCAGAAACAGGGATCTAAAGAAAAGGGCATCTATTTATATACAGTGGTCTGGGAGATATTACACTGTATTTTTCCAGTGTAAGCTCCTAATTCTGGAACAATCTCTTGTGTATCTGCTCAATGGATCCACAGACAAGAAATAATTAAAATCATTACCAATATGCTATGGTTTAGTCCATAGGAACTATTTAACATTAGTCCACTGCACTATGGGATATGCACTGCTTCTGGATATTAAAATATCCAAATAAAAAGCACAAGCTTGAGCTGTTAGTCCTTCAGCACTGGATCAGGAACAATGACAGTTACCAGGTGAAGTTACTCCAGTGCCTCACTGGTTTAGCAGTGAAAGAGCAGCTCTTCAGGTTCTACTTCTGAAGCCTTTGAATTAAAGCAGAATCTCTACCAGGTGGCAATAGGTGACTTTCTTAAAAAGAAGAGTCACACTAGACAGGATTTATTTGGCTTGGAATACTATTAAATGCCTGAAACTCCAAACACATCTCATGGTTTGAGAATATTTCTGAAAGCTTGATCTTCAGCTTCTTCTATGAAACAAGTAAATATAACCACTTAAAATATGAACTTCTTATAAAAATCTGTTTGTTTGGGGTATTTTTAAGTAGCCATTTATTTTATAAAGCCAATTTTTGTGACTTCAATTTATCTCATGAACAAAAAGAAAATGACATAATTTTAAGGGTATTGGTCAAAATCAGGCAAATCTTGCAGTCTTTATTTACTCACTGTTGGTTCAATGTGGACTAAGATCCAAATCAGTTTTATAGGAACTGAGATATGGTGCAAAGCAGAACAAAATTACACAGGTCCTTGAGACTAGCAGAGATACAACTGAGGATCATGCAGTAAGCTATGTCTTAACTAGGTCATTCTCAATAATCTTTGATAAATCATGAGGACTGGTATTAAAACTGGACAAGGTAAACACCAGTAAAAGCAAGAGAAGGGGTATCTAGCACCAAGGTGCTTTCTTTAGAGATATGGAGATCTTTTCTGTTACTCATCATGGCAGTCTGAAGGCAACAGGATCCAGAAAAACACTGCTTCCAGACCCCTGATCATAACACAATGACTGGAAAGAGTGGATAACAACTGTAAACTTAAGAGCTGCTCTCAAGAATGTGTGTAAAACATGCAAAGAAGTCTTAATAGAAGTCAAAAACCCAACTGACAAAACAAGACAACTATGTAAGCCAAGTGAAAATGGGAGAGGGAAGCCACTGAAGTCATCATCTACATTCAAGGCAGCCTTGCAGCATCTGTCTCTTAGGAAAAGCATGCGAGGGACACTGAATGGCACTTTCTTGCTGAGAAAAAGTTGTTCTTGGACTAAATTAAATGACTGTTCTGTAGGACTTATGAATGCCATTTCTTCTGAACCAGAGAGGAAGGCTGGACTGACCCCCTGTCTTAAGGCCTTGTGCAGAGGAAAAGGAATTTTTGCAGCAACTGGTAGGCTGCAGATAAAAGACACAGCAGTCCTCCAAAACAAAGAGTTTTCTCTAAGTTTGCCAGATTTCTATGAACTGCTTAGTTGACATGATAAGCAGTAAGTACAGCAAAAGGAAGACCTGAAAGTGGAAAAATGCTTTTTTCCACTACCTAGTTCCTATGATTGCCCAAATGATAACACTAACCAAAGGGCATGTTAAAGAAAACTAGCAATTCAAACTGCCTTTTTTTGGAATTCATTTGCAGTGGACTAAAGCTCATTGGGGTCAGCAGAAACAGGATGACTGGGCTTTGCTCTCAAAATCTGTGCCATATTACTTTGAGCTTATTCTGAGTCAACATTTATGCTAGGCAAGAGCAATTCTTGATGGAGTAGCCTGGAGTTCAGAATTTAGAGAAGCCATCACATCCAATCAAATAAATCATAGTCCAAGCAAAGTTATGAGTAACTGTACTCAGATTGTAATTCTATCTACTTCTACACCTGGTCTGAATTTTGCACAAGGTTTGAATATGGCATCTTATGCTCAGAAAAACTGTCTTAAATTCAGGGGTCAGACACATAAACAAGTCGATCTTCATGCAACTAATGCTAAATGGTGCAAGCAGGATAGCAGTTTTAGTGCACTCACAGTTTTAGCCAGCACAACAAGGAGGGATATGGATTAATAGATTAGATTTTTTCCTCAAAAGGCGTCTCTGAAGTAATAATTCCTAGGAACTGGAGTGGCAAAAAGGGTAAACTACTCCCAATATCTGTTTCTCAGATGTGCTGTCACTAAAGCTGTTGTAAACTGCTGCTGTCTCTGAATCAAGAGATAACCTGCTTACCTATCCTAAGCACATAAAAATGAGTTTATTTCCCTGTATTTAATTCACAGTGAAACACCAACTTCCAACAACGGAGAAAAGACTAAGGACATCTGTTAAAGATACCCAAATATATGGCTTTGAGAATTTTGAGAAAGTCTAATCTGAAACCATTGATTGCCATTGTCTGTTATGATTCCTTGCACCACTGTAGTGTTTTGGAACCCTCATAAGGACCAGCACCAGGACTCCATTGTGCCAACTACATTGCAGTTTTGAAAAAGTGATGATGGTAAGGTATTAGAGCAGTTCTATGAGAGGGCAAGTTCTGTTTCAGCTGAGTGGTACCAGCTCCCTCCCCTTAAAGAATGTTGAGTCCATTTAGTTTAATTCACAAACTGTCTGGAGTCAAATTAGTCCTTGATTTGTACCTCCCCTCCTCTCACACCTGAAAAAGCACTTTGCTCCATCTGGCTCAAAGGCTGCCTGTGCAGACATCTCATCTGTTTCCTTCATGTTGGTGCCACAGCACAATCTCCACCAAAGAGATCTCCTGAATTCCAGACACACTGGAGTTTTGGACTGGGGTTCCTTCTCTTCCTCTTAACTTTTATCTAGAGAATCCAGAAATAATTTTAAGCAGTAGTAGTAGGTGAACCACATGATCATGCCTAAGAACAAGGACTACCTAACTGAATAAAAAAACCTCACTGAAGATCCCTCACAAATTCTGACGAAAAAAGTACAAATCCTGAAAGCCTGAAACTTGGAAGAGATTCAAACTTAACTCAGGAAAGACCATTTAAAAAAACCCCTAAAATTCTGTGGATTATAAAATGAGCTTGCCTTTATGTAAGGGGGAATATACAGTATGAGTAAGAAAGCCATGAGACAGAGAACAGATGATAAGACTGCTGTTGCCATCCATAAAAAGAATTTTATGAAAGTAGCAGTACATGAGGTACATGTCCTGTGTGGCAGGAGATCAGGGTACAGGGAAGGACCCAAAGGACAACAAGCACAAGAAGAAACTAAACACACAAAATATTTCAATTTTCAGTTAAGGGAGAGCTATGCCATTCTCATGCAAATTATGCTCTGTGATGCTGAAAGGATAGAGAAAGAGCATTCACAAGAGTATAATGAAAGAAACAAATAGCTGTGAACAGATGAAGGAGAAACTGAAAGAGCTTCATATTCAGGGAATGAAAAAGGTAAGACAGAAAGGGTAACTTGCAGGATGTGGAATTCTTCACTTCGTTATGCTTGTCTCCTCATTTCCTTGCAATTTCATGATTGGTAGAATTTTATTTGCATGAAAATAGGATGAGAATTCTGCTCTGCCACATAGGGAATGTGTGAAGAAACAACTAGGTGAATCTTACCCTGAATCATGAACCTCACAGCTTTCAGTTCAAAAAAACCTCGATTCCTCTTCAGGGAACACTACATATTTAGAGAATGTCACTTGATAGACTGGATCAGGTGTTTTATAAGCATCCTGTGAGTCCAGTCTGGTTCTTAAAATTACCACTTGTAGCTGTGGTGCTCTCTTTAGATAGAGAAGCTGCATTTAAGCAGAACTGAAATTCTCTGAACATCATGAAGGAGCATTATCTCCTGACCTTGGATAAATCCTTTAATTTAAAATAGGAAAGCAAAACAATGGAAGGTACTGCCCGGAATTCTGGATAAGGTCAGAGACTTTATTGTCAGCAAAGAAATGAAGAAAAGGGATTTTTACAGGAAATAGCACACCATTCACAAACTCAATGAATAAAAGTGACGGTAACTCAAGATGAAAAGATCTGCCCTTGGGAGACAGAGAATGCATGAATGACCTCAGGGATTCCTTCCCCCTGTTTGCTATGATTTCATACAGCAAAGTAGAACTGACAGAAGGAGTTAAAGCGAGGTCTTGGTTTCACAGTCAGTAACTGAATTATAGAACCTCCTAGCAATATGCCTGCTAATGAAATGTTTGCAATTCTTTATTGATTAAAGCACAAAAGGATTATGATGGATACAGAGGCACACACTTGGTTTTCTGACAGTGAGCAATTCTAAGTTGGGTAAAAGCCATTCAGAAAAATAAAGGCATATTTTAAGTAATTGGAAGGAGTCCTAGGAGGCAGTACAACAAAGCTAGGTACTGAACTACACACTGGAAAGGGGCTCGTGGCTTGAAGTGACCCTTGGTAGGCTGTAACTGTGACAGAAGTTAACTGCTTTGAAAGAACACTTGAAAACAAACACTATCTTGTCCATAATCTTGCTCTTTGAGACAGAAACCTGAGGGTAGTATCACCCTCGTTCTATTTTGAAAGAAGACAAAAATAAAGTCCGCAGAATCCATTTTTAATTCACATTGGAATTAAACGATGTAAGACTTTTGGAATTTTCTGATGGCAAACTAGAGCTCGTACATCCTTTACTCCAGCGCTTGGTAGCTTAGGCATTAAATTGCATTTTAGAAACACAGGTCACATTTTCTATGCTTTTATGTTTACTGAAACTGAAAAATCCCTAGCCCTTATCAGGCTATTGATTACCAATAGTTGCCCCAAGGGTGCAACATATACATGAGGCAATAATGAGTTAGTCTGACTATACAGACCAACATTTTCCTTGAAGAGGGGTAGCAATCCATTGTGAAAGGGTCTTTAGAATCATTTCCTCACATTTCAAATGAATATTCTAACAAGTACGTTCTGTCTGTGTACATTCTGTCTCCCTATTTCTGAAGATCATTCCAGGCAAAAGCACTGTGAAAACCAGTTTCCCCACAAAACCTACTTTCAAGAAAAAAGGTTTTTGACAGGAAACTCTCATCAGATGACAAGATTCTTTTAGGTTAAGAATGCATGGCTTCAGTACATTCTACTGTTCTACAGCTCCTTTTCCTGATCTGCAAAGAAGCTACATATGGATCTACCACAGGGTCCTGAAATCAGAAAATGGTGGATTTCCATATGATCTATGCTGTCACTGTGTGGTTTATACAGTATTTCAAGAGAGATGTTCGATTTTGGATAAGTTATTCACACTGAGTCACCAGCAGAGAGACCTTTGGATACTGAAAGACTACAGAAGGAAAATTTCATATTGATATACTGTCACTGTAAACATGGCAGGAGAAAACATATTTAATTATGAGACTCTGGTAATTGTAGTTAACTTTGGAAATAGGATTCTATTTTCCTGTAATCAAGAAAAAGCTGAATGTCTCTACTGAAGAGAAAACAGTGATTCAAAGAGAGTCCTGTGTGTCATACAGAGGTGGAGGTAAAAAAAGAAATTAGAAGGTTTTTTATTTGTCAGGTGCTCCAGACAAGTCAGTGAAAGCATGCTTGATGTTAAGGATGAAATAGGGCAGCGTAATCCTTAGATAACTGGGGGTTAAGAAAAGATGCCATATGGCTGACAATAAAACTCAGATGACTCAAGGCATATGACGTTTAGTACCACTTTTGGTTCAAATGGGTAAACCCAAGCTCTAAATTTGTAAATCTCTCTGCATTTTTTGATGTGACAGATATTTAATTGCCTTTGCTACAAAACTGTAAATCATGGCCACGAGCTCAAGTTGTGTGGTTCTTTTTAATATGATATGAGCAGCTCATTAAAATCCATAAAAACCTAAACAGCTTTGGCCAGGACAGGTTAAACACAGTTACCTTGGCCAATGTTTCCAGTTACTTTCGGGAGGCACAAGATTAGGTGAAAGAGCTGACCAGCACACAGATAAGGGAGTACTGGCATGTCATTAAAGTGGCCAGAGCAGGACTTGCATTTGTGATCTATTGTTCTGAACTGGCTTTGGCTGTATACTGCAACGTTTGGGATCCTTGGAGTTGAGCTGATGGGGAATTCCACAGCAAGCAAAGGCAAACAAAGAGATGGTTCTGCCCCACATAACATGCAGGGAGGATATTCTCTGTCATATACTAATCCATGGCAGAAATGCCCAAATTGCAATTTCCACAGCTCACCTCTCTAGTTATTGCTGTGCAGGGGAAATGGTCTTAGCTGACTGCACACTCACCTTTTCAGGCAGGTAGCTGGGTACTCATTATAAATGGCTGGAAAGCCACTGATAAGGTAATGGAAGAGGAGACATCTGCAGAAGTCAAATGATTCTTTCCACAACAAGGGAAAATACAGAAAATACAGAACTAGTTTCCCGATTACCTTATTGGCTGGTTATGTGCCAGCAATACAGCCAGACCACAGCCCAGCCTGTGAACAACTTCTAGGAAACCAGGGATGAAATGTAATACAGGTGCACATATATCCCAGCCTGGCAAAGCTGGTCCTTGTTGGGTTCCAAATGGCAACAGTAATCTTGGGGGAGAATGGAAAAGGGAGTGAAGGTGAGGAAGATGCATAGTGTTGGCAGTTTTTCTGAAGTCACCTCATGTCGAGCCCAAATGAACCTGACCCATTGACTGCTAAAGGGTAGAGGAAGGAAAATGTAACATAGTGAGAAATGAGTCAGGTCTGCCTCTTCAAGAAGAGCTGAGCAGAGGACAGGATTTAACAAACAGCCTGCACAAGACATCATGGTTGTGTTGCTAAAACACTTTACAAATTCATGCAGCCTAATAAGGCCTGGAATGATGGCAATGTAGCCAGTGACTGCATTTTTAAAGACAAAAACCCCCAAAACTTCATAAAATTACTTGGCTCAAAGAGTTGATGTAAAGAGCAGCCAAAGAGCAAAGAATTATCTCTGACTAGGAGAGGAGGACTCCTGGAGTCTAAATTTCAGACAGTTCTACAGTTCTGGTTCCTGAAAGAGGAAGTTTCCAGCTGCCTGTCACATCTTTCTAAGCACTTTACTTATTTGTAATGAGGGAGCCCAATGGCATAACTGATGTTATGAATTCTATTTCTGTGACTAGTATATCAAGTTCTAAAGGAATGTTTCTAAAAGGTTGTTAAAAGAAAGCTTCAGAATATCAAGACAACTCCTCTATAAAACTTTGCAGCCTTTTTCAGTGAAAGACAGTGGCCAAGGAGAATGTTAAGCCCATAAGACATGATTATTTACAATTTATTTAATGATAAAGTGCTAGGGTGCTGGATGATTTATTTTTACAGTGGTAGATGGTGACAGGGCTGTTTGACTTATAAATTCTATCCAGGGCTATAACAGCAAAAAGATACGGAAAGATGAATAAAATGAACTTCCATTGCTGAAGATGTGACACTGGACAAAATATGAAGATTAGTGTATTGGTAGGGTTAACCAGAAATTTGGTGCTTCCAAAGTTGTGTGCCCATACTAAAATGGCTCTCATACTGGTCAGCAGGGCAGATTATAGTGTGATTCACAGTCATTCTGGATTTAGCCTGAAAAGTATGTGAAATGCACCAGTCCACTCCTTTAACCAGGTAGGGCAGACTCATGCTATGATGTTATGACAGAAAACAGAGTTGTGGCAAATGGGTTCCCAAGCAAAAGAAGGTTAAGGAAAATGGAGAAGGTCTCTGTGATGCTCTTAAGAAACACACAAAATATTTTCAGAAGAAGTTCTGTTATACCATACAAACCAGAGATTTGAACATAATTTTAAGAGCTGAAGGCTGTGCTCAACTAACTGCAAGATGAATCATACCAGATGCTTAAGAGGATCTGAAAAAATTGACTGTGCTCTTCTGCTTTGTAGCAAGTGCAAGGTGTTCTGCAACAAAGGGCGTGTAACGTGCCTTAGAGACGATGGTACATCTCTGGTTTTGGAGCTGTGAGCTTCTGAAAGATCAATGCCCTTCCTCATCTATGGAATGCTCATGGCTCAAGGTCCAGTTTACAGCAGCCACCGTGGAATCAAGGCAGAACCTCTCCAGGAACCCCCTGGAGTACAATTAAGGCTGCACTGCCTCCACTCCATGATGGCAATGGCCAAGGGGAAGTGAAGAAGAGGGAAATGAGCTGTATGAACATTCACTGACCAGACAACAGCCATTCAGTGCCATCTCTGTAATGGGAGCACTCTTGACTCTGAATCCAACTGCTTTTCTCTCGTCCAGGGAAATAAGTGACAGCTGGAAGCCCTTAGGGTCTCTCCAAACATTAAGAAAAAGTTGGATGAAAATTCCTAGGCATCTTCGGACAGTTCTAAAGGGAAGTTTCTTGTAGGACATCAGAGAAGTTTCTCATCTGCCTCGAAAGATTTAGATAAGAATGCATCTAACAGGAAGGAAAATTGTGAAATTGTCCATTTATCTAGTTTTCTCTGTTTAAGATTTAGCCCCAAGTCACAGGACTACAGCATGACTTGGACACAGAGCCAGTCTGAGACACAGAGGTGGCCGGTCTTGGTGTAGCAAAATGACTGCTACAGGCAGCCTTGTCTGACAGAAACCCTCTTCTAAAGCAACCTTGTCAAGCTTATTCTGAGCCTTGGCTGACATTAAGGGTTATACAGATCATTGTCATTTTGGTAGCATGAAGCATATGACAGGGGACTAGCAATTACCATCTCAGGACTTGCAACTAAAAGCACCTTTCATCAGATTACTAAAATTACATAAAGTCGTCTACCTTTCCTACTCTCCTAAGACTGCCTGCAGGAGGGTCAAAAATCACAGTTCATTTAGAAAAACTGGGAAAAAAGTTTCCCGAGGAGCCTTCCAGTACTTCCTAAAACAGCTGTTTAGAAAACATCTGAAGACATAGGGAATTTCATGGAAATACTGCTACACTTTGGAAACGAGTAAGACTGCATAAAAAAAAATAAATCTGAGTATCAGCAATCAGCAGAAACAAACAAATAGAGAAGTCCCTAAATATTAAGCCACCCCCTCAGATCTCACTCACTAATTAAATTTCTTTTCCTCTCTAGTTAATATTTTTCTAAGGAATCAGTGGTTTAAACAAAGCATGTCCAGAATCTCTCAGCTCTCAGCTGATACCTGCTAATACAAGTACTGAAGTTCAACAATGTATTTTGCAAACTGGATTTTAAACTATCTCCTTAAGCTTATTTCTAGGGTCTATGTTCAACTTGGAACTTGCAGACCTGGTATAATTAAAAAGGTTGTTACTAATTTTTTTAGTGCTAAACTTCTTAATGCTATTTGCCTGGACTCCTGGAAGCAGTGTGAGCTTATTTTCAGGTTGGGTGTTTATTTTTTTCAGAGGGTGAGGCATCCACACAGCGCACTATGTTGCTCAGTACCTCTACAGAGTACTGTATATGCTATTTGTGGCTGGGCAAACTTGCCATTGAGACCCAGAGGGTTGTATTTTTCAGTGGTCTAGAGGCCTTTTGGCACATTTATTTTCCTGACTTCTTGTGAGACTTGTGAGACTTTTGAAGTCTTCTTGAAATTATAGCTAAAAGTGTTAATGGCACATTTATAAAGCAAGATGAGCTGTCTCATAGCTTTTGTTAGGTTAAATTATTTGAAACTGTGTATAATTAAAAAATAAAAGTATATGGGTCACTTGCTAGGTCTGCAAACTAACTGGAAATTAACAATCATGGATAATCTAAAAATAAAGGAATACATCCTTGTGTTTTCACATGACTGAAGGTATTTTATCTTAATCTTGCCATCTAATACCAATACAGAGTCATAACATGATGCTATTTCCTACACAGTGGTTGTGTGCTGGCCTCTGGGTAAATGGATTGTAATGGATGACAAGATACAAATGATATGGAAACTTTATAAATATTTCCACCCACTGCAACTATTAGCCCAGCAATCAACTAAATATTCCAAGTGAGGCTTGAGTCTCCTCGAGGTGGTCATTCTAGACAGGTACAGATGCCCACAGGCAGAGATGAGCTTTACAAAGGCTAGCAGGACAGTCTGCAAAGGACTCAGTGCTTTTAAGAAAAGAAATAGTAACCCTGAGGGAAGAGAGCAGAACTCTGTCCTGCTGGAATCTCTTCTGGTGATGAATCCCTATCCTGTAAGTGGGTCCATTGGGTACATCTCACCAATGGTCACTGTGTTCAAAACCTAGTGGAAATAATTTTATGAGACGAGTAGGGCATCAGAGTGCAGAATACAGAAAAATAAACCACCTGAAAACCTCCAAGCATCATTCAGCAGCCTGTGCTACTCTGTGCTCTTTGTCTCATGCAAAGTTTGGCAGAGGCCCAGCCACTCAACCCTTTCTATTCCCAAAAGGCTGTTCTCACTAACAGCCAGAAGTGTAAAGCGAAGGAGACAAGCACAAGGGTGTGCAATGGGTTAACTGAGAGCAGAAGCTAAAGAATTATCTTCACTGTTCAGTGTACTTCCTACTCTCTTCCACTCTCAGGCTCCAACAACACAGAGAAGCAAGCCATGCCTCAGAAAGAAGAATGTACAGAAGCTCACCAGTCACTAGGGAAAGATTTTTCAGTGATTACTAAAATAGCTGCATAAAGGAAATCAATGAGTTTCCAGTCATAATATTTACATTTCAATCAAAAGAGCAGGAAATTTTAATTGGGCAAATACACTTGTTCATTTAACACCACGGATGTAATTGAACATTGGTTTATATCGTCATCATCATCCACTTTTAAGTCAATAGGCAGGTCTGCAACAGGAGATTTTTCAGGAATTCTACAGCAACACATACACACAAACACACAAATCACATGTAAAAAGTAGCTTGCATAAGCTAAGTAAGGTTAATGGCAAAAGCTTCTTTCTATGCGGAGAAAATTGAACATTAAAGCTGCAGCATTAGGGAAAAAAAGTTTAAAAACAGGGAATGAAGTTGTACAACAGATGAGAACTTAACAAAATTGGTGACCTTTCCACACAGATGAAGTCAGGTTAAAAAAAAACCAGGCCAAACCAAAACCAAAGGAGACCAAAACCAAATGAGACCAAAAGAGAACCTCCCCCCACACACATACAGACAAAAGTGAGAGCACAACAAAGGAAGTGGAAGAAAAGTGTTACCCATAAGTAGCCGCCGTTTCACCCGCTTGTCCACATCAGCTACTGACGTGGCATTGTACTCAGAACTCTCAATTGCAGCCTCATCCTTCTCTAAAACACAAGTAAGGGACAAACATGGAGCAGTTGGTTAATCACAAGCCCAATTTTCCGCTGCCTAAGACAGTTTCTTGGCATGGCACAGCCAACGCCAAGAAGCAAGGCATGAAAGCACTAAATCCCCGTTAGAGAGTTAATTCCCTTTGAGAACCCAGGAAAAAATTAAAAGGGTGTTTAGGGAAAGGAGTAAAGAGGGTGAGAAGGAAGAATGGTCAAGTCAGAAGTAATTAACCACACAGAAGAATCTGGATTTCTACTGGAGAACAAGACAGCTAACATGGGTGCCCCAGAGAGGAGTTAATGATGAAAATTAAAATTCAGGAAGGCTAGTTAAACAAATTACTGAAGACAAACTTGGCTAATGGAGGCACCAGGATCTGAAGGTGGCAAGCAGAAGACTGAGACAGACAGAGAGTGAGAAGAGTCCGGTGATGGATGGGCACAGCCTTGGACACATTGACACACTGAGAAACAAAACAACAGCATGCAAATTAAACAACAACAACAACAAAAATAAACAAACAACAAACCAAACAAACACAAAAAAAGATCAATTTGGGCAGTGCTGGTTGCCTGCTTGTCTATGAAACACTACTAGCTAAACATTCAACGCTAGGAAAGATGTTGCAAGAACAGGGTTTAGTAATTTTATTAGCATGCAGTGAGCAGGATGATGTCACCAGAGGTCACTTTACAAGGTAGTCTCTGATATCCTACATGTAAGAGTTTCATACATAATGAGGTCTTTGGTTATGCTTCATTAGAAATACACAGAAACAGTCACAAGTGTGAGAAGAGATGATCAGTAGGTGAAATGAAATTAAAGATTTCTGATACAGGAGAGCAATGGAGAAGCAGCAGCTGGGTAACTAAAATGATTTGTAGGAAAAGGGAAATGCTCATTAGGAAAACAAAAAACGAAAATGCAAGTGGGGACTTTCACATGCAGCAAACATAAAAAAAATAAAAGGTTAAGACAAGCAAACGAAGACAAAATATGTTAGACAAAGGGTCAACAAGTATTTATCTGGCATTGCAGAAGTTTGCATTCTTGCAGTGATGCCTGGAATATATACACCACTGAAGACAGCAAACACTGGAATCACTGAAGTGAGGAGGAGGAGGAGGAGGCTGGCAGGTTTTATTTGTGGCAACTCTACATGGTTGAGTGGTAACAAGAAGTAGTTTTGGTTTGTTTTTAACAAGTTCTAGATGGGATCAGGCTGCAATAGAGGCTTTTGTTTGAGTTTGTTTGTTTTTTTTTCTCTGTAAATAATTAATAAACGTCAGTTATCAGACAAGACAGGCAATCAGGAACCATCACCAGAAAGCAGGAATAAAAATGTAAAAAATAAATAAAAAAATTAGAAGTATTCTAAGAGAAAGAACTATTTTAGAGGGAAGAAAATCAGCACAGGCAGTAATATGTGACTTACATCACAAGACCAAGGAATGTAACAAGGAGTTGTATGTATTACATTACAAAAATGGGAAAAAAAGTAAAAAAAATAGATGTAATGTACACAGCTTTTAAAATAATTTTTTACATGCTGGACAAGATAAAACATCAATCCAAGGATATTAGCGAACAATAATAAACAGAAGATCAATTATCCATTCAATAAAACCTGCTCTCAAGGCTCTCACTCTTGCAAGTTCTCCCCAGCTGGAACTGCCACAGGACAGGGACTGTAGGATGGAGCCCTCTCTGTTGTCAGAGGCACTTGCTGAGAGATCCCTGCACTCAGACACCCCTTGTGCAGAGAAAAAGGCAGAGCCCAGCTCTGAGCCCCATTCAGCTTCACCTCTTCCAGCATAAACCTCGCTCTACCCCACAATTTGTGCAGTTAAACCCCTCAGAAGTGAGCAAGGCTCTGGGCAGCCACGCAGCTTTATGCCATGGATCTGACCAAGACAGGCTGGCTAAAGGTAACTGACAGATTTCCATGGGTTTCAAATGCTCTGTCTTGCAGTATACGAGAGAAAATATGATAAATATGTGTCTGTGTTTTTTTAACCTCAGGAAATGACTAAGAATTTGTAAGAACTTGAAATTATACAAACAAAAGTCAACGTGTCCGCAATGCCAATGAAAACCATTATAAATTTCAGGTTCTGATCTGTGAGTAAGAATTTTCAAATGTTAACTTGCACTATGCAAAAATGCACTTTTAAATTTATTTTTTTTAAGTGGAGTGGAAAGAAATGGTGTTAAGCAAATTATACATTTTATAATCATAAATATTTTCAAAGCATCTGCCAAGATGCTCCATGTCTTGACTGGCTTTTTCCTACTGATATTCTGAATGAAAGCTTAGTCATTACAAGTGTTGTAGTTTTTAGAGTCAGGAAACATACACCAGGGAAGAAAGCACATAATGATGACTCCTTTTCCCTGGTAACAGCTCAGTAAGGGAGGTAATTTTTCTAAGCTTGCTCAGCAAGTCGACTAATGAACGTGAACCGAGGAGCTGAACTTTCCTTCAAAACTATGAACATTCTACACATTTTAAACTTCAAAAACAGTTACAAACAGAAACACAAGTTACAAGCGGGTAACAAAGGGATACTCCATTAACAAAGGTTCTGACAGAACACGCACAAACACTTCTCTGTGCGCCTGGCTGAGCCAGGAGCTGCTGGAGCACCCTTCTGGCAGCGCTGTGGGACACACACGCACACGGCACGGGGATTGGGAGCAACCCGAAATCAAACGTGCTGCAGAGAAGTACTCACCAATGCAGGTTCGGCCATCTGAGTGCAGGGCATACTTCTGATGACAACCACACACAGGACCAGTATCTGTGTCATCACAGGTGTGTTGGCAGCCTCCATTCCCATAGTTACAGGTTACTAGTTAAGCCCCATATGAATGTGTATATATGTATATATAAATAAAATGACAATGAAACCAATTAGTCTTGAGAGCCTTTCAGAACATAGAAGAGCAGTAACATACCAAGACACAAGGCAACATAAGATTTGTGCTTGCAATTATTTCTGATTCTTCCTTCTGCCTCCTCCCTTCTGCCTGTCTCATGCCCTAGCCTCAATCCATACAGTGAAGAAAAAAAGAGAAAGAAAAATAAAGGCATTTTCCCCACTCTATTTGTGTTTATAATTTTAGTGTGACTCTTAGCCACTTCCATGTCTTCCTAAAAGCTACAGGCTTCATATCCATGATGAAATTAACAGTCTACCAATACAAATGTATAGTTTCAGGTCTGTAGACAGCATCTCTCTTTCGTTGTCCCTTCATTCTCTCAGTAGAGGAAGCAGAGACCAAACAGCAAGAACAGAACCACAAAAGTCTTGAAATCTGGCCCCCCTAAAGCAGCAAGTTTAAAAATAAACCAGGAAATGTTTGTTTGTTTGTTTGTTTGTTCTCTTTGCAACAAAAACCACACAGTTGTTATGGCTCTGCCACGTGCTGGCCTCAGCCAGGAAGGAAGCACTGGAGATGCCACTTTCACTTCCAGGAACATAAGAACAGCTTTTAGCAATTCAAACATCCTCTGGTTAAAAAGTACTAAACATACATTAAAGCAAACATTTTTTGTGAGAATAGGTAGAGTTTTGAACGTTACACAAATTAGTAGATCAGATTAAATTAATTTCCTTTGTCACATGATGAATTTAATTTCTGCCAACTAAGACAAACCACATTTAAAATATTAAGCTGGCTAGCGCAATTGAATAAAGCCTCTCACTTGCCCCTGTGTCATTTCATCCTTTGCAGCTGCACACCTTGATGCTGAATAACAGTTCTGAACTGACTGATTTCTGAATTTAATCTACTGTCTTTATGTGGACTAGGTTCTTTACTGGTAAATACATATTGGAAAATATGGGGGAAACCCAATATGCCATTATTTAATTATATACTCATCATTTCAAAGGACTTAAATGTTTTGAAGTGTTAAGGTAATTTAAATGCAGACCACATTTATTTAAACACTGCCTCCTGGTAATCAGAAGGAACTTCCTCACATTGGTCTTAGCAGAATTTTCCTTCTAGATAAGAATTTATAAAAGAGGCAGGACAGCAAGTTGCAATACACAGTAAAACCAAGATAACGATTAACAGGATTTGAAAATCACGTATCTAACTAAAATCTGAGGTTGTATCTAATGCAACAGGGCTAAGTTCATATATTTTCCCCCTGAACTCAGTGACCTTGCTTTAATTCTAGCTCCTGAAAATGGGGTAGACCGGAATTTTCCATCACAGTAACTAGAAATGAAATATCCCACCTCTGGTGTGAGTGCCTCAGTGCTGAGCAGCCATGTCACTCTCAGTAATCACTGAAGTATTTAGCTTTAAATGGAACAGTTCTAAAAAAAGCAACTGAGGGAGACCCACCACAGCATACCCAACAGAATTCCCATTAAAACCTCCTGCCAGTATGGGAACCACAAGTTTACAATTTCAGCTCCTGAATTCTGGCAAAGATCACAATAGGAATTGTCCATCTCTCAAGTGAGTACAGACATGAGGCCACTACAGGTGCAAGAATCCTTGGTCCTTCCCACTGTACATTTGGAATAAAAACCCTTGTGCTTTTCATAGATAGAGAGGGAATAGCCTTGGTGGCAAGAATAATCTCTGAGAAGAGACTGCCTGGATTCTCATTTCACTTTCCAGGAATATCATTGTTCTATCTAACTGGAAAGAATGGCAATGAGAAAGCTGGGGAAACCTGCCTGATCCATGTTCCCTTTCCAGAGCTTGACAGTTTGTGCCTTAGACGGGAAAATGGAAATTGTGGGTTCAGTCCAACTGGACAGAGGAGGGAATAGATCCCAAATCATACGAATCCTAAACTTGCAAGGAATTACATTACAAAACCCCCTAAGCAACAGCCACTCTTGGGCATTCTTTCTCCTTCTCCACTTTTACAGCTTACCCAATAATTTATTTTTGTGAAAAAATAGCTGAAGCAAATCAGTCTGCCCTGCATCCAAAGGAAGCAACATTTCCTTCCCTTCAATACACAGTAACATTTTGCTTTTTATTTTTGATGGAGAACAAACAAATTTCTTGACAATTCCCTATTCTTAAAGTTCCCACCTTTCCAGTTTAGACATGCTTATTACTTGACCCCATATGCCTCTAGGACTATGTGGAGTTTCTATCCTTGTTGGACTGCAGTGCCATTACAAATGAACTTAAAGGTGTTTATGCCAGATGTTTAAATACATTTCTAGCCAACAGTATTTTTACTGAGGGTTTTAAAGTGCAATCAGCAACAAAGTGCATATTTAAAAAATGTGACTGCAGTGGTTATTTTTGGCATTCCTTGCTGAAAGCCTCTGCTGGCAGAGATGAAAATATCTTAACACGCTTGCTCTGACCCACGTAATACGAGGAACTTTTCCTTACTATATTTGTCTATGAAAAAAATGCAGTAGACTGATGGCCTTTATAGCAAATCCTGCAGAATCACACACTTTTACAGCTTCCCTGCATATTAAAGTTACTGGTTCTCGTTCTACCCAGTCCATGAATGCACATGTAGGTCAGTTCCTTTTCCTGTCTCCTAGAAACATTAGTAAATCATGTTTTTGAAGGATTTGAATTTCTGTCTAGACTACAATTTATTTATTTATTTGAAGTAACTTGAGTCAACATTTTGAACTTTGACAGCTCTACAGGTGAAATTGGTACAAAACCTAGTTGTAAAATATGTCACTTCAATTTTCTTCCAGCCCTCATTCTGTGGCAGTGACACAGTGGGAAGTTTCTCTTGCTTAAAGGAAAAAAATCATAATTATTTAAAAGCAAATGGACATCCAGATCTACTCCATTTTTGTCAGAAAGAATTAAAGCAATATTAATGAGAATGAGTGAAGTGTTATTTTAAAAAATATTTCTAATAAATTTGGGCTCTGCAGCTATGCAAACAACCGTGTGCTCATTCAGAGTCTGACATTAAAGAGGCAAACAGAGGCAAACAGGTAAATTCCAACAGACACAGATCACTTTAAAATATCGTAAATCATGTCAAAATGAAAAGGATGGAAAATAATGATTTTTTTTTTTTAAACCAAAGGAGAATATCTGCCTATCTCCTAGAACTCAGACACGCTTATCCCCACATGGCAGATTTAAAACATCTTTTGACAGTGCATCAGCTTTTGCATGTGTGTTAAATGCAGTCAGAATGCCAGGCTCTTTCCCTCAGTGGGAGAAATGCCCTGTACAAGAGCAGAGAAGCCCTACAATGACACACACCCTCTGTGGGACATGTCCTGTGCTGGCAGCCAAATCACCAGTCTGTTCTCCCAACACTCTTCCATGTGGATAAAGAGCTTTAGGGCTGACACTGGGGCTTCACAGTGCCTTCAAACCAGATTAATTCTTTTCACTGACTACAATGCTCAGGGTCCTGGGCTGGCCAGACACCTTTCAGGGCCTGGCAGGTGGCATAATGGCCCTACCTGTCCACCTGCCCACAGTGCAACCAGCAGCATCTATTCAGTTTGACTGGGCTGAGCCAAACAGCCCTGAGACACAGCTTGGCATGTGGGTCAGTGCTCACACCCAGAGAAATATATGGACTAGTCTAGAAATGATATTTTGATCATGAAAAATGAGAAACAACTGTCTAAAAGAGAAGTAACATCTTAATGAACAAGAAGGATATTAATGTACATATTCCACTAAGTATTGATATTCCAGGCTAAACTCCCCAGAAGACAGAATATACCAGAATTTGGCCTCACTCTACAGCCTAAATCCTTTTTTCAGTCCTTCTGTGAAGTTTCACACAACCCGCTTTCTGGTTTCTTCCATCTTACATGGCCATGAAAAGAAGTACTTGAAAACATATGGCCAATTATTTAATCTAGCATTTCTTACTTGGTAACCTAAAAAATTGCCCAAGACAGCAGTGTCCTGATCCTGTCCATATGTGGACTGAAATGTATACCATGGCTCAGATGCCACAGAATTTGTCACAAGACAGATATTTTGTTTTTGTAGAATGGGCTTCTCAAATGAGCATATTGTGACTCCAGATAACTTGAAAACTGCACTGTTTCTTAACTAAATTGGCCATTAACTACATAATTTGCATAAATATATGGGCATCCCTATGTGATAAAGCTGTGCATGCATCATTGCTTACATGATTTATTCTGGTATGGCTTTACATTTTTAACATCCTGAGGACCTTCGTACTGATAGCAAATGGTTGCATGAGGACATTGCAATCATGGAGAACATTATCAGCAGGAGCTGAAAAGCTGCCCCTTGGCATAGGGAGGTGGGCATTTTATTGTAAAAGTACTAGACAGGATTTTTAGAATTTGCACTAGCCTTCCTGCTCACTTAAATTATTATTATCCGAGGAGGCAGATAGAAACAGCTATAGGTAGGGTTACCCAGCATTTTTCATAAAAAGATTCAGCTTTTACTTGTTTATAGCTCTTTCAGACTGCAACTTGCAGGTATGTGAATCTGCTTTAGATCTCCTCTTATTTTTAAGCTTCCAGCTGAGAAAGAGAGGAAAAAGAATGTCTTGGTTTGTTCATATTTGGAGAAAAAAATCTTCAGTTTATCAAACTAATGCAGTTGTGCTCAGGAGCAGGATCTTAGTGTCTATCATGGATACCGATGTAGAAAGAAGAGGTAAATTCCTTTTTTTTTTTTTTTTCCAACATAATCCGGAGCCAAATTGATTGCTCTGAAGATTCTTCTTCCTGCTGCCAGCAAGTATCTATGAAAACTACTGACAAAGCATAATCTTCTTCTGGGCTTGTGTACACCAGAAGCCATTAAAGTTGTTTACAGGAGTAGCAGTAAACTCCCAGGAGCTGAACTTTACTGATGCTTTGGATATAAAGGATGCAGCTCATTTGAGGGATTATGTATGGATCTGTGTGATTTCTGCTTGGATGGCCTCTTGAGGTCCCTTTCAGCCTCAACACTTCAGTGTTTTCATAACATATTGGGCAACTAGAAATTGCATACTTAAAATTTACACTAAGAAACCACTTAGGATGCAATCCTAAGCACTCAAAAGCTACAAAATGCAGGACTTAGACCTCTTGTGTCATGATGACTCTACTTAATGACAAATGCAGAAAATGCTCCTGTCTCATTTAGTGCCTAGTGAAGCTGGGCAAAGTCAGGGCTGTGGAAACAGCTGGGAATCTTTTCACATCTACTGCAGAGTAGCAAACCAGAAATGGACTGGCAAGAAAGAACAGTCTTGTTCAGATAGTGAAAAGATCCCTAAAAACACAAGCCTATTTCTGCCCTCATTGTGGAATTCCTACTTAGAGCTTGGCAAGTCACTTGAATCTCTTCTATTCCAGGTTACTGATATTATTGTCCTTTCTCCATGGCATTTGCAACTACAGCTGGAGCCATCAGGAGTTTGGCTTGGATCATATTAATGTGCTGGGTCATATTAATGTAAATGCTTAGCTGGGTTCTGTGTCGCTCTTGCTAATCACCTATCACTGCTAAATGACTTTGACATTAATATCTTTATATTAATTTCTCTTTTGTAAAGATGAGCAAAGCAGTACTTTTTAACTTGAGAAGAGTATTTTGAAAATACATTACAAATGTCTACAAAGCACTTTGATGCAATGAGCATCATGGGAAAATCCACGAGGGAATGAAAAGTTTTATGCTCACAATAGGGTTTAAATACTGTGCAGCAGGAAAGGCATGACACTAAATTATGGAGAGGAAGCTGCTGAACACAAGCCTATTTAATGAGCACTGACCATCATGGACACTGAATGAAGCACTGCCTTATCAGCATGTGAAGGTAAATGATAAGATGGGATGTGATTATGTAACTAGCAGTTATGTATGTAATGTATGTAATGACAATCCAGTGATGCATTAACTGAAAGCATGGAGCCTTCCTCCAAGTGTTTCTGCTTTCTAACTTATTTTAAAAACTTCCTTTGAGGAAGACTTGAATCGTTACTAAAGGCCTTGGGCCAGCACATCTGTAAGTCTTTCCCAGTGGTCTGACTGAACTGCAAACTGGCTGATAAAAGTTCACCTGGACAGGTACTAGGTGTACTAAGAGGTAGTACATTCTCTGTCACTTGTTCACATAAAAAGAACAGAGCAGCAAGCTCTGACAAACCCTGAAAGGCATGGACTCCTGGAGAACCACGACAAACTTAACTGAGAGGGATACAGGGTTTTACAAGGGTGTATCAGACCCTGCCAGTCCCTGTTAAACAGAGCTACAGACCCAGTCCAGGCTGGCAAGTGGCAAGTTTCTAGCTCTTCAACATAGCTGCACTGAGTAGTTGCAAAACTGCAGGTCAGGATTTAAGCCAATTCCACTGAAATGGTTAGCTGTGAAAAAGTTGGGTTTTTTTAAGTTGAGATTTGGTTTCAGAATTCGGCTTCTATAAATAGCCTGTTAAAATCTCACAGTTATTGTCCCAGGCTATCAGGCTACACCTCTATACTTCTGTGCATTTGGAAGGACTAGAAGTAACTACTTTAAATAAGACTCTGGACCATACTTGCAGAATGTGCTGTGGGTTTAGAGGTTGTGTGATGTGGATGTGCTTCAAAGTAAATTGTGCAGCCTTGGAAAACTCAAGTGTTCCTATTTAGAAGTGTGTCACCAAAGGTTCATTTTATTTCCAACTACAATTTGAACACCAGAGGGCACAGAATAAATGGAAGTTTTTACTCTAGTAAACCCTGAGACATTTAGAAATAATGGTCCAGAAAAGGCTCTAATCCTCCTGCCACCATCTATTACTGAAACTCCCAAAGAATATAAGAATTTGAGGAAACAAACAATAACAACCTGAGTAAACATCCTCCTACACTTCAGTAATGTAGCTGATGTTACACTCCAATTAACAGCATGCAATATTCACTTCTAATAAATACTGAGAATGAAAATTACCATAAAGGCATTTTTCTCTGTGTTTTTGCCTTTGGCCCTGTGTGGCCTCTAAATATTGAGCAGAAATCAGACTGTACAATACTCTGTGGCATTTCTTTATGACATTCAAAAGTGATTCTTTTGACTTTGCACTTGGGAACTAATATCCTCTAGGTGTGTTTACATAGTGGAGATCTCAGGAAGAAAAAAACTGAAGTGTAAGAAAGACTGTCTCAAAAATACTGGCCCTGTGCAAAGCAGTAAACATTTTATGTTGTTCAACTGAACTTTTTTTGTCTCTCAAAGCTACCAAGTAAGAATGTAAGCTACTGGACTCAGATCTAAGACTCACTGAAGCCATCAGAAAGACTCAGTTCTGAAACTTTCAGATGATGATGCTGAGGTCAAGTATTTGAACCTGTACAGAAGAATTTCTAATTTTGTGGGCCAATACATATCTGCATCTTTAGCATCCCAGCTTCAAGAATACACCACTCTGGGCTTTTCTCTGAACAACAGTATTTATGATGCAGCTGCATGTTTTCCAAGTAATAATTCTAGGTAGTGAGCAGTGGAACCATGACTAGAGCAATCATTTCTGTCTTTTAAAAAAATTGGAACTGACACTCCTAATTTGATAGCTCTAGTGGATTTATCATTAAATTCATTGATGCAGCCACCTTTGTGGACCTTCAAAACATTGCAAACCAGAATCGACTATGCTTTATTTGTATTGCTTTACTAGGAAAGTCTGGATTAAACTGATCCTTCACTTTTCTGCATTCATAGGAAAGTAGAAAAGTTGTTGTTTTGATAACCGAGCCACTGCCAACACTCTATTATTCAATCCCTCTTACCCATCCCCAAATGCAACTTCTACAGCAAAAAAACCCCCTCATTACTAAAACTGAAAATCACCTTTGGCCAAAACAATGTTAATTTCTTCTGGAACATAACAACAACAAAGAAAACAAGACATTTTGGGGCATTTGAAATTTAATCTTCATCTACCTACATTTGCAGTCCTTCTGGTTTTTGGCAAGTTCAAAGCCAGGTCTACATTCACAGGCAACCCCACCTTTGGGTGTCTCCCGGCAGATGTGTGCACACCCATGATCTTTGTTCATACAGTTCATACCCTCTGTGGAAAAGGAAAGAAAAATAGAAAATATTAGTGTTAAAATAAAATTACAAAATAATTATGCACATCCAGTCCTCCAATAATTTTATCTGTAACTTTTATTTTTCATCTGGACCATGTTTCACAAGGAAAAAAAGAACAGAGCTGAAAAGAGATATATAGTCAACAAAACAGTGTAATAAAAGACAAACACGCTGTGGGGCAAATATGAGCACAACTGTGTGTCTCTGTTTCATGTAGAAACTTGGCATTTCTCTATTCTGTAGCTATATTCTAATCTTCCATGAAAATATCAGGGATTTAAAGGATAGCCCAGAAAGTTGTCTGTCCCACAGAGCTGAGTAAGTGATCTCACTGTTACTTTTTTCTTGTATAAATTCAATGGCTGCTACTGACTGGTGCATTTTTAGATGCCTGTTAATGTGCTTTATATTTTCCAACACACAAAATCTGCCAAATATTATAACCAAGCATTTTTGCTTGGATCAGTCTCTTTGCTATTTGTTTTATATCTCAATTCTCTGTCATCCACCATAAACACAGCACATCTCCAACAAACCTACTACCACTTTTCTCTTTGACTCTATTAAACAAAACACACCAGCTGTTCAACAAACATCCAAGTGCCATGGCTGGATTCCTGCTAATGTTTATGCCAAGGAATAGTATCAACCAGCTTTCTTTTAATCATCACAGAGGCAAATTTAGCTTTCTAAACCATGTCAGTGATTTAGATACTGAATGCACCTTATACTCTTAGAGCCTTTCATCACCGTGTTAATTCAAATCCCACATATTCACAGAAATCTTGAACTCAGTTCTTATGGGTCAGCATCTAACATTCCTTGTGTGAACGAAGGCTAACTAGATTTGCATTACAAAGCCTGCCCAGACTTCCCCTTGGATATCTGACCTGTAAAGGAGAGACAAATTCTCTCAGAATACACTGGCAGAGAATTCGCATTGTAACTCAGCCTGCTACGCTGCAAACTGCTGTAAGCAACATCAGGGTGGACTCTGAAACTCATTTGGCACTTTGCAATGTGTCTGCTCCTACCTATTCTAGGCTTATTTCTCAAAACTACTCCAGTGCAAAACGTTCAACTTAAACCTACAGTGCCAGTGTACTGCAAGTAAATGTTTTTTGTGTCCAGAATTTTGAGGAGGAAATGCTACAGAGAGTCAGTCAGAGATTGCCTCAGGGTGATAGAAGTTAACAGCTTCAAGAAGTTATTCACACTACTCAGCTTTACCTCTGAGAGGTTTGTATTAGCAGAGTAATGAAAAACACACATCACCAGTCTGATTGGGTATTTTTGTTCACCTCTCCTACAAAACACACCAGCGTCTCAAATCTCACCACCTATGAAAACCAGTATTATAGACAACAGATGTATTTATTTCTTCTAAATTCCCCTCTGTGTTATCCTTGAGCCTAAAAACTTGCCAAAACATAATAAGTTACTATAACCAAGTAAGTTACTCTTTGTAAACTGCAGCCTGGACAACAGATGCTGCTCTGAGGTACAATATGCACACTATATGCTATAATATACCATCCTACACATCAAAGCGAGGTATGAATGCTTTGTTGGGCTGGACAGATACAAGAAACCTGGGAATGGCCTTATTGAAGGGTTTGAGGCATTTTATAATCTCTTTCTCTCCACTTCTCCCAACAAAGGATTTCAGACACAATGTGTTTGACAAACTGCATTCCTGTGCACTGCGCTATGCTCCGAAAGGGATCTGGGAAAGATAACACATGGCTGATTGAGTCCCACTGCCCAGGCTCTGAGAAGAGAGGAATTATAGAGATGAAAGCAGATATTTAATGGCCCACAGGAGTAATCAAGCAAGTGATTTTTCAGTGTTTACTTGCAGATACTGAATATCTGCTTTTGTGGGAAGACAGAAACTGTGCACTGCGCACTGCTAAAAACATTGGGACAAATTGAAGATCAGAATCATTACACTTAGAAACAAAAGCAATCCTGGCATTTGTGTGCAAGACCACAATATTTTAGTTACTGTATTAATTATTCCAGCTATTATATTAATCAGAGTTGTCTAAAAACTATTTCAGTTCCATGTTTAGCTGGAGAATACCATAACAATCTCTTGAGCCTGAAAATTATTATTTTAGAAAATATAAGGGTTTTTTTTTGTGAAATGAAAGACCATTATTTTTCAGTCAACAGCAGGAGCTCACGCACAACAAAAATCCTCAGTTTTATTTCAGTATTTTTCAAAATCCCTAAAAATTAAATTACAAAAAAATTCCTAAACAAAACCTTTTTAGCTTGAAAAAAATTAGTGAAATAAGAATGCATCAAGTTAATATTTTACCTAGCCAAAAATGCAATCTAACCCGAAACTGTGTTAATTTGCAAATAATTTTAATAATTCAAAATTCTAATTTTTTAGCAAGAACAGTATTTGTCCAGATGTCTTCTGTATCAATCTACATACACAAATAATTTATGAATCACTGTTGATAAAGTTTACTTTTTTGCAAGTTGACTCTTCAGGCAATACTGAATCATTAATGATAAGGCACATAAGTAAGACTAAAAATACAAAAATATGCTAAGTATCTTTCTAGTACTAATCTTAGTTTCTGTACAAATGCATACAAATAGCAGAGAAACATACTCCTAAAATGACTTTGTTCAGTATTCTCTTGAGCAGGATCTAGTCCAAACTTTAAAATTAGCTAGAAGTACATAAACCACCTCCAGTATTTTCCTATACTGGAAGAAGGTGCACTGCTGGTAGTGAAGAATTGCTCTGATGAGTTCAGATTGCTGCCACAGGAGCAGTGAGATGTTTGAGTTATCATTTCTCCTCGCTCGTGTCCCCTGAGAAAGAAAACTTTGCAATATTTTAGTTAATGTTTAGCAGCCACCTAAAGCACACATGCTTTTTCCATAAGGGGCGCACAGTGTGAATAACAGCACGGGAAAACTTTCCCTGATGCTAAAGGGGGATTTAAGCCTCTCAGTGCCTGCCTTGCTGCTCAGTCCCAGGACAACGGGTGACCCAAGGGGGAGGTTGGCAGTGTGCTCCAGCCCCACTGCCACAATCAAGGCCAAACTTTCTTTATTCCCAAAAAGGGGTGGAAATCTACCCATTCAAAAAAACCCCCAAAAAACCAACAACATGGAAAAAATTGCATGGGATTCTGCTTCTCATTTATGTAAAGTTTTTGAAGTTTTTATCACCATCAGCCCCAACTCAGCAGATGGGTCCTGGCACCATGAGGTGCCCTGTGCTTCTCATGGTGCCCTTTCCTTGAGCTGACTAATGCAGAAAGAGGACAGAGAGGGAAAACACCCACAGAACTATTTGAGGCCTCTCCAAAGTCAGTAGAGAATTATGCCCACAGCAGTTTTACCTCAGCGTGTTGCACAGCCTGGGCAAAGTATCAGACAATGGATCTTCCATCCAAGCCCTAACCAGAAGGTATTTACAGAACTATTTACAGAACTTGTGACCACTCCTCCCCCCTCCCCCCCATTGTGTGCACATCTGCCTCACTCTGGTTTGGAACACAAGGAGTTGTTCCCAGTTTGTTTTATTTTTGCAGTGCTTGGTGAGTCCCAGCTTCAAGAACTGACGGGACTATGGCGCAAGTGAAAAACGATGGTTCCCAAATGAAGGGAAAATGTTGATAAGAGAGAAGTCTGCACACATACACACACAAAAAAAATCCTTACTTTATCAGCATGACACAGAAATGTCCAGTATTGAAGTGTTCTAGGTTTTACAGATTAACTGTTGATAAAAGCAGGGTCTTTATCCCAAATACTGCTACTCAAGATGATCTCTAAAGCCAGCACAAGAATGGGTGCATGTCTCTTCAGCAGTGCTGATAGACAGTCAAATAAACTTCTGAGACAGACACATTCTCAGCAAATTCACCTTACAGACAGCAAAACAAAATCCAAAGGCAAATATAAACAGGAAGGGAAATGTCACTTAAGAAAGGAAAGCACTGATCTAATTAAACTAAATCCTCTCTCAGCATTTTAGATATGACTTGAGAAACTCTCTTCTATTGCCTTCCTGGATTTTTTTCTGACTTTAAGTTACAAAAGGTTGTTCATGGGAGAGTGAAAGCCACTGTTATGTATACCCACAATCCACAATCATTTTTGTTCCTGGCCTAGGAGAGATTTGGATGTGAGTCTACTACATTAATCCAGTCTGCCATCTAGTTATCACAAATCTCTTAATAGTGCTGTTCTGCAAAATGTTCAGTCTGATATAATGGCCTCTCCATTGTATTATGCTCTAAAAATGTTTTCAGCTCAATGGCCCTGAAAGTGCTTAAATCAGGCTGACTGTGACAACTAAAGCACAGATCAGCCTTTATTTCTCATTAACCCTGTCTGTTCTCATCTTAATTAAGACTTCTAGCAATTATTTTACCCTGTGGCTCATCATATATTAGCTCTATGTTGCCATGATTTCACTTACTCTGTATTTATATTGCTGCTGTTTTTATAACTTTCAAATAAACACGGTGATTCCAAACACGATCTGAAAAAGACTACTTTAATTTGCATCAATAACTTTCAGACTACATGAGCTTGAACGTGCTAAAAAGACACAGGAAATCTTGAACTTAACCCATACATACAAACTGACATGCCCAGTAGCATCTGCATCATTGACACTCAATCTTGAAAACTACTTAATCACATCATCCTTTTTTTCGTTGAAAAGTTAATTTTAACACAAGGTACACAGTGAAATCTGTTATTAACTTGCACCATATGTAAGATAGAAGATATATCTTCAGCAGCAGAGAGAGGAAAGAAGCACTCTCATTTTACTTGTTTTGTAAACAATTAACATCATAGGAATTTCTTTTTTGTTCTCTTTTTAAAAATTGTGTAAGAAACTACAGTGCTACAATAAAACACACTGGTCAATGACCAGGCAGTTTAGAAATGATGAAGACAACTCCTCTCACCGAGTTCTTACTCTGTGAGGAATGGAAGCCAACAAAAAGACACCAAGTTTCTGATGGAGACAGGAACATGATGTTAGTGAAAATATGAGATGGCTGTTCTAAGCCAAATGGTACATTATGCATGTAAGTTTTTGTCAAATAGAAGCAGACTGTTAATTTTTTGTCTGGCTTGTGGAAAGCAGCTCCCCATCTACACCTGAGAGTGTCCCTGCCTTTGCCTTCTAACTCCAAGATCTCAAGGGTGATGAAAATCAGCATTTGGCTATACAACCCAATTAGAGTCAACAAATACATATGGCCAGGGACTGTTTCCCAACAGACTGGATCTGACCTTTATGCTGCACAGTTGCATCAGACCTTCCAGACACTTCTGGCTAATGAGAACCTGATTCTGGGATGTGAGGAATGTCTGGGTGAGCTCTGCTCCCCAGTGAGAGAAGTAAGATGTTTCCATCTCAAACAGAATGTCCTTTCTTGAGGATCAAAACCCCCAGCAACATTTGCTCTCTTTGGCAAGAAAATGGAGGGTGAAATTAATTGACTGAGGCAGGTGCCTTTCCTCAGCTGATCACAATGCCACAAGTACATCTAGGAACAGACCTTTGGAGCTAAGTGAGAAACTCCACACTGGGCATGCTGGAAATGTAATAATCTATATAAACATCTAATTTTTCATACTGTTAACTGAATGAACACAACATTTTCTTCCCAACCTCATTCCTGAAATAAGTTATTTGGTTCTGCCTAAGGTTTTAGCAAAAAATAGTTGTTTCAATGACTACAACTCACCCCAATAGAGGTTGGAAAGAAAACAAATAAAGCAGGCAAACTGACCCAAGGAAACAGAATTCTACACTATTAAGTAGGTTGTCTGGAGGAATCTTGGACATAGTACAAGAAAACAGCTGCTGGTATATTATAAAATAAACAAATTCAAGTTTGTTTAGCAATTACATGTTTTTTCAGTTTGGATCTGAAATGTGCTTAGGGCCAGCATCTTCAGAAGGCAGACTTGCAGTCTGATCTCTGACAAGATGTTCCTGCTCTGAGTGGCAGTCAGGAAACCACATGGAGAGGGGTTTTGTCTTGAGATTTAGAAATGGGTATGTATCAGAAATATGACTTCTTTCTTTCAGCACTAAGAGCATGGATTTGCAGCTCTGCAAAGGTGCTGTGGTTTCAGAAGAATGACAAGAATGAATGGGCCAAGTTTAAGAGAGAAACCATGGAAGCAGAGAAAGGAAAGAGAATCCAAAATTGCCAGAAAATGTCATCAATTCCCATAGGACCAGAAGAGAATAAAGAAGACTGACTGAAATCCATCCCATACTGGTTGTGACCAACTTGATGGCTTTTTGATGAACACCTGAAAGGTTTGCAATCTCAATCTGCTTTCCACATTGCACAGCTACCAAGAGAAGCTGAGCCTTCTTGAAACTCTTTCCAGTAGTCTCTGTTACCTTCTCACACATAGATATGGATTATCTAAAAAAAAATAATTCTGCAAGATAGCCCAGAACCTGTGTGCCACTGCTGGTCTGGAAGAATCAACTGTGAGTCTCTGCCAGTACAGACTTGGCACCTGATGTTAAAGGGGAATAAATGGCAAGGGAAGAAAAACGTAAGGACAAGAAAGGAAAGAGAAACAAAACACAGTCAGCACTACAACCCGCTTTAACTTTGCTTCATCTTTAAATAGCAATTCCTTAAAAAGTAAAGCAAAGCAATAGAAAAGGGAGGTTTTCAGGGAGTGATTGCCACACAATCTCCCTTGGCAGATGGAAGTGACCCTCAGAGGAGACAAGGCCATGCAGAAGGCAGAGGAGAAAAATGCACTTCCTGCATCTGAGTCTTTACCACCACTCTCCTATTTCTTGGTGCTTTGGTGGGAGCAAATAAACCTTGAGTACTTTGGCTATCCTGAACATCAGAGCTGTGGTGATACAGCAGAACCAGTAAAGGACAACTTCACCATAAGCTTGAACAGCTGGGCAGGGGTGGTGGAACAACCACCCCACCACACCTCAGCCCTCTCTGAGATCTCAAATACTCACTCACAACAGCAGGATTGAGGAGACACAGAGAAATCCAGAGTTGGAGCAAGAATAAGAAGCTTGCAGGGTTTTTTTTTTAAATATCCATATGAGGTCTTTGGGCCTCTTAGCATACTAGAGCTAGGAAAACTTGTCTCCCTGTTTCCTAGAGTGAGTATCTCTGGGAAAATTGTAAAGCAGAAGATCAGACAATGGTAAGAAAATATTTTTTCCCTTCCTGGTCACAGGAAAATTCAGTATTCAATCAAACATTCACCACCTCTACGAAGTGACACTTCTCACAAAGATGTAACAAGGTTTTTGGGTCTCCAATAAAAAGACTTAAAATAATCTGAGAAAGCAGACACTTTTCACAAACATAGATTAAAAAATCAATTGAAAGGATGGCTTTTCATTACTGTTTCATGAGAAGGTTTTGAACTAGTTCTGAGCAAAAATTAAATCACTACAGTAACATTTGTGTAAAGCTAAGGCAAGAGATGGGAGGATAGGACTAAAAAAATCCAACTAAAATCTTGCAATTTTTTCCTTCTGCAATCTGCACAACTGACACGAGACAGACTTGGTTTCTAAAAATATTTCTAATAAAGTATCTTAAATATTTCTGGGGCACTTTTTCAAACACATAGAGTATATTCAGATAGATGGAATAACAGTAAATATTTCAACAATATTTTCCTTTGCAGGAACTCCTTCACATCCCAAACTCTCCCCAGGACAATTTCACAACTTCTTGCAAAATCATGTAATTTGCAAAATGACACATGACATTATAATATATGGATCTATATATATTATGTACTGTAATAAATGTATGTATCATTATATATATGTAGCAATTTTTATATATAATGGATGTTCGTAATTCTATGTGATTCTATATGTACTAATGCATATATAACCTATTTAAACTCCAAAGTATGTTGTGCAAGGAATGAAGGCTGCTCACTCTTCTCCAGATAAATACAGAGCAGAGATAAAATAATGTTCTTACATCAAGATTATAATTTTTGTAGTAGGGCTAAACATGATCAAGATCTAAAGCTCACTCTGTCACTTTATTCCTTACAAAATAAAACCCACACTGTCTGGGATGTTTAGGAATTCCTCAGCTTGCCCCCATCCAGAAAGGACCATACAGCACTAAGCTGGTTACACTTGTCAGAGACAAAGCAATAGAGTTTCCAGCTTCCTGTTCAGTTTTTTGGGAGTCACTTCAGCTCTGGAAAGCTGAAAGTGAAGCAGCATCCATATGTAGCCATGCTATAGTCTCCAGAGTTTCACATTTTCATCACGATTTTGAGGGCACAAAAATCCAGCGGTCAAAGTTACTGTCCAACAACCAAACAGCAGATTTCTACCAGCTGTGGTGACTTCCAGAAAAGTCACATGCAACTCAGAACCAAAATTTTAACAGTGCATTTGGAGCCAGAGAGTCAACTACAGTTTCTCTCAAAAATAAGACTGTGGGTACATAAGTGGCGCAGGTGCACACAACAGAAGTTCTTTTTAGGTGCAAAGTGTTCAAGTCCCAGGGTTTGTACAGCCCATTTCCATGCACCACTGGTGTGCAGGAGATGGTTTGTTCCTTGGGGAAGTCAAACAGAAGGTGTGCACTTGGGTGCCAGAAAAAGCACCACAGAGAGCAGAATGGATTTCAAACATTCCCAAGTTCGATACATTCCCTTCTCTTTTCTCTTACAAAAACACAGATATATTTCACTGATGAGCCTCTGAGAAATGAAGTAATCCATTTTAGAATTGCAGTGGAGTTAAAAAGAATAAAATTATACTGTGCCTTAGAAAAAGCTATCCCTTCTAAATGCTAATATAGTAGGATTTTACATACCCGAGGACAATGGAAGACCAAATATGAAACCCAAGATATATGTTTCCAAACTGCCTTGTGAGAAAGCAATTCGATTTCCTACCAAAATATGTTAAGATGTGTGTAGTGTCTGGGGTAAAAGCAATGTTATCTGGAGTATTGTTATATCTAAATAACTACTTTAATAAGCTCAGAGTGTTTGGCTCCTCAACTCTCCTCCATCTCTTGATTGATTATATAGTGAGTCTGCTCCTAGAGCTCATAAATTTCAAAATTCTTTCAAGTTTATTTTGTCTTTCTGATCAAAGAAATGTTTATGTATCCTTCCCATACTGTGTCTCTTTAAACCATTGGCTTTTTCAAAGTGATATTTTTTTTAACACCATAATGTGATGTACACAGAGAGGTAAATGATGTCAGAATCCTTTCTGCCCCAAACCAGTCTGTAAATCTTCAGAAAAGCAAAGTTCATGGGTGCATTTAAAAGGGGCACAATCTGTTTGTGCTTAAAAGAAAGTCCCCCCTTTTTTTGTGTGTGCAGAATAACAATGCCAGAATGTGTTATTCCAAAGAACTGTTGCCATGGTGATGCCATCAATAACATCATTTTCTGCATCCTTGTCCTTTAAACACATAAGGAACGCAACAAGCATTGGTAAATGTGAAAAAAGAACAATTACCTTTTCTTTCTCAACAGCAGAGGAAGCCTTTATTCACCTCATCAATAGAAAATTATGTAGAAAGGAATAATAAAGACTGTTACAAGAAGCACCAAGAAGCCTATTAGTGACAAAGGCTTTTTTTTTCCCTTTCCATGAATAATTACAGCTCTTCAAGAAGAAATCAGCCCAGGCTAAGGACCCTTTGCAAGCTTTAGATGGTAAAACAAACATTTGACTATACAAGGATTTCCCTTTCATGTACCTTTCCAAGGAAAAACAGCTAAAATCCAGAGTGAAATGAGAGAGAGAAAACCCAGAGAAACATCTGCTGCAATTAAATTTACAGAACCCCGCTCATTCACCTAAAAGACTCATAACAAAAGCAACTAGACTAGTGACAGAATCAATATAAATTTCAAGTCAGCAGGTTAAAGTTGTCTATAGTGGGAAACTTGGGCTTTTTAAATCACATAATAACAGGAAGCTATTCTGATTCTGTACAAATGGGGGAAACAGGATCTCAACACTAGATGTGTTACCAAACAGTTGGAAAACACTGTTTGGTTTAAAACCTCAATGGCCAAAGCAAAATGGTAGATATGCTTCCTACACAAAGTCAGTTCATAAATAATGGAACCTTTACCAAAGCAGGATTTTACTGCAGGGACTTTTGGGAGTCATGTAGCAAATAATTAGGAAGTTCTTCTGAAACATTACACTTTTGTCATGACTCTGATGGCAATGTTCAAATGGGAACCCTGAATGTGCTGCTCGGTGCTTTCTACATAAAGTAATGGTCAATGTACTGTGCAATGGCTTGTTTGTATCTTTTGCATCTTTCTTTATATACCTATACTAGGGCCAGAGGCTGAAGGTGGGGATGGAAAATGTCCTGCTTCCTTCTCCTTACCTCTAGGTAGTAAAAGGAACATGTGGAAGAGAAAAGTGTGGTGGAAAGGAAGAAAGGAGTGATGTGAGTTGGAGATGAGGAAATGTGCATATCCCACAGAGTTAGACCAAAGGGCTAGAAGGGTTAACGACAGCAAAGATACATAGCAGAAAACTGATCAGATTGAAAGCAGTAACTAAGAATTTGAATTTACTAAGATGATGCAATTCCAAGCTCTTGAGGTGAATTTGAGTGGTCTGTGAGTAAAAGAGAAGTTAACCATAGAAGTTAACCATATGGCTGCATTTACAATGGAAAGTTTGTGCTAGTTAGGAAAGGGAATTCAGGATGTTTGAATCTTCTCCTGCACACATCGTCTTGCACTGTCCTTTGATTTCTCACTGCTCCCCCCTCTACTCCTAGAGAGAGATAATGCTTGCTCATTTTGGATAGCTCCTTCCTCCTTCAGCTTTCCACTTGTCACTGTGGAAATCCTATAGGAATTGTGACCCAGTAAAGAGGAACAACATATGGAGATGGCAGGAAACAATTCTCTTCCTTTCTATTCAGAGCAATGTTTTAAAGTGTTCTGCTATTCACTTCAGTTTAAATGCTAACACTGACTGGGTTCTCTTTAATGGAAAAAGAGCTTCCACATTCTTTCTAGATTTCAACACATTTAGGAATTGTTTAGAAAACCCCATGGAAAGGCTTTAAGACAGCAGCTGATGGCCTAAGCCAGCCTATCTGAGGAGCTATTCACCAAATTCCCCAGAAAACAACAATTAGTGAAATCTGTTTCTCAGTATCCAAACATTACTCTTTATCTCTTAAGCCAAAGGAATAAAGGACAAATTCCAGGAAGGAAATGTTATGATTCCCTTCCCTTCTGACTTGCCTGAGACTTGGAAAGAAAATGTCTACTTTTGTAATTTCCTAGTTGGCCTCAATAGGCTGAAAGCTGAACGGCAATTCCCAGTTTACCAGTCCCTCAGATCAACACTCCTGCATGGCTGTCAACAAAACAAACCAATTGTTTTGATGAATTGGTAAAAGCCTCTTGAATTCCTCTGAGATCACTTCAAGGCCACTGGAAGTTTATATGCCTAATTTATGAAGTAAATATTAAAAGTGTACATGTGTCTTATTAAGCAACAGTTTCCTAACTCTGCTGAACTCTGTGACTGAAAGGACACTTAGTATTAATTGCTTGTAGGTTACCTCAGATTGCATGCAATACATAAGGGTCACTTCAGTGTGATACCAGTCTTACACAGATCTTTGAGAAAATCTTCTGTAATTTTTATTCTGAAGAGAGAAGAAAGCTACTATGATATTTTAAAAGTTATGCCAGTACTTACAACACTATTCTCCTTCACCAGTAATTAAAAAAAAAATAAATTCTTCACAATAATCAAGCATTACCTAAATCAATTTTTTTCTGTCCCCTGAATCCTAAGATGGAATTTCCTCCATTTGATCTTGTACAATTGTACCATTTTTAAGGCAGAAGCAGAAGGAATGGTTTAAAAAAATCAAACTCCAGTATGCTAACATATTCTGAATACTAATGGTGCTTCTCAAAAGAGAAAGATCTTTCCATCTTAGGAATATTTGCCGAAAAGAAACCTGAAGATGAGCCCTAATGTCCATAGTGGCCTGTAGCTGGACTATCACAAAAATAAAGCAATATCATACTATATAACCTGATTAAAACTTCAGTTTTTTATGGCCTCTGCAAGGATTCATTCACCTCTACATGGTCACAATTTCTACTTGAATGGGCGTATTTGCCCTACACTTAGCTCATAAAATTATTTTCAAATGTTCTCAAAGATGGCACTGAAAAGATTTAATGACACATGTTTTGGCCACAACCTGCAAAACGAAAGCTAGCAAATTTGTCTTACAGCTGCTCTTTCATCACCATGGAGGCAACAGAGTAGACTTCTTGTGACACATCTCTGCTAAGAAACTTGCTAGATTCTTGGCTGAGAGAAAAAAATGAAAGCTGTAAGTGTGTGGGCATTGCTCGGATGGAGAAAGCAAATGAGAGTTGGGTCCTAGAGGCAAAGTAAGGAGCTGAAGGAGGCTGGACAGGCATGAAGGGACAGTCAGTCATTGTCACTGAGTCAGAGGGAACATGAGGAATAATGCTGGCACTCAGCATGTGAGCAGTCAGCAGACAGGATAACAGTCCATGCTGGAGAAGGAAAGGCAAGTCCCATCAAGGGAAAGAAAGCAAAGCTGTTTTTGATTAAGTGCTGCAAGTGATCTAGAGTGGATATGGAATAGGGAAGGTAGTGTGCTGAATAGACCAGTAACCTACATTCCTTGCACCCAGAAAAACAGGAAAGAAAAACAGAAGAAAATACTGAAAAAGTAGGATAAGGGAGTAATGAGTGGAAAGGCTAGCAAACAGAAGCAGTCACTGTCTAGAGCCTTCAGGCTCACCAGGAAAAGGTGTGCCACTGAGTTTTCCCACATTCCTCAATGACAGGACATGACAATTGCTTACATGTCACTAAAGTTCTTGGCCTGACAATATGTATGTGTTCCAAGATCTCCAATACAGTTTCATGGGAAGGCTTGACTTCATCTACTACATTCTTACCACAGCTCTGTGTGCCCAGGCTGCTGTGGAGTGACACCAGACCAAAGAAAGATAAGCATTCCTCTCTGCCACTGGCCTAAAGGCCATCATTATCAATATCCAGCAAAGCACAACTCTGGAAACTCTGTACATTTAGAGGCAAAGTACTGGGCAAACAACCTGTGACACTGGAGTTTCAGGCTCCAAGTAAGATACTGGATGAGTTTAGCATTCTTCAGTCCTTATGAGGTGGAGTTCTTTGTGGGTTTGACAATATGTTTGTAAGTGGCTGTGTTTTTAGCATAACTTGGAATTATTTGTAGATCTGGAAAGCTTCCACAGGGTGTGGCTGTGTGCCATTTTAATACATGTTGTATTGTTGGGCTTGGGCATCACTCATGGGCTTTTTTCTACACTCACTGAAACAATGAAAGAGGCAAAGAACACACACTTGGGCCTGACTTCAAATTTAAAAATCCAGTAATCCACATCCTCTAAAATTACAGGGTACCACAATCTGAATTAAACACAACATATGCACAACGAGCTCCATCTACATCACTTGGCCAGCCAAGGAAGAGAACGAAATGTTACCTGAGGATGTTTGTGCCCCCTGGACTGGAAGTTCCCCCTTTTTGTGTAGAACTTGCTCTTCCAAAAGTGATGAAGAAGACTGGCCAAGGGGTGGGTGCCAGAGAGCAAAACTGGGACAGCACCCCCATAGCTTCTCAGAGCTGCTACAGAAAACCTTCCTTCTTCCCCTCTGACTGCAATTCTTCTGTGAAACTGCTTTTATGGCCTCGCCTTCACAAGCTGCTCATGGAGGTTTATAGGCCTGGCACATCTGCCAACGAGGGTATGTCCCATCCCAGTCTAAAACAGTGAATTTCCCAGCAGTAGGAAGCCATTTCACATGATTAATAACATGGTGCTCCACAAAGATGCCACTGAACTTCCATCTCCAACCTCATGGTGTGAGCAAAAGGACAGAGATTTTCCTTCTGTTATGAAACCCCACTGGCAGCCACTCTACTTTCGCCCTCCACTATGGCAATTGCCAGATTTCATAACTACTGAGAGAGCTGCTGTTACTTTTGACCCTGACTCTTGTCTTCCAGGTCTTCTGTCTTGCATGAAAGTTCTACTGATGGCAATTTGGAAATCTAAGAGCAATGAATCTAAGAGCAATGTTAGGTAAACCCACATAATCTCATAAATAAGAGGCCTTGTAAGAGGCTTTGCACTAATGTGTTTTTCTAAGATGACATTTGCACACACATTCCTACCAAAGAGGGGTTTTTGATGAAATGTTGAGCAAGCTTAGATTGATAATTTAGAAGTCATTGCTCTTTGCATGGAATTTATGATGTTGCAAGAGGCTGCAGATCCAACAGGGACAGTACAACACAATAATCACTGGCAATCTTTTTACTCAACACAGACCCACCACTTCATTTCGTTAATGAAGGATTAGCTAGGAAGGGGTCTCCATCTGAACAGAAAAGAAAACTGTGATTGACTTACTTGAACTAAGCCACTAATGTCAGAACAAAAAGAAAACCAGAAAATTATTTTGAGGTCCTTGATGACAAGTTATCCTAGAAGAAGTCTCTGAGGAAAGCATATGAAAGAGCCTCTGAATGAAATTGGCTGTTTGGACAGAAAATTACACAGGTTTCTCCTTCTAAGATGATGCAAGCCACTTGTTGAATGACAACTGCAGCTATTGGTTCATTGTGAATGTACAATAGATTAATTTATTGTCACACTATATAAGTTACCCTTTTTGCTGTCACTGAAAATTATACAACAGGGGTTGTGATAGCCTGACATGGCAAATTAGGAAAATTGTAAAACTTACTTTTTAATGATCATTTCTGCATAGATACCTTTCCAAGACAAACAAGCAGTGAACAGATTTTTTACCAATGGAAAGCATTCTATTTTGTTTAATACTGACTTCATTGGTTCTGTAAAAACTTTTCAGAGTTTAAAACTGAAGAAGTTAAGTAATTTCTCAGACAAGGTCAAAGGCCTCAAGTGATAAACTTCATTTTCGAGGAGTAAGGATAAATGAATGTGCATTCCTATGCCATGCAGTAACACAAGGAATCATCAGTATTACAGGGAGCAGAACGGACCTCCTGCAATCCAGGAGGTGGCACAGGACAAGAGAAAATGGTCCCAAGATGTATCAAGACAGGTGCAGGTTGGACATCAGGAAGAATTTCTTCACTGAAAGGGCTGTCAGGCATTGGAAGGTCCTGCCCAGAGAGGTGGGGGAATCCCCATCCCTGCTAGTGTCCAAGGAACAATTGGACGTGGCACTCAGGGCTCTGGGCTGGTTGGTAAATTGGGGATTACCATAGGCTGGACTATATGGTCGTGGAGGTATTTTCCAAATTAAATGATTCTGTAATTATGACTGTTTTCAGTATCTTCAGAAGTTTTTTAACAGGCAGGAACTGATGCCCAGGAAGTTCTGACCTGAGGCAGAACTTCTTCCCTGGGCAGAGATTGAGCCCTGAACAGAGACCAGAGAGGGTGTGGAGTCTCCTCACTGGGGATATTCCAGAACCATCTGGGCACAATCCTGCGCCCTGTGCTCTGGGCTGACCCTGCTTGAGGTGAGGGGCTTGGACCCTATGCACCATTGTGGTTCCTTCCAGCCTGAGCCATTCTGTGATTCTCTGATTCCAAGGATAACAAAGAAGTTTGAAGAACATTAAACAGCACTGTTTTCATAGTAAGGCCAGTTACGTCAGTGATTTTAATTGCTACTTCTCACAGAAAAAATACTGCTTCTCAGAAATCTCCAAACCAACTGCATTTTATATGAACAAACAGTAAACCCAAATTTGAGACTACTTAGATTACAGTAGTAACTCCAAAGAAACTAAGGGATGTGAAAATGGGAAATCTGTATTTTTACAATCCATCTCAAATTGTTTCTGTCTATAGAAGACATGGAGTCGCTCTTTTTCCCTTGGTTAAGGGGGAGAAATAAACTCCCCCAGAAGTCACAATCTCTCTTGGACACATGACATTAAATGCAGAGACAATGCTGCAGTTCCTCAATTTGCTCAGCCTTTTAAAGAGAGTTTTTTTGTGAACTACAACTTTGCCAACATTATGTCAGGTGAATGTATTTTGAAAGATGATTGAATATGTTCACTGTGCTGGAGAACAGTCTTCTATCATGTCAGTTTTATGTCTCAAACACAAAAATTCTTCCTCACATCAAGTCTGACTCTATTAGTTCATAACCATTACCTTTTGTCCTGTTGCAACAGGCCCTGTTAAAAACTTTGTCTTTCTTATAACCACTCCTTCAAGTACTGAAACACTGCAATAAGGTCTCCTGAGAGCCTTCTCTTCTCCAGGCTGAACTACCTCAACTCTCTCACCTGGTCTTCACAGGAGAGGTGTTCCATACCTCTGATCATTTTTGTGGCCTCCCTCTGGACCTGCTCCAACAGGTCCATGTCATCTAACACACTTTTAATACCACAGAGAGGCAAAAAAAAGACTTGGACATAATTTTGAGAAAATATGACTGAACATTCCTAAGATGGAGAGATTATAAAAAGTGCATGTAGATCTGTGTTCAAGTGTCTGACTAAGATAACAGTCTAGTACAGGATAATGAAAGAAAACATTACTGGTTTGAAAGGAATATAGTCATTGTGGTTTTAAAAAAATCCCACCAAAACAACTGTCCAGCATCCAGGCTACTCTGCTTCACTTCAGTTAAACTATGATGTTCTTGTCCTGTGCAGTGTACAACACTAAAGAAAAAAAAGCTCCTTAGCAGAAGATTTCGCACCTAGAGATATAAATTACAAAAATATAGCAGAAAAGCTGACATCTATTTCATTCAAAAAGTGCGACAGTTACACATGGAGCATCTACCAATGTTTCCTCCCAGATTTTAAATACTTCCATCCTACAATTCTTACTCTTCCCTGCCACCAGGACCACTGGTGAGAATTTATGCCATGGTTGTGCTTCACCTTTAGGTGTTCACATCAGTCTATGCAAGTACCAAGAATGTAGATATCAATTATCTCTTGAAGATAGAGGTAACTGCTGCCTTTCTTTTTGGAAGTATGTAGAATGTTTTTTCAGCTTTTAGCACTGCACTCTATTAGAACAAGTAGGTTTTCTGCATGAGCTGCCCTGTACAGAGCTGGAAGTGCAGTACTGAAGGTGTCAGGTTTGCTGGTTCAGCTGGCTGCTGCCCACAGGGACTGCAGGCCAGGAGCATATGATACCCAAGAAAACAAATGATTAAAACTACCTGCATGGTGAAGGAAGTGTAGAACAGGGAAGATGGATGGTATGGAAGGTTTCTGACCCTTCCCTCAGGACTGTCCCATGTGAGAAATGGGCTGAGCCCTTCCTCTGGGCAGCTGCAATAAGGGTGCAGTGGGAAACACGAGCTGAAAACTCAACAAATAAAGGAATCCTAGGAAAAAAAAAACCATGACAAAAACTAATGGTAATACTTTACACTGACAGAGTGAGTTCAGAGCTCTGAAGTATATTTGACTTATGTGGTAACTCCACCAGTGAATATCATAGGTAGGGCTTCACTATAATTATACATCTTTGCAGCTCACCTGATAATTATGCCCAGTCAGATCCCTGATTATTTACCATATAACTGCTGGGTGGTTTAGAAGATGAGATAGTTGTGTAATTGGCTGGTATTTTTCAGGGCTATACCCTACTATTACATGGTGCAGTTCTCACCACAAATCATCACCAGTATGGTCTACACAGATGTTGGTTCTCAGCTATAAAATTCCATAGGATTGAAGAGCTCACCAACAATGCAATAGATATTTCTAAAAATGCTGTTAAATGCCCAATGTACATCTGTATTTTAAAGTAAATGCCCATGAATGTTGCATTCCCCTTTTAGCCATGCTTTCAACAAGTTTCACTCAGGTAATTTGCCGGCAAAAGCATTTTGCTGAAACAGCAAATATATTCCTGGAATTACACACTATTTATGAAAACAAATATTTGGAGAGTATGTGAGTAAGAATTCACACCTGAGTGCTTGCCATGGTGGTAACATAAATCATGAAGATATGGCTTTTGAACATGTAGATATGGACTGAAAAATGGATTAATCAAACAGCCATAACCCAAGACACCTTGTGAGTGAAGGCTCTGAACTGTAGCTACTGGAGAAACTCTTCTGCTACTGCAAGATTCAAGGTGTGACAGAGTACTTCAATAACACTGGATTACAGTTAGGGCACTGAATGGCTGTCTGAGATGCAGGATCTAAGGTGTAGGCTGTTCAGCCTTCAAATAGAAAAGCCAGCTGGGGAGTTTTAAAATAATTTGTATGCTATTTTAGAATTTGTTTTGTAAATAAAATTGAGTGGGAAAAAACTCTACATAGTATCCTAGCCTGAAAATGTACAGAAGGGGAATGCATAGTCAGAAATCTTCCCCTTCTCTCCTTATATCCCCTTCTGAACTATGAACTGATCATTGTGTGAGGTGGCTCTGTAAAAGTTTGTTAAAAAATTAACTCCTGAGTCAGAGACTTGAGCTTCAAGGTCCTTGGAGAACAGTTTCAGTGCCATGCAGCCAGAAATATTTTTTTCCATGTTCGTTCAGGGGCAATTTTAGAAGCATTTACATAAGGAAGGGGTCTCCAAACAACTTTTTAAAACGTTTGGACACCTTTTTCTCCCACCAGCTAAGAGCTGGACTTCTCTGAAAAGAGATAAATATGGACTAAAAAGCGCAGCACATCCTTTTGACTTCATTATATACATTCATTTTGAGGTTCTCCTAGGGTTACAACTGCAATCTAGATTCAGAGAACACTCTGAATCTAGAACCAACACAACCCAACCACTTTACACACCTGTCTACCTGCACACTTATCATCATGTCATCACCAATTTATAGTAAATCTTGGTGTCATAACATAATTGAATAACATACATTGGAAGGCTACTTTAAAGATGATTTGTCTAAACATTCAAAGTTACATTGGGTCTTGCATTGCTGGATCTTGCTTTCTCAAAGATACCTATTTCTCAACACAGCAGCTATCAACTGTTATGTTTGGTGAAATGCCTTTTTTAAACATTAGATCTGAGGATTTTTTATGATAAAATTCTCAGCTATTTGTTAAGCAATTCCTGACAAGTTCATGCTGGTGACATTTGTCACCTGTATTTTTGTCACCTTAGCAATGTGCATTTATTACAAAAAAAATTAAGTAATGAAATACACCAAGTTACCTGCATGGAGAAGATGCTGAGATAGAACCTGAAGAATAGTTAGTACCATCCCTCTTTTCTCAAACTGAAGATAATGATTTTATAGTCCTTTATTCCCCTGCTCACTACAACAGGTGTTTCCCTCTGTGCATCTAGTCAAACACAGAACAACTGTGCTCAGTTCAGATTTACTTTTCAACATTTTTGTTTTCCATGTCTATCAAGTCAGTCTGAAAAAAATCCAGTCTCCTGACAATCCCCATGCTTCTTATGCCATTAGGTGATCCCAGCTATGACTGCCCTACTACTCTAATTAGATATTGCACCCCACTGTGAAATACTCCATTGCTTGGGTAAACCCTTGGCTTTAACACAATATCAAAATTTGTTGAAATTTCAATATAACTAAGTTTTCACCATTTTAAACCCTCTCTATATTTTGCTTCAAAAAAGGATGGAGAGAGCTTTGGCATCTGACTCCAGTCAGGTCCCATTCCTGAGAGCAAGGGGATGTCCTCACACTGCCACAGCTCCAGTGCCCCTTGCCCACTGTTAAACTCTGCTTGTGGGGTGATGAAAGTCAGAGAAGAGATCCACAAAAATACATGTGCAATGGATCATCCTAACTGATGTATTAGATCCACACTTCCCTGTGCCTGACACTGCACTGCACTCACAACCAGGAATAGGGAGAACTGTTGTCCAAACCCAAACGCTGTTTTGGGGAGGAAGGGTTTTTTCTATGCTGCATCTCTTTGTGTCATATTCACTTTCAGTTTCTTTAATTTACGTGCATTAGTCAGAAACTTCCAGCAACATACACAGTACTGGGAGCTTTATCCAAAGTCATCTCTATTGTCAATGTGGTGGAATAATACTAGAAAAAAAGACACTGTTTTTCTGTACATATGTGTCTAGGTATTTAGGTATGTACAGAACTGGCTCACTGGGAAATTTTTCCTTTATGAACACATAAATCTTTTTCATTAAAATCAGAGTTATTTATGCCTAGGACTACCTGTGCTTGCACCAGACCTGGTGGGCCAGAAGAAAACCCTGCCAAGACCACAAACTAACCCAGCTCTCCAGGGATTCCTAGTTTGCCATAAGGAGTGGCTTAAGAAAGCAGTTTTTTGAAGTCAAGTTATAAGTCCCTGTGGGCCTCCTGCTTATTTTATGAAGGAAAAATTCATGCTACCTCTTTACCATATAACCCAACACCCATAGACAAGAGGAAATGCATTGAGAAATTTACAGAAACTTCTCTGGGAAAACTGGAGAATCTTGTACACCTCGCTTATGCTGCTGCACGTCCATCAAAGGAAAAGATAACTCCCTAATATTTTGTCCTGAAGAGATGATTCTAGGAATGAAATAGTACACACTGAAAATACAACATTTATAAAACCCTGAGCAAATATTTGTGCTAATGAAGGTTAAGGAGTTGGCAGTTCTGAAAACTGTAGTCCTCTATTTATCGACAGCCTAATTTCAATGCAGGCAGCTGGAGTGGAAGCTTCCCTACACTGGCCTGCCAATGCTTTCAGCCCTGACCCAAAGAGACCCTCTCTAGAAGCAAGAAATAATTAATTCTTTATGCTTGTTCGGCCCTGGATTTATTTCAAGCGAGGGCTGCCAATTCCACAGAATCTGTACACAGTGATTTTATAATACAGTCTACAGTCAATTGGGACGTGAACCGAGACCACCTAAGTCATTCCATTAAAACAACACACTGGAGTAGAAATAGAGTGCTGGGAGCAAAAGGCCAGAGCTGTTATCCACTTCAGCTTATTTCTGTAATTGGAAGGTGGTTGCAAAGGAAAGGAAAGCAAGTTGAGCCACACCTAACAGCCTTGAAAATTACATAATAAAAATTAGGAGGGGAAGTCAGAGAGCACTACAAAATGGTTTAGACCTCTATATACTTGTGTGACCTATTCTTCTAAACACAAATGTTCCCTGTCCTTTTTATGGAATGAAGTTAATTGTTCTTGATGTAGGAATGTTGAATTTGATACAGTATTCATTAATAATGACATATATTTCCACTGATTGAGACAGTGACTTATCAAGCTCTCAGAAATGGATGTGTCACTATTCCAGGATCTAATTTCTGTGTTCTGCTTAAGGAGTAAAATTTTCAGAAATTAAGAAGCATTCTCCTTTGGAAAATTAGCCCATTTAATGTCAGACTGTAGCCAAGCAGACCTGCAGGCACACCTGTCACTGCTGAAAACCAGAAATCCAAATGGCTCCAATCTGAAGCCCCACTGCATGTTTTTTCCTTGAAGCTGTTGACAAAACTCTTCAGTAATTCTAGAGACTGTGTCAAAATGCCTGCATTAGACAAAGTGCATTTGCATCAGTCTCCAACATAAATTTTAATTTATTCTTTCTTAGGTATGCATAGAAAACAGACTTTTCCTCTGCTAAGGATGAAGAGTTTCCTCACATCATGCCCATGCTGTCTGCCTTAGGAACACACCCACTGCTCCAGAATGCCAGCTGAGAATACAGCTCCTGCATGAGACTCATTCCTCCTGGGGTCAGAAGCTCCTTTCAATACTGACATTTCTGAAGCACAGCCTTGTTTCATGATCTGATTAACAGCAAAAATAATATGAGCAGTACAAAATATGAGTTATTTGCTAAAGCATTTTTATATCATTTGTGAAATCTATTGCTTTTAAAATAGACAATTCATCATGTAATAGTTCATTGTAATCTATTATACCTACACTAAATCAACACCCTCCAACAGAATAGCATGAGTAGAAAAACTCTTAGAAACTAAACAAAAACCTCAGTGGTTATGTATTTAATGCTGCTAAGTTCAACATAAAGATGCATTGATAGCAGTAGTGTTGGAATAATCCTGTAACTATTTTTATTAGCTCAGAAGTGTAGTTTAGATGCGATTCTTAAAAAAATATGGAAATTACAATTTTAATTTTGAATTTTTCAGTTCACTTCTATAATTCTTTTCTTCAGAACTGATTAGGGCCATAACAGAAGCCCTAATACTCTGTACCACAAGATACTACTACATGCAGAACGTGGCTCCATTCATTTTCCATCCTATGATTTTACTTCATAGAAAGACAGCTCTGCTTATCTTTGACCAATGAACCACACTGATGTCACATCAAATTATCTTTATGGAGTAAAAGTAAGGATGCCTCTAAAAGTTTGTATTACAGGACCTAAATTGTAAAAGGATAATTTAAATTTATTTCTGTAATTCAGAAAGGGATTTATCAACATTCCTGTGCATAATTTTTTAACAACCCATTTCCATCCCTGTTATACAGACATCCTGACACAGCTGACAAGTCTTCTACTTGTTTTTTCCATCTCAGCACAGAGCTGAAGCTTTCACACTGAGTCTGCTTCCTCTTGCCTTACCTCACACCTGTACCAACTTAATGTCTCAGGAAAGCAACAGGACTGTAGAGCACATTGCAGAAAATGGTGTGTTTAAATTGCACACAAGACCATAACACCCAAAATGCAATGGTTGGGCAGCAAAAGCGTGTTGGAAGAAAGAATGAACAGCAGCAAAGACAGAGAGAGGGCCAAAACAGTAGGTCTGCTTGTTCCCTGTCACTGGATAGAAACCATCACTGCATCTTTCAAGTCAGGGAGAAAACCTGAACTTTTTGTCTTAGCAAGTGCAACAGAAGCAATTCTTCTTAATAGTGGCATAATAGCAACCCACCATGAAACAGAACTTTATGTCAATTAGTCTATTTGGATAGAGGGAAAGATAGTCACAGAATTTCTTTTCTACAGCTACATTCACTACTTACTTTGAAACATATATGATGCTTTTACTAAACAAGCCCTGCTTTAAATATTCAGAAATTTCTCTTATGCTTCATATTTTGTGTTTTTCCTTCGCTACCTTTTCTAACATGCAATACCACGTAACCTTCAAGCAAGCAAACTCCCATTATTTCTCGTGGCTCTCTGACAGACATCAGCATGAAGGGCTCTGCATCTCCTGGTGGCCTCCAGGTTTGCTGACCTGTTCCAGCCACGGGCTGCCCATGCCAAGGCTGTTCCAGGTGGATGCAGCAAGATTAGAATGGGGGGGACTGTGCAGACCTCCTGTGTGGGGATCATGAAGGAAGAGTGTGTGAGAGGGCACACAAACCAGCAGTTCTCTTTCTCTCACCCCCTGGGAACAGGAGGCCACCAAATGCAGGGAGCAGGAGCCAGGATGAGACAAACAGGATGTGGCAGTTCTTGAGACAAGAGGCTGCAGGCCTGAAGGGCTCCTTTGAGAGTGCCTGCATGCATTCAAGGTAGACAAGGAGAGTGTGTCTAAGAGGGATCCACTAATGGCTACAAAGCAGACCAGCCACACCAGGCTTGGGAAATCCCCCTGAGCTGGAAACGGTGCAAGGAAGCATCACGTGTCCCTGCCCTGCTTTTCCTCTTCCCTAGGTACTTAAGGCTATTACTGGAGACAGCTATTACAGCAAGACAGGCATGTACTCTGATCAAGTACCACTGTTCTTGTTATCTAAGAAGAGTCCCTCTGGCATGTTCCCTGTGGCCTACATATTCTGTTTTTTTCTCATTATTAACAGATTATACCATTCCACACTTTTCCTGGATAATGTAGAAATTATTTTACTCATAAGGCACAGGAGACATTTCTTAAGTGCTATTCTTTTTAGCTTTGCTGCTGCTAATTCCACAGAAGTAAACTGGCAGTCACACACTTGCATATTTGAATCCCATTTACTGTCACCCAACAGTTTTCTGATTGATAACAAACCACTTTTCTAGATTGTTAAGGTTGGACAAGCCTCATAATACAGAATGCAAAGTTAGGTATGCGTATTTGAAAATACCAGCAAATACTTTTTTACAAAAGGCTAATTTGCAAGGGTTTAAGATGCCTTTAGAACAATGTTTAACATTGAAAATAAAATTTGGGGTGCAATGGAGCTTTATTTCATAATTTAAAAGGCAAATATCTTTTCAATTTACTTAGCCAGTGAGAAAAATGTGTCCTGCTCCTTGTTGCCTTACTAGACCTACAATAGAATTTCACTAGGTTCTTTTTCAAGTGGAAGTAAGCTTATGTTCCCAGCTCTTGACATGGAGTTGCAGTACTGAATTCACATCAAATTCAAGGGCAAAAGGATGTATCTGCACTATTAACTTTAGGAATCTAATAGCATGTTCCTGGGTGTGGGCCTGATATTTCTGAGTCTGTAAGGTTTTCAGCCTGTCAGTGGCTGATTTTCTTCCCAAGGGAAGATTTCTTGAGAGAATTTTCTTTCAAGGACAGTTCCTGTAAATAATTATTTTCTTTTCATAACATTTCTGAATTCTCATAACAACCTTTCACCCAGGTGCTGTTTCTGTTACTTAACCAATGGAGAGAGGCATCAATCCTAGGGACCAATGATGTGCCTTTTTAGCACAGCATGTTATAAAAAGGCTGAAGAATTGTAAATAAAGCCTTCTGATATTTCTTCTGCCTTGAACTAGAGTCAAGCTTCTTTACTTTGTATCCAACAACGACACCTGGGACCTTCTGGAGATGTGCAGAACTCAAGTGCTCTGAATCACACCTTCCTTGGAGTTCACAGTCATTCCTGTTAATGACTTGAATACCAATGTTAAAGCTTTAGAGAACCTCTTTCCATCATACCCATAGGGGAGGATAGCTTTGTGCTTTAAGGCTAAAAGGCTTTTGGGTTTCATTTCTTTTAGGTTCATTGGATATTTTTGCAGTTTGCTTTGCAAAATGAAGCATCAACAACTTCATTTAAAGACAAAATATTTTTTAAAATCTGTATATATTTTAACCTTTTTCTACCTAACATCTAAGAAGAAATGTACACGTATTCATCTCAAATTACTGTCTGAGAAAGTTTTCTGATTTCTCTGCGAATTTTCTTATCAGTCCAGATTTTATAAACATGATTTTTCAACTAATGAACAGTTTGTCTGGGGGATCTTGCCCAGAACAGTTAGTGAAGGCTAGGAATCTAGTGGGCTAGGAATCAGGAGGCAGCATTCTCTCTCTAGGGAGTCCACTGAATACCAGGCTTCCTTGCCTGTAAAGTAGGGATACACATCTTTTGTCTGGCTGAATGGAGAGTCTCAACCTTTCAGTCTCTCTCTCTGTATAGCAGTTGACACAATAGACCCAAACCTAAAAGCTATTGTAATACAAATTAATACTACTTTTCCATAAGCCCTTCACCAGTGCTACCTAAATATACTTTTTGGCCACACTACCATCCACAAAACCGCATTAGAGATTTTCACCACCCGTGCTGCAATTACCACAGTGATGCAACTTTTTTTTAGACCTCAGTATTATAAAAAGAAAATAGCATCATCTTGTTCAATGCCAGCTCCTCTGCTGAAATATTCATCACCTAAGTGATAGTTGTGTGTTTTTTCAAAGTGTAAAATGCACAAGCTTTGCCACTGGCAGACTATGTTCTTACTATGTTTAAACCTGTGTAAAACAGCCATAATTATCAAGAATGAATGGCCAAAAGTGAAAAAAAAATTCAAGAGACTATATGCTTTAATTCAAGTTATGCACAGAACTTGTTAAAAGAAAATTAAGAATAACTCATAACTGAAAAAGGTAAGCCCTAGCATCTGAGCTTTTCAAGTAGCTGTTACTTTAAAATAAAAGGCAGTCATCATTAAATTAAAAAATTATATTTATCATCATTACCTCTTACTATTGGGACCATTTGTGGTTATTACTTAAAAGCTATTTGTTTTTACTGCTGTTTACAGGGAAATTATGCTCGTGCAACTGAGCAAAGGTTATTGTGGTACTGTGTGGGCATATGGAGAAAGCATTCTACTGACATCTAAACATCAAACAAGCCCCATACCACCGTTTTTTTCTGACTCCTGAATCATGCTCCATGATAAAAAAGCTACAATGAAGTTTCTTTATGGACATAAACCAGGCAATTCTACACAAGACATCTACAGAAATACAATCAGGAAAGTGCTTCATGAGATGGGTTTGTGGATCAATCTAAAAATTAAGGCAACTTCTAAGGAAAAGAAAAAAAAAGAGTTCATGAGCAAACCATTGGGGGGGATGGTATTAGGTAAAATAATTTATTTCAAATAAAGCATTGTTACAGCCTCCTGTCACTCAATAATGGAGGTAGAATTTGTCTTATCAGTATGGCCTATCTTTTGATATTTGTGTTTACTGTAGAGCCTGTTAAGTGCTCTGCTGCTTCCAGTGATGCAGCCATTAAGGGGTGCCATCACCCCCCAAATGCCCCCACAAACCCAGACATAGCAAAAATGATAAAATTCATGACCAGTTTTGCCTTGAAAGGGCACTGATTTAATGAGCTGCCATTTGTTCTCCTGCCAAGAAACCCTGTGCATTTAAAGCCAATGCTCTAGAGATCCACAGGGTGAAAACTTTTTGGCTTCAAGATACGGTTTCAAGTGTTGCATGAGATCTAATGGGATCCAAACGACTCTGCAAAATTCCCTTGGCTTGCCTCTGCTCAGGGACTTAGCTCGGAATTCCACCATGTGCACTTGCACCAGGGATTCTCTGAGGTGTGGTGGAAAACCCTTGGCTTTGCCTGGATTACTAGGAGTGAGACAGAGCTCGTGACTGGGTAAGGAGATGGAAGGTGAAGAACACTGCTTAGACCAGGTGGGCAGCTCTTAAAACAGCTGTTCAAAGCATCTGCCAGTGTTTGTCTGTTGCTAAACTCTCCTTGTATTCTGACCAGGAAATTCTGGAACAAGAGAAATTCTTATTTGAAATCAGTTTGAGAGCAATCTTTCTGAATCTGCTGTCTCTTGCAACTGCGACACAGAACTCCAGGGTTATCTGGGAATTTCATTAATGCTCCCCATGACTTCAAGGATCTAGGGACCTGGCAATGGCCTGCATTTTTGCTTTTTTCTCACTTTGGTATATTACAGTTGAGGCTTTTGTGGTTCTACTCTAAGTTTTGAGTTTGTTTTGCTGACAAGTGTTTTGTGGCTCGTGGTATTTATTTGCATCTGGAATACATGTTCTCTGAACCCTTTTGAACCGTGTATCTCTTGCAACTGACTTCAACTGATGGCCTTGGGGATCTTTTGTAGCCATAAATTGCCATATTTCTCTAATGTGCTGCCCTGACACCAATTCAGTGAGGGATTTATGCTGCAGAAGTTCCTGCAATTAGAAAACAATCTAAAAGTATTGCAAGAATAAAGCAATCATCATGTACATTAAAAATCTGTAAATGGCAACTAAACTGTAGCTAAACACAAATAATTATTTAAAAAACATTATTTCTTTTTGCATGTTTATTTTTCCTTTCAAATTTTCTAATCAGTCAATGTAGAAATTACGTAAGACTGTTTTTGTGCTAAAAAACCTGCAGAGCCTTAAGCTGAATAAAATTTTAGGTCTGTGGGATTTTGTTTTATTTCAAAGTACCTTGCTCTGAGACCTATTAAGACACACATTGTTTCAAGGCAAGATATTTGATGTTTGTAAAGCGTATTAGATACTTACATGCTTTATATTAGAAAGGCAATGATTGGCTTCACAAAGAACCATACAAATACCTTTTTAATTGAAATCTTTCCATCTCCCCTGCTTTCAAGTCCCCAAAGGTACCAAGCTATGAATTTCAATGAGGGCTTTGCAAAACAGTATTTAATTAGTGCTTTTCTGTCAGCCTATCTTCCATCACCCATCTAACCATTCTTGTTTCTACAGAGACATGTAACAGCAATTTAATATTATACAAAAGGAGCAACATTCTCTCACAGATAAGAGTCTAAAACCTATCAGTTCAACCTAATTTTGGTATGGCTGTTTTCCAAACCCATATGAAATAAGTGTCTGGTTTTATTATGGAGGTCGCAGACCTTATTAATTAAAAAAAGGAAGAAAAAAAAAGAAATAATAACAGTAAAAAATTCTGCACCTGAAGGAACCAAAGGCTTAAACAGCAGCAGTCTGTTATATCTCTGCTGCACTTCAGCTGTGCCTTTAAAATTACCATCATGAAAAAGTGGGACTAATGCTGATCTACAGCAAATAATGCAGATGGACACAGAATTCTGACCAGCTGGCACTCTGCAGGCTCTTTTGGTCAAATATTAACTGGTCAGTTCCATCCCCAGCTGAAGAACCCTCTTGCATTCCTTGTCAAGTAAATCCTAGCACACCAGAGTCGACAGCATCTTCTATACCATGTGCCTAAAAAGGAAAATGGCCACTAAGTCTGGCTGCAGTAATTCTTGATGTTATCCCCTTTCAGTGGGACAAGAACAAGGTGACACACCCAGGCTCCAAAAACCTCTAGTGCTTCAGAATGCTACAAAAAACTGCAGTGCTTTATCTGGATTAGGCACATCAGATGTCACCCCAATCTTCTACATTGCCTTGCTATTGAAGTGTCATCAGAATTTTGATGTTTATCTTAAAAGACTTCTACACCCAGTTTCTCATCATCTTCAAAGGAATTATAAAGTTCTTACTGTGAATGACCTAACTAAAAGAAAATCACTTATTTATGAAGGTGTGATTCTGAGGTAAAGTTGGTTTATGGCAGACACACATCATTCCTGGAGGTGAATGGGAGAAGGGGAAATGAATGATGAGATCCTGTACACACATCACGTGGAAAAACATGAGAATACAAACAAGCTCTATGCAATACAAATAACTTCTACTGATGATGCCGAGTGATAGTGCAGTATTTATATGTGAAAAGGATTAGGATACAGTAGAAAGTATGGGATGGAGTAGCATCACAGCAGACTAATGCTGCTGGAACTGCACCCTGGAAATGCTCAGTTCTTGGAGTAAATGGAACCATTCAGGTGAATGCTTCCATATGAGGACTTTAAACTTAATTCAGCATCACTAATAATTTTTTGCTCTGACAAGGGGTCACAAATGAAGGGAAAAGGGATGCCACCAGCAAATAAGATGTGATGAAGGACACTTAGTCATACTATGTCTTCACAGTATTTCTCATTCTTTCAATTACCTTCTTAACATGAGACTAAGTACATTCAAGAACCTGAAGATTGAAGTGATAAATGTTTTCTAAATCCTGATTTCAGGCAGAATTGGCAAAAGATGTAGTAGTATCCAGAAAAAAGAATAAGATGCATGAGGAAAGCTGACAGCATCACATGAATTGCTCATTATGGTAGACATTCTGTCCTCAGTCTTGGCTACAAGTAGTGAGTATCAAGACTAACTTTTGGCAAAAAGAGCAGACGAGAAAATGAAAGTATCAGTAAAAGCCACGAGACACCACAGGAGGGTGCTACACACAGTCACTGTATTCTTCTGGCAGGAGCAGCTAAAGGCAGCATGACTATGTTTTCCACAGAGGTGGAAATCAGCAGTAAGTCCTTTTCCCTCATAGCATCCCCAAATAAATCCATTCACTTATAATCAGAGACTCAAAGTAAAGGGCTCCAGTTGTGTTAGCCTGAGACCTGTTGGTTGTAATGGTACTGCCAACTGGAGCCACTTGAGAACACGAGGAGCAAAAATTACCTTAGCAAATGACCCATCCAATGCAGCAAGTTTCATGATTGCATAAATATTGCACTGTGCTTACACTGTATCAGATAATAACTCTCCTCCACCACCTATTTCTTACATGCTTAATATCAAGACATCTTCAGAAAGCTCCAGGATTCTCAGAATGAAATTGGTGTGTGAAGGGATTTACACTTTTATGAATCAGCATATGACAATACAGTTTCTATAAGCACAGATAGATTTTACTGTGCCCAGATATGTTTTCTTTCACACTTCCCACTTTACTCTTCAGTTGCTAAACAAACCCAAAACACTATACTACATACAATACAACACATTTACCACTAATTACTTTTTACTGAGGCTGTTTACAGCAATTTAAAAGAAAAAAATTTAAATACTCATCCTTCTTCCAAGAGATTTATGCTAACTTTCCAGGGTAGAGGTTACTCCTTTCTATATCCCAGAGAAGGTAGGAAAGCTCACCAAAGTAATGCTATACATATTGTGGGTCCCTGGAAATAGAAAAATTGCATATGTTTTCTTTAAAGTATCCTCTAGTACAATGGAGGGTCCCTTGCCCAACTGCTCAAGTGTGTACACTGCCTCAGAACCTGTCTCTTCATTGCCTCATCTCAGTGGGGCTTCTGTTCAGAGCCATTGAGTACTGAGGAAAAGGACATGCTACCACAGAGGTAGTGGAACTACTGGCCTCTTCTTATGCAGGGAAAAGGAAGATAATGCAAGGGAGACTTCCAAGCAAGGATCTGGAATTTTTCCTTTCCCCCATTCTATTTCTTTAACATCACTCATCCCATTCTCTTCTGTCATTCTCTGATCCCAGTCTAGTCATATCTTCCTGAGCTGGTGTCCTTTTTGTTGGGTTTTCTTGATAATTTCCCTGATCACAGAACCATAACTTATCTCTAGTTGGACGGGAACAATCAGGATTACTGTGCTGAGTTCCCAAATTCATGCCATGTTGGCCAACAGCTACTGCATTGCCAGATTTGTTCTGTCATAATATCCCTTGCAAGTTACCACTCCAGTTTTCTTCTTTACCAACAGAGTAGTTACCACATGCACCTTCACTCTCTCTACAAGCCCCTCTTTCCTTATTTCTCTCTTATACAGAACTTCTCCCTCTTCAAGGAATGAGTTCACCTGCTGCTGCTGACGCTTTGACCCTGCTTGCACATCAGCATTTCTGTCAACAACAACAAACCTTACTTTGTTTTTGGAGGTTTGTGCCTCCACCTGTTTCTACACCCTCTTACTTGATGAGTTCCAGTTGTTCTTCAGGGAGGTGGTGAAGGGAAAACAAGCCCTAGCTCCCCATTCTCTTCACTTGATTGTAGTGTTCATCACTACTGGGAGCACCACAGTTTGTTTCCAGTAAAACCCAACGTATGTACATCCCATACTGTCCATAAATTCAAGCATCTCTGTCCAGAGGTAATGAGCTAATGTCATGACCTAGGATCACACCTCTGAAGCACCCTGTGATATTTCAGAATGAATGGTGCTCTACTAGAAAAATAGGTAACTACCTCAGAAAATGAACTATGAGAAAACAATTCATAGCCATGCCTTAAAGTAACTTCTGGCCTTCTAGTCCACACAGGAATTAAAAGTTAATGCAACCATGCATGGGGATAGCATTATAACACAGGACAGAAAAAGGCCTAGAATGCCAGGAAACAGTTTCAACATGCAAAGTAAGATGCAGTCAGCAGCGCTGCTTTCTGCAAGATGGAATGGTGCCTTTGGCTCTACTGGGGCATGACCCCGCTCTGAGAAAGCCACCCAGTATTAATTAGAAGTGGAAAGCATGATGTAACAGAGCTGTGGAATAAATGTGCTGGTGACTGTGGCACGCCACGAAAAGCAGTGCCCGTGGGAGAGTGGAGATCCTCAGCTCACCTGGTCGATTTGCTGCTAAAGAAGTATCAATATAGAAGCTCACAAATAATTTAGCAAAGTGCAAACACATCTGTTGCCTAATAAGCTGTGCAGAAATGTGTGTTTTTCCAATTCAAATGCCACCGTCATAATTTCATTCCAAAGATGTACAACTACTCTCCCATACTCTAAGCTGGAAGCACAGAATTAGGCAAATGCTTTCAGAGAAGCTCCTGTCAGCCTGCAATGAATACCTGTGGTTGCTATCACTCTAATCGTTTGGCAGCTAAATTTTGTTTCTAACACTGTCTGGAACATACCACAAGGAAAAACCATGCATACAATGCTGCTTTCACAGAAGATAAAGTATGGCAACGATAGCCACCACATACTCTTTTTCTGTAGGGAATGGAGTTGGATGAGAAGAAAAGGGGAACATCTATCAGAAAGCAAGGCAGCAACACTAACTACTGAGAAGACGTGCGATTTTTTGGCATCCAACTTCATAAATAAAGCAAATGGGCTGCTTGTCACTCTATATCCTATACAAATACTGGAAATGCAAACTGTCTGGGAAGAAATAGAATGCTATACCCTGGTATGTGCACTAATTTGCTAACTGCTCTGTGGCTTCAATCCAGCAAAACACTTAAGCACATGAATAGTCCCAACAACAAAGGTCTGAAAGACTGCCCATACATTAAAGTAAATTGCAATGTAGGCACAAGCCTCTCCCTTGCTTTCATTAAAGCCTGCAAAACTCAGAGAAGAAAATCAATGCTGTCTCCCTTGGGTATAGCAAGCAAGGTAGTGGGGTCACAGCAGCTGCTTTCAAGGATAGCTTAGGCAAATGTATTTACAAAATGTATGTGTATTTGTATACACAAATTTTAAATATACATACATTGGTGGTATAATATTGTTTTTTAAGCCAAAAAGAAAAGGAAGAAACCCCGTGTTGTTTTCTAGTTGAAATATGAAAGGGCTATTTAGCTATGAAAAAGCTTCCTAACTTTTTACTGGGCTTGCTTTTATGGTTAGTTTGCCATTCTGTGCAAACAAAATACATTGCTGTGTTTTTCCTGTGTTTAGTTCAGCAGAGGAATCTGAATAAAATGTCATCCTGAGCCACGCAGCGATTGCAGCTTACACAAATCAAATGTCAGGGTTCAAGCGGCTGTGATGATAACATTTGGTGGGGCACAAGGGAGAGAGACGAGTGATTCACAGTCTGGAAGGTGATATTGCAGGGTCTAGGTCAGGGGAGAAGTGAGAGCTGCTGGGGAAGGATGGGTGTAGCATGGGGATGATGAATATATTGCCATTTGAGAAAAGTTACCTGCAATCAGGATTTACTCAGACGGTGCCACTAAGGCGCTCAAAAAACATTTTCTGGTTACCTCAAGGAACAAAATCGTTTATTATCTGAACACGAATATTAGCAAAAGGACCATTTTAAAGCATAGTTATAATTTCTGCTTTTACTGTCACTAGTATTTACATTCCTCTTGCTTCTCTGTTCAAATGCTATGACCAGCACCAAACAGACACACAGTGGGCATTTGTAGGCAAATACATCTTCTCAAAGCAGCAAATTTGATCCCATTCCTGTCACAAATGGTTAATTTTTTTCTGGGGCACTCAGCATCAGATTTCATGTGGAGGCACCTGAAATAGCAGTCCTATGTTATTAGCCATTTAAGACCAAATGCTATCAAGAACACAATGAGTGGAAGTCTAATCTGTAAGTTGTACTTCAGAGATGAATGAAATGTTTACAGGGCAATAGTGGTGTGAAAGTGGAAGAACCTGCTTCTCTCAGAACTCTATATGCTCTTCTGGCACATTCAGGGTGAGAAACATCCACTATGTACACAAACCACACTGCTGCTGTAATATCATTGCTCTTTCTTCGTGCATTGAGGCTTATTTATCATTGTAGTACAGGTTCTTCACCCTAACACTAGCAGGCTCTCTTGTGTGCCAAAGAGAAGAGCATCACCCATTTATACTTCTGCTCTTATTACCATAAAATCATGAGCAGCATTTGGGAGCAGTTGGCTGTGTAACTGGTCTGCAAGTATATTCTTCAGGTCTGAATTGCCTTTAATCTACTTTGTACCTCTTGGTTTCCTTCTTGCTTTTTACTCTCTTTCTCACAGCTCTGCACAGAACCTAGAGTCACTTCTCTCCTACAGTTTAGTGAAATGATTTGCTAATTTCTTCTGCAGGAAGTAGATTGTAGTACAGTTACTCCTGACTTTCTTTACCTGAGCAATGGTGTAACTCAAAGAAATAATGATGATTTGCTTCACCTTCTGATTCAATCTCTGTTGCTGGCAGATGTTCACAGTCCCGTGATGCCAGTTCAAATCCTACTGAAATTGCTGGGAGTCTGTGGGCTTCAGAACCAGTTTGATCAGGCTTGGATCTTATCTCCACTTCAGAGAGAGCACTACAGCAGTGACTGGAGCTGTCTTTGGCCTCTACAGACCTCATAGGCTAGAAATGCTGTATTATTTCATCCTAGTCACCATGTATACACTAATTGGTATTCCATTTTTTAAAAAGAGCAAGGAGGTGAAAAGATAGAGTGAGTGAAGATGGAGATGCATTGGTAGAGCTGCACATGAAATAAGCATGAGATCTGCCAGCAGCATATCTGGTTTGTAGCAATCCCTGGCTTTAATGATCTGGGTAAAGAAAGGTGAAGAAAATCCTTAGGAATCTACAAGCTGTTTGCCAGAGGTCAGCAGAAGACTAAACAGAGTGCAGTCAATATTGCTGTACTTGCATGAACACAAAAAAGTAGAATTCTTCTTGATAAGGAGCTGTATTTGATTTCTACACTTTGATGAAAAGCATCAGCTAAACACTGAACATGGATTTTAATTTGGGTGGTATTTATTGGTGGTCAAGGTACGCAGAAAAAAATGGCAGTGCTTTTCCTGACATCATGCCATATTAGAAAGCAAGGAAGTCCTGTTTCTGCCTGTAAATAGGACTTGTGGAAATCCAAAGAGAGAATAAATATGAAAAAGGAAAAATTAGACGTCCTTCAACACAGCCACTTCTGATCACAAAGTTGTTTTAGAGACAGCTCAACTTCATTTAGCTCAGCACAGAAATATCTCCATGAAATGAGTCATAAAAAAAAAACCAAGGAGAAAATGAGGCCTTTGCAGGTGGTTTTGGAGGAAATGAAGAAACAAAACAACCCCAAAAAATATTTAACTAAATGACATACAAATAAGATGGAGGTATATTTATTTACATTTTAGGTTTAGGCACTTGATAGCTAATAGGAAGAAGTGAATTTGATGGACATTCAGAAGTGCTACTACATATACACTAGAGCTGGGTTAAACAACAAAACCACAGTCTGGACAACAGGAAAATTCCTTTAGTCACCTAATATCCCTTTTGCATAAAACCAACACAAACAACATAAAAACAACATAAAAACCACAAAAGAGCTCTTCTGCTCCCACCAGGGAGGATCCTTTAGATCCTTTTAAAGGCTCTAATTACTGAGTATTACAACTGGTGTTCTTTGATTTTATTGTTTTTCTGGCATTTTACTTTGCTGTGAGACTGTTTTATGGAGCATTTTGGCAAGCTCCTGATAGGCAATTCTCTGGATTAATTCAGTGTTCATTGGGCCAATAAGTGGTCAGCTTCTCTGAGAGACAGCACAGCAGTGACAACTCACTATCTCCTTCTGGGAATTCTAGGAAGACTGAACAGCACACAGTATTTTGAACTAATGCCAAATGCTCAAAAATCCTGTTTTCATCTACATAGAGCATTTTCAAAATAAACCTCCAGGTAAATGTACTACTCAAGATTCAAGTATGAGACACAGATTAGCCTAGGATATTACAAATCCTGCTTTAAAGCAGCTCATTACAGGTTTTTTTATGATATATTTTTCAGACCCAAATTAGAGCAGAACAATTAAATAACCTTTAAGTATGCACTTAGGCCAAATGATAGCTTTTCCTGGGAAGCTTAGAGGGAACTCAGAAAGCATTTTGTCTGGAAAGGTGAGGAGCAGAATCCCAGCCCTGGAGAAGAGCAGGCACACAAACAGAAGCTGCCCAGGCAGGCCACCTCCAGCAGTGCCCAGATGTGCCCTTTGGCAGAGCTGGCAGGACCCTTTGGGTTTGTTATGCTTGTTTTATTCCTGCAAAGTTCCTCCAACACTGAAAGATTTCACCTGTGAAACTGGATTCAGAGACACTATCAGGGACAACCTCCTGCACCCAGCAAATCAAGCTTCGTGTCTGAGCTGCTCCTTGTACCAGCCTCTCTGCCAGTGAGAGGTTTCATGGATTCTCAGTGCCACAGAGGCAGGTGAGGCTGCCTGAACACCACTTCCACACAGTGCCAAGGATAATACCTCCACGTCTAAATGTTTCAGAGTTTTGAAGTTTGGGGTTTTAATTTTTTAGATTTTTAAAAGGTATAATAATTATTATTATTCCAGAAAAATCAGCTGCTTCAGAGAACAAAATTTAGTTTGGTGAGAGAATACACTTCTTTCAAAAATAACGCTGACAACATTTTGTTGACTTGTTCAGGTGGTTGTATTCCTCCTCACTTCTCAGAACCTATCCATTCCCAATGTCAATTTTATTGCCTTCCCAGTGCCCACAAAGGCACAGTGCAGAGAGTCAGCAGGCATCCTGAATTTCAGTGTGAAGTTAAGCTGCCTGGCACCATCAGAAATTGAGCCAACAGAGAACAAAGAGAACAAAAATGTGGGAAGGAAAGGCAGGAGAGAACAGGATTTGTGAAATGCACTGTTATCCACTGGGGTCCCTGTGCTACACTTTGACCTCTAAACATGTACACATAATTCATCAATCACTGATGTTAAAGTGCATCAGGGATGAAAGAAGGGCATTAAATAACAGACCAACAGAGTAGGGTTCAGGGTATCTGCATTCTGTTCATGGCAGGAGCATACATAAAAACAGATATTCAGCCTAACAAAACAGATTTGGTGAAATCAACACAGTATCAGTTAAATGGCATGCACTGTCAAATGATCCCTTCGCAGGTTTTTTGTTAAGTTCTTGGAGTTTCTGCAGCCTTCCTGTGTAACTCCAGGCAAATTATTTAACTTTTTTGTCCCTCACATCTATAAGTTACAGCACATGGTGTAACAGCTCCTATTTCAGAGGGGGTTTAAAGTCCTGAGGTAGTTTCTGTAAACTCCTGTGACATCCTCTAGCCAATTAGTGATAAGAAAAGCAAGTAACTAGGAGTTCACTTCTGAAGAAGCAGAAGAAATACACAGCATAAGAACATTCACATCCCTGCCTCCCCATCTTGGCATTTGTAGCCTTACAAAGAAATGTCAGTTTACATAACCAATTCTCATTACACTAAATACTGAAATGCCAACACTGATCATGTGGATTTCTGTTAAAAATTAATGTTTGCACAAGGAGGCTCTTAGTTTTAGCCTTTCTAGTACTTTGCAGTTTGATATGGATTGAAGATAGCAGCTATTTTACCATCCTCTGCCCATGTAAAGTGTAGGCAGAAAATCTGCCAGCTCTGGTAAATCACCAGTATAACACAATGCTTGCAGCACTGAAGTGGATAATATGGGCTTACATGGTATGTGAAGTGATTTAGCAAGCTATAAACACACAGAACTTTAAAAGAAGGTACTCCATCTCAAAGGGGGCCAAAAGTGGTTTTTTTTTACTCCAAGGTGAATGCTTTATGATGGAACAAGAGAAGAAAGATTACTTGCAGCTTCTCAGCCCTGATAAATCAGGCACAGCCTTTCGAAAATGATTAGTCATACTTTGTATTGTGCACAAACCCTAGGTTAATCAATTTGCTGCACAAGCTCAATGCTTTTATCAATAATGAACATAGTTCAGATGCCCACCTCCCCCTGTTACATTTAACACCTCTGTTTCCACATTTCTGGAGTCCTGGGAGCAGCAAAGCAGGGAAATCATCCTGATGACTTGCTCATGATTGCAGGTTGACTTCGCAATCTCAGCACATGATCCATTCCACTGAGAAAAAAATAACATTCCAAAGACACTGCTACCATGACTGTCCTGTGATTGTACTGCAGCTTATATAAGACAGAAGTTACCTACATGAAACTCTAAGGGAGTGGATATTGAAAAGAAATGTTACTGGTGAGCCAGGGAATTAAGGAGAGAGAAGTATGGATTTTTGCTTTATGTTGTTTCTCACTCTTCATTTTCTATCTATTCTCCTCTTCTTCACCTCATTCCCACTGGGCTGGCTGTATCTCTTCCTCCTTCTCTTATTTTCCGTTTGCCTGACATACCTTTGTCTCACTCCCTCCTTTGTATTCCCTCTTAAAAATGTCTCATGGTGCTCCTACAAGCTTCCTGCTATGAAAGCATTCACAGTGACTTCTAAAATACGAAATTTAACAAAGCATGCAAGTATTCTTAGGCTTGAAATATACATGACTATTAAATATATGCATTTCCCTTCTTATTTCCATTAACTCCTAAATTAATTCAGAATAGCTCAGAGCAACCTCAAATGTAATTACATGGAACTGAATAATTAACAGAACTGATGAAATGCATGCCACATACAGGAGGCTAACAGTTTATATGAACAGGTATTTGCTATTCATATCTTGGATTTCTCATGGTTTATAACCAGAAACACATCACAGTATCAGTCTCTAGAGCTTCTGTCGGATCACATCTCTGAGGTTTGCCATGGATAGCAGAAAAGAGGAGCAGTGCCTGCAACATGGTCTGTGACTGATTTCTCTGCACAGTGAAAAATACAAGACACACATAGAGATGCCCATAGTGACTACAGCAGGTATGAAAGATGCTGAGCATCTTTACACAGCATTCAGAGCAGGCCCTGCCTTCAAAGAGAAACACGACAAACACAACGTATGGTATACTTAAAACAGAGTCCATTTGTTGTGCTATGTGTGAATGCAAGCTTTTTTCCAGTATGCTCTGGCTTAATATTCTTCCCAGACCTTTCTCAACTGATGTTTCAGTCAACTGGAGGCTAGAGGCCTTTAAAAAACATGGCAGTTCTTTTATTTAGTATAATCTTGCTATATCCAAAGGAGACAGTATGAACAGAACATTGGTTCACTTCCAAAGCTATTGAATGATTGAGTGTGAAAGCCTCTTTTGCCTATTTTCTCTTTTTAATTTTTTTCTCAAGGCCCTGCTTTCCAGTGTGTTTTCCCATTCGTGCATATAGTTTTCCCATCCTGTCAGCACTGCCAGTCACTTGGCTGCTGAGCTCCAGCCTGCTCACTGCACTTTCTGTCACACAGGTGTGGAGAGATTTCTGATCTGACTTACAAATTCCGTGCTGCCCCTGGCAAGCTGGCTGGCTGTCATGTTGCTGCAGGATGTTTCAAACAGCTGCTCTTTACAAGGCATACTTTGCACCTCCAGCCTAATTTTCCCCCTTTAGTTTTCATCCTTTCCAAACCAAAAGGCACTGGCAGTGGAGCCATGCAGAAACGTCGTCTGTACCATTAAATTATTTCAGATTCTTGCTCATTGAGAAATTATCTGCATGTCCTAGTTTATCACTTAGTCATATTCAACTGTGCATTTACTGTTCAAGCACTACATCCATATGACTTCTAGATTACCTACCAGCTGATGTTTCCTAGTCCATCTAGGCTATGATTTTTAGCATTGTCTTGTTTTCTCTTTTCTTTTTAAAATACTTATGCCTGCTATGATCAGTATGCTTAAATCTGGTACCTGTTGAAGGACAGCTTCTGCACAACACTCTTGGAATTCAACCACAGATTTTGGCAAAATCTGGCCATCTGCTCTTGTTCCTGAGTGTTGGGAGACTTGTCCTTTGAGTTTCAATTAACTCTCCACTATTGTACCCTCCTAACTGTTGGTTTTCTAGTGCATTCAATCTCAGCTGAAGCAAAGCAACAATAGGTATTGACTACTCAACAAAATCTGGTTTTCCTTTTGAATTAAAAATAAGTCAAAGTCCCAGAAAATTTTGAAGCATAAGGATTTTCTTTAGGAAGGCAAGTGATCTACAAAATCAAGGCAGAACGTGCAGAAACTTGGTAACATTTTACTCAGTGTAAGTATGAGACGAGTCTGAGTTGGTCCCTAGGAACCCAACAGAGGACTGCAATCAACTTTACTTGGCTGTATTTAACTCTGCAACTTGGGATGTACTGAAACTCTATCTTGATTTCATGTCACATAGCATTTTCTCACATCTTGGTTTCTGTCTGGACAGCTCTGAAGCAACAGAACTGCAGCTGCCCTCATGGATGGGATCTGTCCTGCAGTCCAGACACAGTATTAGACAATACTGGAATATTTACACTTCATTTTTCTTACATATAAAAGGAAGATTTCAGCCTCAGGTTTCAGATGTATTTAAAATTTTTAAATAAGCCAGAAGTTGCATGCCTTTGTCTCCAATTCTACGACATCCTAAGCATTTAAGCTGACAGTTATCAAAGGTCTTTAAGAGAAAAGCTAAGAGGAAAAAAAACCATCAACAAAATAGTACTGAGAATTTTGATACTTAAAACTCTGATTTTGCAGTTTTATTTGGACAGACTTAGCTTTACACGAATAGCGCTTAGTGGGCAGCTACAGAGAGGATATTTTTTGCAAGGAGCCACAAGGAGAAAAGATAAAGAGCAATGGTTACTAGTTGCACTGATCAAGATTGTATCAGTTTCATCACCTAAGAAAGACAATTTTTACAATGAGAATGACCATTCAGAGAAACAACCTCCACAGGGACATAGTAGACTCACCATCACTGCTGATGGTGGTTTTCAGGATGTGACCAGACAGGGCACTTGGTATTTTCATCCAGGCTCTCTTTTGCACAGAAGGCTGGAGGTCCTTTCCAATCTGGGCTGTTCTAGGATTCCATGAAACTACTTACTATCACATCTAAGGCCTAAACTTTAATCTAAAACTGATTTTGTCATTCTATGATGATTAGTGCTTCCCCTCACAGCTGAACCTAAGTCAGGTTACACTTAAATTGGTTTTACACCAGTTTCATTTTACTAGTCCTAATGATAATAAGTCATTTGAATACGAAAGGAGAAAGATCAGGTCTAATAGAAATTACTTTTTACTCATACCAGGTATTTTCACCTGTTGCATCTTCCCCCCAGACAAACTAAAAACTCTTTCCATTCCAGAGGAATAGAGAAAGAAAATGCAAGGTGCCCTTCACACAGGGGCTGGAGCAAATCAGAATCCTGGTAATGAAAGTACAGCAATTTTTGTGGGTTGCACAGAGCTTAAAAAGTTATACATTTTTAATAGGGCACAGTGAGTTTTACAATAGCTTTTCTATATCTATATCTCCCATATTCTGGGAAAGATAATAAATTGTATGTTTTATTCTAAATGTATCATGGGAATATATAAAAAGAGAAGCTGCTATTACACTTAGGTCATAATGGGTGCAGTTTTAGGAAAAGGCTTCCAAGATCACACCATGTTTATCCAGATAAAACTGCTGCTGCCTGAAATGCTTTCTTATCAGTTTATCTATGAACTGATTTCCTTGACAAAATCTGCTTTACATGTATTCCTTTACAATCATATTAGGATTCCAGCTAAAAAAGACAAACAGGATTGTTCTGTGAATAGGACACCTGCACTCAGGGTAGCCATGGTGAAGCATGTTCAGATAGTGGAGTAATTTAGCTGGTTACATCATCATGGAAGAGTTTTCATAGTTGAGATGAGAAACTCATACTTCATAAATTCTGGAACTGTGTTGGCAACACTTAATTATTTAAAGTCACCCTTCCACATGAATTTAAATATGAATAGATTATTGTGTTTTTGTAGGAAAAAACCACTTCTGTCCTCTAAAGTGTTTTGCAGAAATTCTGAGTCATAATAACCTTCTTGCCCAGAGTTCCACAAGGGATCAGCCCCAGAGATGGAAATAAAGAATCCCAGAATCCCAAATGTAACATCTCCTTCAGTTACTGGGGACAGTGCTTTTGTCCAGGGAGTCCTAACAAATTATTCTACCACTACAAAATCACACTGAACTAAGAAAACCACATGAAGAATAAAAATAAATCATGGAAAACAAGAAGGGAAAAAATTTAACAAAGGTGGCTTTATAATCCTCAGAGGAAGAAACTCGGTTAGTTTGATGTCAGCTGACCAATGGACTCCTATGCTACCACTGCAAAATTAACAAGGGTTTAACACATAATCAAGTTTAACAAGTTTCTATGTATCAGCAAAAGCATGATAAAGCCATTCCACAGGCCTACTTAGCAACTGCAAGACAACATGCTTAGCACATTTCCTTTTCCTCTGGGTCTAAACCCTCTGGGTCTAAATGTACACACTTTTAAAAGAAAGAGACAAGTTGATTTTGAGAATCTTGCTAAATTGTGGTAACTTGACTTTATGTCAAATTCCCTACCTCTGCTAAGGCTAATGGGATAAGGGGAGGTGAAAAAGCATTTCCTTGCTAAGCAGTTTTTTAACAGGCTTGAAAATGACAGTGACAACTGTGTAAAAAGCTTTTTCACCGCTTGATGAGACCACCAAGATTTCAGCCTTCTACAGCCTGGTACTTTTCCACCTCTTCTGATCTCCACATGTAATTTCCACTCATAATTTACCTGCCTTTTCAGCCTTCTTGGTACTTGCTGTATAAAAACATTGCCAGTGAATGATGAGCAGACCTAAGACCTTCACTGTAACTATGCTAGACACAGACATCCAGGGGATGGAATCTAAAGGAGGTGAAGTCTTCCTAGCTACAGAGCTCCTGAAGTATGTTTCTTGTAGGCAAAAAACCCTTTGTACATTAGGAGACTCGTTCCTGGAGGTGGGACTCAGCTGGGAATTTGAGGCAATTTGAAGCCAGGGCTCCCACCCACAATACCATTTGTAAGTTGTAATGCAAATGGGATGTACCCTACCCTTCACTGTGTTCACTCTGAGCTTCAGTGGAGAAACAGGCACTCTGTCTCTCTATTTTGTCTGTCTATCTATAGGCACTTTGTCTACTTTGATACTTTCAAAGCCCGAGTTAGATTTTGCACCAGCTTTCCTAAATTAGGACTTGGACAATCTGCCCCAAGGCTTTGTTGAATCAGGGCTTTTGGTTTATCATCAAGTTCAGTGAAAATGTGCTGTAACCCACTAACCTGACTCAGTCACAGCAGTAGTGTATGATAGTAATCTCCACATTTATTAAACACATGCTCCCTCTGGAGCTGGAGATGATACAGTAACAGCTGTTTTATTCAGGTTTCTCATTAAGTCATGAGGAAACAAACACAACCTTGTCTCTGGCATAATTCCCAGTGTTCATACCCACTCATGCAATTAAGATATACAAAGATAAACAACTGTTAAGTTCTCCATAACTTTTACAGTCTATTCTCCCTCCCATTCTCCCTGTTCTTGCCATCATAATTGTGAGTAAACTAGCACTGAAATCTGACTCAACAAAGCAAAATTAAGCTTTATGCAAAAATAAATGAGGTAAGTTGTACTGGGCATATCATCTTCCCAAAAAATACTGGGCCTAAACATAAGAAATCGTAGGCCTGTAATAAAGACAGTGAAACAGTGTAAATGCTGGGACACCAGGGTTTGCTCTGACTTTAATGTCAGCCTGGCCTCCCACTAGCATAAAATTATTTTTTCTCTGTGGATCATTAATCCTTTTTGCCTACAAGAAATTATAACACTTCCGGATGGCAAGCCAACATGTCATTTGAGAAACAAGAACATAAGCCCCCATCATGAACTCCAATATGGCTTTTAACCACAATTTGTGGGTAGGAGCACAACGACACAAAACACCCCAAAAACACCAGGACAAGCACAGTGCATCTCTGGAAGCTGAGAAAATTCACAGAGCAGCCAACAGTTTTAAGGAGGATATCCCTTATTGGAAGACACCATTCCTTTGCCTAGTAAGTGCAAAAAGGGATTTATTCCTTCCTCTGCTCAACTCTCAATACCCATAGCCCTTTTTAAACTCTAAAACCAGCCCATTACTTGAATGTGCTGGTGAGCTCCAAGCGTATGATGAACACCAGCTCTGCTGGTGTCTGAGGCAGGTGAGCTGGGCCTGCAGACAGGGCATCTTTAGGCTTGGTGCTGCTCTCTCCCTTCTGAACTCATCCCAACTACCATCATGTCCTAAGCACCTTGCAATGCTACCTTTTTTCCCAAGGCATTTGAAAACAGGAGGGGAAAGGTGGCAGCAAAGTGCATGAAGAGCCTTGTGGCTGATGGTTTTAGAGTAGCTGAATCCTTGGAGAGACTTCAGGTAATGTCGAGGACACCAACATTCTGGGACTGCACCTGCATTTTACAGAGACAGAAATGCACCCACCCTGCCATGAATGGATCTTATTATGCACAAAGTCAAGAAACTCGCTAAAGGGCTCTGGCAAGTCAGTGCCTTCATGTTTGGATTGCAGTGCTGGCTGCGTGCTGTGCCTTTGCCCACTCCAGCCCTGTTTACCAATAGTGGTACTGTTGCAGTTTTGCCCTAGGCACCATTCTGGATAAATACGTTGATGTGTATTTTTGTGTTCCAACAGTTTCTGTAGCAGCGTTTACAAGTGAGACCTATGAAAGCGAGTAAATACAGACATTAAAAAAGCCATTTGCTTTCTCACCATGAATGTTTACTGTTTGCAGTTCAGTCACCTCTGACAAGTGAAAGAGATCATTTCATCTCAGTTCCCTCCTCCAGGATACCCACCTGATGTATTTCTGTGGGGTATCATGACACTGCAGTGTAATGTTTGCTGTTACTGTAAATTGACACTTTACTTTTGAAAAGCTGCAAACCATTTGTTCATAAAACACACTACAACCCCCACTAGTCTATTTGGTCGTTTACTTGGGTTTTTTCAGATCTAAAACAATTTTAAGATATTTCTTCAAATTAAACATCCATGTCTTATATGACATTTTCTTTGTAAAGAAGTTAACACAAATATATTTTTCATGCATATTTATTATATGCCCGTAGCAGTCAGTGTTCAAATCCACTCCCCTAGTCTTTCTGAGAAACTAGGAATCTCCATTGCCATAAAAACAAACCCTTTTTCCCCAATGAAGCTATTCCTTAGAATAAATGTCTGCCTTTAGAGTCTCATTTTTCATTTATTTCATTAGTTTCCATCTCAGATAACGGAGATAATAAAAAAATTCTTTTTTTATTACAGCTGGGAATTCTTATAATGCGCAAATTGAAATAATGATTTAGCACAGTACTCTGCAAGTGCTTTTCATTAAGCCTCCAGCTACTATTCCTTGCTCTGTTGGATATCTTTGTGACAGGGTTACTTTACGGTGGACAGAAATCTGGACAATTTAGGTTTAAAGAATGATTAAAACCCTATTAGATAACAACCTCAAACATGCACTGGTTCATGTAGCTTAATTCCATATTCTTGTCATAATCAAAATACTCAATAATCATGCTATAAAGTGGACCTGTCAATATATTCCATAGTTTCACCATTCTGAAAGTCAAAATCACTATTTGTTGTTACAATTCTGTTTAACCAGACACATAATGCCAGAAATACATCTACATTTCTGAGATCCTGTGTCATAGCAAAACTATGACATTTTGCTTTCTTATCAACAGAATGAGTAAACTCATATTCTGTGTTCAAGTATGATTTTCTGGTTAGTATTAGTCACTTAAAATAGTTCAGAAGCATTTGTGTGGCCTGTTGAAATTTACAGCATGCTTACACTGTTGATCACCAGTCTCATCTTGCTACTTTGTCATTCTGTATTGCTTATTGGTAAATGAGTTTGCTAGCATATATTCCCACTGCTGCCAGGGCCACAGAACTCTGAATGAACACTGAGAGAGTCCACTTAATTGCAAAGATTTATGGCGATGTTGTTTTCTTTTCTCCCTTTCCACTCAAACTTGTCTTCCATGTCTGACATCTAGAGAAAAGGGAAAGCTGCTTATTCTAGTCCAAAACAGTAGCAGACAAGGATCACAGTTCAGCAGGGATTCCTTGTTTCTATTGCTAGTGCATAGGCAACAGAGAAACTGTTTTTTTAATCCACCCTAGGACAGGGTACTGAACCAAAGAAAAATCCTGTGTCAATACAGTATCAGCCATGATCAGTCTGCAATGAAATAATGAGCTACACGACTGGCAAAACCCCCCATAAGCCGTGTAATTTACAGAAGCAACAAGCTGCTCATTTGGATTTAAGATACCATGCTTTCTAAGGTGAAACACAGGTGAAACACTACACAATAAACAGATTTTTAAGTTATGGAAACTCAGAAGCAGAAAGTTCCCATCTGAAAATCTGTCTCTGCCTGCACAGAGAGTCTGCTGTGCAAACCAAGTATAATTTGTGTGTCAAACCAAAGCCTGTTTCTTTGTCTTATTTATGGCTCTGCTACAAGTTTGGGTAGCAGAGGAATCAATCAATTTCAACCAACCAGTAAAATGATTTTGGGAACTGTGGAGATTAAAAAAACCAAAAAAACCCAACAAACCCCAAACTGTTTCAGCTTTTCTGATTGAACATGGTTATTCTAAAGAGCACATTTCACACACTGACAACTTACCAATGGAGCGATGAATGCAGGTGTGCTGGTTATCACTCAGAAAAAATCCCTCTTTGCACTGACATTCATAGCTGCCCATAGTATTTACACAAATCTGCTGGCACCCTCCATTGTTATCCAGACACTCATCAACATCTAGAAGACAGAAGGAAAAAAAGAAATTCAAGATAATGTACAGATTCAGAATATAAATCTAGAAGAGCAAGGAACACACAAAAAGGCACACTGTAAATTAAGCTAATGAAGATTACCCGAATCAGTTAATCCAAATTAATCCCTCTAATTATTTTTCCTGTATCCTAGGCTTAAAGTTAACATGAAAAAACAAAACAAAACCAAACCCCAAACAGTGGGGAGAGGAATCCACCTATGTCTTCATGTATTCTGAGCTGCAAATTGATTTCCAATGCACAATGAACATGAACAACCTAAAAAGGCTGTGACCCCATCTGCCAAGTGTGCTGTTGCACTCTGTCATTCCCACTCCACTTGGAAAGACATACTTCAGGTCTACAGTAATTTCTAGCAGGGGTAGCAGGCAAACACAAAGGGCATTACTGGGTGAAAAGAGTCTTTATAGAGTTCTGGTCTTGAACAGAACAGCATGTTTCAATTACTGGAGTCATAACCCCCTACTTTGTCAGTTTGTTTAATGTTGTTTAGTGAAAAGAAGGCTTCTTAAACCTAAATGTTCCATGTCTGTATTGTCATTTTAATAGGCAAATATATAAAACCACAAAGGCAGCATTAGCTACTGGCTGTTTTGAGGGCCTATCCCCATCACTTCTCTTTGGCATAGCTGTTTTTATGCAGTAGTGTTTAACAGACACATATGTATCAGCATATACATGTACCACTGCTGCTGTTAGGTATCTGACCCACATTCAACTTTGCAATTCTCCTGTTTTGCCCATGAAACTGAGTCATATCTACTTTTTGCTTTTTTCTTGCCACCTGAAAAGTCCATGTTTTCCTTTTTTTATGAAGAATCTTGAGCCAGTTAAGTTATTTCTCAGTACATGCCAACATGTCAGTGATGGAGTTGGTGTGTGTTTTGCTTTCATTTTACTTTTGGAAGGGGCAAAAAACCCACAACAAAGCTAAATGATCCACAACACTCCAAACCTCAGAATAGCTGGCACAGCTCCTGCAGAAATTAATTCCTCCAGGAGTGGCCACAAGACACTAAGGTAAACCCAAGCTGCTTTTGCTGGTACCGTGGCAAGCAAGGCCAGGCAGCTCTGAATGCAGGGCTGGCTGTGAGCTCCAGCAGCGTGCTCAGAGATTGCTGTTTGTGCTGCCTTCATGTGATAGCAGCTGTAGCTCTTTCTCACAGAGAAAAAGGCTCTGGGGTAATTACAGCAGCACCCAGGGAAACCAGGCAGTCTCATTCTGTCTTGAGCTACAATGCAAGTGTGTAGACAGTCCTCTTTTTTTTTATTTACCAGGAAATGTTAAGCACTATTAACTCAAATTCTCTGTATCAAAATCTTCCCTGCTCTCAGTTCTTACTCTTTTCCAGATCTGAACATTTCACCATCCCATCAGAGATTTTGGGAGTGTGTAGGAAAAGGGGAAGCGAAGACTTTCCTTGCCTACTGCTGGGTAAGAAGGAAAATAAATAAGACATCATGGTTAGACCCTTCCCCTGTCAGTCAGCAGGCCTTGCTGCCCCATCAGTGCCAACTCAAACTTGCTCCTTCAGAACAGCAGCCTGGAATCTAGATCTCCTCTCTGGAAAATTAGCTGAACACTTACTGAAGGAAAGTCTCAGTTGGTACATGCACAAACCCCAAATTATGCTACAAAGTATGTGGTCTTCCCAGAGCTCTGTTTATGATAACATAAAGTAACTCAAACAGTTGCCTTTCAACTCTGATGAATAATCTGAAACAAATGCAATGATTTGTATACATTTTTTTTCTGTTCTTGATAGCAAATGCTAATGATTTACCATTTCCATAAAGAGATCAATTTACCACAAGCCCCAAATCCATATGCTAGAATAAAATTATTACAATCAAAACTCTTTAAAAAGCTTTTCTATGAGGAATTTCTTCCAATTGTGTTCAATTACTTGCCTCAAAATTATTTTAATATGCATTTATGAGAAGGACTTGAAGAAAGGAAACAGCTGGTATCTAGGACTACTCTATCTCTATACTGCATGCCTTGCAATGGATCTTGGCCTGATGGTGCAGGATTTACATGATTTTTTTTCTCAGGTCTCAGTCCTGCTAGGGTTAGGCTTTTTGGAGCACTCTGTGTTACTGCAGTCTTAAAAGGTAGCATTGCTTACTATCCACCACACCAATCTATTGGACACGGACACCTGGAAAATATTTACTGAATTCTTCATTTGGTAAACTTTCTTTCCAATAAAGTCACTTTATGATCAGCCTATCAGTTTATTAATGACCCAGTTGAGAGAACAGCATAAAAGTCTTCTGAAGTTATGCAAGAGAACTCCATTGACTCCAAGAAGCTCAAGTTTTGGTATGTATGGAAGAGTAATTCCTTAATATCTCTGAATTTTTTCAAAGCTCACAATGAAATGCCTGCCCAAGGGCCTGTTTCTTTTTTTCATTTTGCAATTCTCATTCAATGCAGCTGAAGTTATCCACCTGAATGTGGAAACATCAGTAGTGCAGCATGAATGAGACTGAATTTTGACCAGATTTTCTAGAGATTAAGTTCCACATAAACACCAAAAGAAGCAGTAAGGTTTCCAATAAAGCTTTTTTTTTAGCTCCAGTTTTGCTGGCTCTCTACATGTCAAACATAGCTGTTGACTGTTTTGAAAAAGCTGAGGGTAGATTCTCAGGAGCTTTAATTGGTGCCAACTCTATGTGACAGTTTACAACTGCACCCCAGGGCCCAACTCTAGAGACTTGAAAAAAGTCACGGCATAAAATCCCTTCACTCAAACACTTACTCTGAGCCCCAACTAAACCCATATTAAAAAATTTAAATTGACTGAGCACAAATACAAAGCTTACTTGGTTTATTACTCTATTCTTAATAAAACGATTATTTTCTCTTCTTTTAGAACAAATAGACAGGTCTTCTTTCATAAACTTTTACACAAAATCAGGTACCACCAGTCATTCAGGACTAGACTGTCTCTCTGAGGATGGCAGCCTCAAGGTAGCAGGAGCAAGACTCCATTCCTTTAAACTGGTGCATGGAAAGTCAAATCCATTTCCTAGCCTCCTTATATGACAAAAGTTTCAGCTTGGCCTCCCCGCCCAACAGTGTGCTGATTCCTAAAGTACATTATCCTGTGCTTACAGGAGAGCTGAGTCTCAAAACCCCACAGATGTAGGAAGATTTCAGCAAGTCTTTACAATCCAAACCCACAAAAGAATGTTAAAAGATTCTCACCTGAGCTGAGCTCAGATGGTTATTCCACATGGCTGCTCCAACCCTCATCCTCAAAAACAGCATGAAGAACTAGTAGAGAGTGAATACATGTCCTTAAGCCATTTCTCTGTAATGCTCATCACAAAGAACTGTCCTGTGATTCTGCCTGCCAAAGACAAGTGCTGCTGGAAGCACCTAGAAGTGGCTCAGTTTCCACAGCTCTTATCTGCTCCTTACCAGCACAAACAAACAGCTCAGATGACAACCAGCACAAAATCAAGAATTGCTGCTATAGAATTTAGACCAGGGACAAACCTGTGTTTGCAGGGACAGGAGCCCCTGGACTTTAGAGTGGCCAGTCCTCATCAAGGGCACCAAGGACCAGGGCAAGAGGCAGTTCAGGGAAAGGCTGGGAAAGGAGAAGGATCTTTCAACAGAGACAGAGAGATAATGGTTGCATAAATGCATACATACATAGCTGTATCTATATATCAGAAGCGTTATGCAAATGAATGCAGATTTCAATTTGCATAAGACCTCTAGCTTTTTGGCCCGCTGCCTTCATATAATCAAACTCATGTTCTGTACCTTAGTAAGATGAGATCCTCTGGAGAGCTGTAGTGTGGAACAGTATCAAAGGGTAGGAAATATTACAGTTGATAAAGACAAATGTTTTATATATTAAATAAACAAATGTTTTCAGTTTCTCATTTAATTTATCTGATGAATTTTTCAAATTAACTTCACTGGTGTTTCACCCTGATCTGGCACAGAGCTTCCTGAAGTGTTTGGCCTGAAGAAGCTCTTCCAGCCAAGTGTCCTGTTTGGATACCATGGAGGGAGAAAGGTCTGCCAAGGGTACCTGAAACCAAAACCATGAGCAGGAAGACGCAGAAGTGGAAACACTACACAGAGTCAATGCCAGGAACAGTATGTCCACTGTTTTCTTCCTCTCCTGATCCTCTCTTCCTTCCTTCTGACATTTCTCTCTCATGTCAGCATTTTCATAAACACTTAAACCCCTCAGAAATCTAAGTCTTTAAAATCTCCAAAGCATTTGGGAACCACAGTAAAATGTATTTGCCATAGCACCGAGACTTCTAAAAAAGGCTTTTGACTCATGATCCAGGGACCTGATCCTGCTATTTTTGTTCCTCCAAGCTACTCTTGGAAACTTTTGGAAGATATCTCTAAGATGCCTGTTTTACCAGTGCAGAAAATTATGACAGAGAGATGAAGCTCTGATAGCAACACTGCAGATTTTTCTCAAATGTTAGCAACAAAATACCACTTAGGATATTTCACATTTGTAAGGGAAAAGATTAGAAACCACAAGCTTGGAAAATATAAGGGCCTGATTCTGGAATTTTAAAATCATTATATTCTGAATATTTCTAGTCAGAACTGACTTGATTTTCAGAACCTGGCTGAAAGTCTAATTAAAATAAAGAAGAAATCATATTCCTGGATTTATTACAGTCACAATTATACCAAAATCACATCTAGCCCAGCATCTCTGACAGTGTCCTTGTAGCTGATATTCAGGAGAAGACTGTAAAGATGAGACACAACCACTGCAGATGTGTTCTCCCAGGTTTCAGCCATCACACACCTATCCCAAATCCTTTCCTAGACCATCGTCCTACTGGATCTTTCCTGTGTGGATTTCTCTAATCTCCAGTGAGCCCAACACGATGGGGCAATTACTTCTGCAATTCAATTATGAGACTTGAATTTATTATATGTTTTATAAAAATGACATACTCTTGTTTATTTCTAAAATGCTGCTTCATAGTCTGGATGAATGCCTCCAGATTCCATTATTGTGAGAAAGAGTAAATATTCATTCACTATTTGCCTTTTCTGCATTTTTCTTGATCTTACAAATAAATCCCCCTTAGCCTCATACTGTCTCTCTCATCTATTCTGAACCCTGAAGCACAGCAAGAGACAAATAAGATAATCACAGAAACAATTCAAATGACTTCAGTATATCATGTTTCAAACAAAATGTGCTCATTTCTAGGAGTTAACCTTTAATGACAGCAGCACTTGGAACACACTCTTCTCACTTCTCTAATCCTCCAAGTACCGTGATGCTCTGTTGGAGTGGGTGTCTTGGAAGATGGGATCTCAAGATACCCATGTAAGCCCAAAGAGCAAATCTGGCATGTAGGAGTGGTATCAGATCAGAGGCTGCAGGCAGGTGATCCTGCTGGAACGCTCCTAACAAGCAGTGACACGCTGTGAAGGTAGGGAGGGTGATCCCTTGCAGCAGCTGAGGGGGCCATGGAAACAAGAATCACTGAAAGAGCTGCCAAACCATCTTAGACTGACTTTATATGAGCATGCAGGGAGAAATACTAGAGGCAAGAGACATTGCTACCTATGTACACAGCATTTGTCTCTCCAGCAGATCTGAAATCAGACTTCATCAAAAATTTAAAAGCTGAGCCTAAATTTTCTGTTATTTGCACGTGAGGCTATATTCCACTTTTTGTCCCCTCCTTTTAGAAACTGAAAAATCTGGTGAAGAAAAGGACAAAAAGCACCACAGCCTTAAATTCAATGCTTCATTCACTCCCACAGTTGCAAAAATATTCACTAGACCTTTGGTGAGAAAAAATGCACTTGCCAAGATGGATCCTACAATAGTCTGTGTTTACTGAACTAGACATAAAAAACACCCCCCAAACCAACATAAAGTGTGAAAAACCTTTCCCCAAGAAGTAAAGCACGTTTTACAGATGGGACACATAAATAAACAATCACAAGAATGCTCTTGAGTGATGAATACTACAATCATTGTAAAATAATTGATTAAATAATTGATCCCTAGAACCACTGTTTTCCTATGTACAAGGATAGAACACTTAAAGAGATGGCTGTGATCTGTCCTGGAGAATTCAGTCTTTTAATGGGCTGCAATCACCTATCCACTCCCACTCAGCACCCACTGACTGGGCTTCTTGTTTGCCTGCACAACTTAAAACAGATGCTCCAAATCTTTTCTGTAGCTATTTTTGGACACATAGTGGAATGTCTTAAATTTCACAGCATGCAAACGTGGCACAAATGCAGGTGCAAGAGACTTCTGTGCTCTGTACAGCCTAGGAAACATGCATGTAACTTACATTTTAACTCTGCTGCTTGTGATTGCTGCCCATTTGCTGAGCTGCAGGTAGCAGCCCCATGGATACTGCATGGATGTTGCATCAAGTTCAACTCTCCTGATGTAACTTATTTATTCCTTTCTCAAACAACTGGACACCACTCTCTGTCCTCTTAACACACCAAAACCCTTTTCACAGCTTTTAGCATTTCCAAAATAAACATCCAAGTCCTTGAATGTGACTTCATAGTTGTAGCTTCTATCCTTTCACAGGTGGCCTCCCTACAACAGTGCCTAAACACAACTATTTTCCTACTCATTCATTTATTTGTTCATGTTATCCAGTTGTTTGATTCAGGTTTTAAGATTATTTTGTGTGAATTTGATCACACACTGTCTAGGGAATGCCAGCAGCCTCCAGCCTGGCATGAAGCTCTTTCTGTGAGGCACAGACATCCACATCCCCATCAGCGTAAGTCTGCGGTTCCCATTGACATCTAGCTCTATGTAGGCACTCCAAGTGGCAAATGATGGATTAACATTACTCCATAAACTAGTGGAGGGAAGCCAATTACAGATACAAACAAGCAGCAGTCCAATCAATTGAAGGAAAAATTTGAGATAAGTAAATTATTTAGTCTATTATGATCATGCCCCTTATTTTGTCTTTTTCCTCAGCATTATTAACTGCTGCAGACTGAACTGAACTGTCCTTCTTCCAGGATAATTACTGCTTATACCTGCTTCCTTTTACATTTATTTATAGACCCTACCAAGATTAGAAAAAATCTGGTTTGGGTTAACTCAAATATGTTTGTTGTTGTTCTTGTTGTATTGTTATTATTGTTTCAATAATTAAAAAAGATTTTGCTGTGGGTTAAACAAGCCATGAAACTTGACATGAAAAATGAGACAGTATCTCTGTCCCAAGCTGGTAACATTTTCCAGGTCTATACCACATGAAGTACTTCCCCCCTGAGCTCTGGTAATAAAAGCCTAGAAAATGGCTAGATTAAAGAGTTTCATTGTTATCTATCAGTAACACAGGGGCCTCTCTAGATCCAGATGAGTGATTTTAATCTAAGCACAGCAGCATCCAGTAGGCTATGAAGTCATTCTCATGCTCTAGATGAATAAGACTTGAGGTCCATCAAAAGTGGAAGAAACAGGAGAGTCTCAAGCACAACTTCCAACACAGTGAAATGAGAACTATGGCAGGAGCAGAAAAATATTGGCTTATTCAGGTAAATTGGCTTAGTCAGGCACATATTTACTCATTAAAATTTTGGGGAACAAAAAAGTGCTGAAAATGTTTTCTAAGTGCTGAAATCCTTTGTGTAGGCCATACCAAAACAATTACGCTTTCCTGAAAGTATCTCCATTGGTGAAAAGTAACACAGTTTTATAAACACAGCCTAAGTTTCTAAATAGTTTCAGAGAATGAATGCTTCCTTTGGCACAAAATGGTTGGGCAAATGGGCATTTTTTTTCCACCTGGGAAATGAGTTCAGCATTTCCACTCTCCTAAACATGAGCAACACAAACCCCAGTATTTAGAACAAATATTTTCTCTGATTTCTCTGGACAGAAATACCTGAAACATATTTAAGATCTTATAGCAAATAGTAATTTTTTTATACAGAATGGCAACACTAGCTTACCACTCAACCCAACTGTGCTGTATCACACAGTACAAAGCTGCACTGGTTGGGGTTTGGGTTTTTTGGACTACCTGGGTTTACGAAAACAGTTGGACACCTGTGCACCAGCTAAGCAGCAGCCATTACAACATGTAAGCTGCAGTAAATTGTGTTAGTGCTAAGCAACTCAACAGATGGACACATCAGCCACATTCACCTCTTATAAAGGGAGACTAGCATTGCCCTGAGCTGGGAATTACCAATGAAAAGCAATGGCAGCCAAAAAACCTGACATCAGAACATCATATTTAAGTAGAGAATGCATGAATTTAGCAAGTTTGGAGCTTGGTAGTATAAAGCCAACACAAACAAAGAACCAAAATAAATCAAAACAACTAAGCACCTTAACTCCACCTTCCCTGCAAAATTCACTAGACCTGTATATTCTTTTTGCCACTGCTTGGGAACACAAAAACTGATTCTCTAACAGCTATATAACAGTGTGCAATTTTTAAATAAAAAAAACCCTAAGAATTCTTAAGAGTACACTGGAGATCATGCAACCTCTCTGCTCAGGCAGGGTTGTCCTAGAGCATATTATTCAGGATTGTGTCCACATGACTTTCAAGGGTCTTCCACGGAAGGAGACTCCACACCCTCTCTGGGCTTCCAATGCTCAGCTACCTGCACAGTAAAAAGTTTCTCCTCATGTTTCTCATGGAACACTTCCTGTGTCCCAGTTTCTGCCTGTTGCCTCTCATCCTGCTGTTTGGCACCACTGAGAAGAACCTTGACTCCCATCTCTGGTCAGGACGCCCTCCATGCAGACACTGGTAAGATGCTCTCCTGGTCGTCTCTTCTGCAGGCTAAATGGGCCCTTCTCCCTCAGCCTCTCCTCCTACAAGAGATGTTCCAGTCCCTTGATCACCCCCACAGCCTTCTGCTTCACCCAATCCAACAGATGCTTGCACGTAAATTAATTTCTAATTATAGAAATGACGCAGAGTTTTCTATGGGCAACTCATTCCACAGAAAACCTTCTTACCTTTTAATCTGAGATATCCAATATTGGTTGTACAGAACCTTAAATCAGAGGGAAACTATTTACATGTTAAGGCAAATGGACTGACCATCTACTGACAAATTCTGCAATTTTAAAGCCCTGAGGTCCCGCTCAGACACGTATCCTGTGTGAAATGATGAAGTGGACACTTGCTGGAATCTACTCAAAGCAAAATTCAGTCTTTGCCTGGGGTATTCATGTCATTTCAGAGCACAAGAATGAGTACTCACATTCTTTCAATGTGCAGTCATTAATAGTCTGTGTCTCTGGTCCAGTCAGGTTTTATAGTTTGGGGGAGTTCTTCAAGTTATTTTTAAAGCAACTAAAACCAAGTCTCCTAGACTTCCCTAACATCTTCATACAGGGAGTTTCAGAGTTTTTTGTAAGTACTCAGTAACACTTGGTGACATATAGCCACACTCAGGCCTATTTAAGAAAGCACTGCAGTTGTACAGGCAGCAATATATCATGACTTGTACCTGTTGTGCACACAGAAGTTTTGATGCACTGGGACCAGAGTGCTTAGCACCGTATCTAACAAGCCCTACGTGATTGGTCACACACTACAAATCTAGTCCCCCTTTCACTGATGTCATACTCGTAATTTTTATGGAGTTTCTGATTAATTTCAGGAGCAGTTTCTTAATTATGTCTTCAAAATAAACAACACAAATAATTAAATAGTTTCTCAACTTTTTCAAACATTTTTGCTCCATCCTACGGCACAATATGGACTCATATTTATTTAACAAAATACATTTTCATTACAGAAACACAGAACAGAGAGGGTTGGCAGGAATCCCTGGAGATCATCTAGCCTAATACCCCTGCTAAAGCAGGGGCACCTGGAGCAGGTTGCACAGGATTGTGTCCAGGTAGGTTTTGGAATCTCTCCAGAGAAGGAGACTCCACAGCCTCTCTGGGAAGCCAGTTCCAGTGCTCCGTCACTCCCACAGTGAAGTTTTCCCTTGTATTTAGAAGGAGACTTCCTGTGCTTCAGTTTTTCAGTGTCCTTTGTTCTTGAAGGTATTTGTATGCATTTATAAGATCCCCTCTCAGACGTGTCTTCCCCAGGCTGACCAAGCCTTGCTCTCTCAGACTTTACCAGACCTCAGGCTGGTAAAATACCCCTGGGCCCAGCACAGGAAGGACAGGGAGCTGCTGGAGCCAGAGCAGGGACACCAAGGGCATCAGAGGGATGGAGCAGCTCTGCTGGGAGGAAAGGCTGAGGGAATTGGGATTGTTCCTCCTGGAGAAGAGAAGGGTCCAGGAAGACCTCATTGTGGCCTTGCAGTAGCTGAAGTGAGCCTACAAGAAGGCCAGACAGGAGGGTTTTACAAGTACATGCAGTGATAGGACAAGAGAAAATGGCTTTAAGGTAAAGGAGTGTAGCTTTACATTTGAGATTAGGAAGGAACTCTGCCCTGTGAGGGTGGTGAGGCCCTGGCACAGGTTGCCCAGAGAAGCTGTGGCTGCTCCATCCCTGGAAGTGTCCAAGCCCAGGTTGGACAGAGCTTGGAGCAACCTGAGCTAGTGGAAGGTGTCCCTGCCCATGGCAGGGGGTGGAACAAGATGATCTTTAAGGTCCCTTCCAACCCAAACCATTCTGTGATTTTATGACTCTTTTCCTCCACGTGCTCAGAGATAACATCCAGGATGAGAAGCTCCATCATCTTTCCAGGGATGGTGAGGCTGACTGTAGTTTCCTGACCCTGACCCTGTAGTTTTCTGGGTCTTCCTTCTTGCCCTTTTTGAAGAAATGAGTGAATTGTTTCTAATAATTCGTTTCCATATCTCATAAGGCCTCTTAATAATAAATTTTGCTTTAATCCCAAACATTGCAAATTCTCTAAATAATCAGTCCTGTGAAAGTATGGCCAGTGACTTTTTAATGAGTAATAATTATTATTACTTTATTGTTAGCTACAGTCATAAAAAAATTAATATTAAAACATGCTTCCATCAACTAATCCATGTTCCTTCCTGCTCCTCTTTTACATAAAACTATGTCTTATGCTCTGAGTCAGCTCCAGTAAGGAACAAGGAATATTTTGAGATGCTTGAAAAGGAACTGGATTGAAGTCTGCAGAAGGTCATGAAAGCAGCAAAAACAAGCCTCCACCTTGATGTAGTTTGATGAATAGTTTTAAGTTTGCACACTGCATGCTGAAGTCAAAAGAACAATGTACAGATGCAGAAATTAATGGAGAGTACTAGACAGTAAAGGCAGGGCATTATGGAAATCTGAGACCCTAAAATCTACTTAACAAGAAATTCACTATCAACCTTTAATCTAGAACTCATTCCTACTAGAAAAGAGTTAGGTCTCATTTTCTAATACAGTCAGCAACTATGTAGCAGATATTCTTTGTGATGGCTGTTTCTTGACTGTATAAATCATATTGTTTATCATAAATCAACACTGCCAAAAATTGACTGCATTCTAAGCATAGCTCGACAGTGACTCTCTTTGAAATCAGGGATCAGATGACTTCTTTGTCTAATGTCTTTCTGCAATCCATCTGAATTGTGTTTCAACTGGATCTATGTAATTTCTGGACTGAAAAAGGCACCACTCCATTAAGGAGGGCTTGAATGCCATACACACCTGACGCACCCATTATAGGCTGGAGTCCTGCACCCGCAGTTGAACACACATTCTGCCTTGGTTTAAGTAAGCCTAAACCCGACGCAGCTCCCAAAGCTTTGATAAATTCAACGCATTTTATAGTTTTTCCCTTAAGGTATACATCAATATAGGCCACACTGGCTTAGAAACTTGCTATTATGAGAAAGTTAAGATGAATTAACAGAAGACACAAACCTAACACAAATCAGGTAAAGCAGTAAGGATTCATTATCTCTGAGCTTGTTGAACCAAGACACTATCAGACTAATTAAGAGCATCCATGTGGGATTTAACTTATACATATTAGCTTCACACTCCAAACTGCTTATTCTTTACTTTCCTGAGTGTTCAGTGTAGAGAAATCTGTGCTGTGATTGATTACCTCCTCCAGGGAGTAAGTATTTGAAAAAAAAAAAAAAAGAAAAAGGCTCAGACAACAAGAAGACTTGCAGAAACAAGAGACTGAGATTGATGCTGCTGTCACACAGCTCCCAGTTTCCTAATTTATTATGACAGTCTGAGAATCTAACTTCATAGCTGGCAGCCACCAAGATTTATTCTATACTTTTGATTATTTCCTCATACCTAACAAAAACTTTGGTCTATGCTGATTTATACTCTCACTTGTTTTGGTACTTCTCAGATCACATTGACTTAAAAAAGCAAACATTTGGCAAATTAACATGTAAAGGAAGTTATATCCCATTTGAACTCCAAAGATTAATGTGGGGTGACCAAACAGTAGAGTACTTTTAAAGGGGGAAACTTTATACAGAAATAGAAAAAGCAAGATAAGGAAAGCAGAGTGTTGAGATCCCAGCTTCAGAGAGGGCTGCATACCAAAGACCTTTCCATTAATCAAAAAGAGAATTCCAGATTTTTACTGGATGTTGGAAGATCATCAGAATTAAGATATTATAATCCCATCTTCAATGAGAGATTTAATTTAGTTTTCTGACAGCCTGCTACCACTTGGCAACACGGAGACTTTCACAAGATACAGGGAGCCAAGTAACAAAAGCAAACACATGTACACAGAAGTTGCATGTAGACACCTAATAGAGAATTCTCTCTAGAACATTTATATCCTAGCTATCTGTATTTTCTCAGCACCTAGTCATCAGTCAGCACAAACTGCAGAACAGCAATACATGTTCTAAAATCTGACTCATGCTACTGTACCAAGAAGACTGGATACTCTAAATTGCTATGATGAATCACAGCTGTTCTTATTAATCTAATGTACAGACCAAACTTACTGGTAAAATACCCAAAACCAGGAACATGGTAAAAATCAGTTCACTGAAGAAATATATCTGAAAACAAGTCTTTGTCACTTAGGCTTGCATCTGAAAGCCAAAGAGCTTCAAAAAATGCTTTCAAGTTTTTTATTCTTCAAGAACACATTTTTCACTACAAGGCAGTCTGCTGTGCAATTTGTAGCATGGATTTGTGTGAATGTGCTCACTGCGGCTTGTCTTGGGAAGGTTCAGTAGCTAAATACCAGAAGCTCTCCTCATCTCAAGGCTCTTACTACACCCCCAGGACCTGAACACTGCTTATCATCTTTTGCAGAAAGGCAGAGCTCACAGGGGTTTAAAACATGCAGACAAATGTATTGTTAAACCTTGCATTTCAACAGTTCTCATCTTGTCTATAAATACATATTTTATACATCCCATTCCTATCTCGTGGCCTGGACTCCTCATATTTAGAACAGCTCCTTGCTACTCAAATACTAAGACCTGATTTGGGGTCTGGCCTGCTTCTCTTAAGGCATAAACCACCTGCCAAGTCCCAAAATCCTGTTCAAGTAAAAGTCTGGAAATGAGTAAGAACTTCAAGATTTAGGTTATTAACCTTATCGGGAAAAATACAATAATTTTACATTTGTTTTATTAAAACTGAAGAGTTATAAAAAGAAGGCTATTGAGTGTATTCAACCTTCCTCCATCTGCCAAGGAGCTTGGAATTACTAACCAGGAAAATCTGGAAGAGAGTTTATGACTGATAATATTATTAGGGGCCCTGCTAATTTGCTATAGAAGGACAACACTTAACTCTCAGCTCACCTAATAATCTACTGGAACCAGGAAAGAAAGGCAAGGAAAACTGGAAGATGGTCAAGGAAATGAACCATTTTTCAGCTCCTCTTTAAAGTATTTGTTTTTATGAAACTAAAAACAGTTTTGCAAAAGCTGTTTAGTTTTACATTAAAAATATCCATATTAAAAAAAAATATTTGAACTGTTGGGAAACACAAAGAAAAATAAACATCAGGAATACCAGCATTTGCTTGGAGTTTAAGCAAGCAACAATTGTGCACAGCTGTCAGGAGAAGAAAAATACAGTTAAATCAAAAGGAAGACATTGGTCTCCTTAATCATATCAGCAATTATGCAATCCTGAGTTATGTGACACTTCTGGACAAGATACATCTGGCAGCTTTAGGAATGATTTCTCACACATTTGCAACTCTCCTCCTACTTCACGTTGATAGTTAGATGAGGCCACAATCCTAAGTCCGTGCACATTTGAACAGCAGGGTAGGAACAGGTAGATTTTAATTTCTAATGGGTTTGGTTTTATCTTGGGGAAAAAAAAGAAAACCCAACCCAACATAAACATAGAACACTGGAACACTTACTGAAAAATGATTGAGTGGTATGATCTGATATACATACATTTAAAAGTTGGACTCAGTGATTTAAAGGTTAAACTCAATGATCTTGGAGGGCTTTTCCAACCTAAATGATTTTGTGATTCTGTGTATATACTAATGTTAGGTTTTTCATCTGAGTCAGATTGCAGATTACTACCACCCAGCCAGGAATTAAGCCTGCACACCAGGGTTAAACCTTTTCTCTCTTAGAATAAGCCAAGAGATTTTAAAGGAGCACTTCAGGACAGGCAACATCAGACCTTAGAAGAAATGAAATTGTGTGACTTTAAACATGAATTTTTATACTGATTTGAGTACCCAAGGTCTATTTTATAACAGGCATCTCAAGGCCTGTGCCTCAGCAGCTCCTGGTTCGTCTCAGAAGTTTCTCCTTTAGCTGCAGGCTCCCAAATGCCTGGCTGGAATTGCTGCTTTGCTCCACCTACCAGAGCTGGCAAATCAACACCATTCCTGGAGCAGGTTCAGATGCTCCAGGGAAAGTGCCACCTCTCTTTTCCTACAGGGGTTTCCATGTGACTTAGTCACTTTGTCAAGAGATGAAAAGTACCATCTGAGAACAGACAAATCAAAAGCTAATTTCCATTATTCAGGCTGGAGAATCAGGCCTTCTGCCCCAAGCACACCTTCAAGGTTGTGGACCCAGCCAGGACTTTGCTATTCAATTCACAGCTGACACCATGCTTGAGTCTGCCACGCTTATGTCTGCTCAGCTCCTGCTATTGGAGCCTATGGAACCTATTATACACACCAAGAATTGCATTTCTGTCCTGATTTCTGACCAGAATTTCCCTCTGCTTCCCAGGATTCCTCTCAATCAGACAAAGAATTAACTGCTGAAGAACCATAAATTACATTGAATCATCAAAACCTACTTTTACATTTATCTTCAGGAGGTCTAACATACAATAGAATCGATTGAGATATCATATTACAGATGTCTAAACTTAGTAATTGTTATTTTTCTGTAAGAGAAACCAAAGCTACACAGACTATTTGAAATAAAAGCAGGGACACAGAAGGGTAAGAATTCTATCCCTGTCTATGGTGCAGACAACTTGTGAGAAGACTGAGAAGTAACTTAACCTGTTTGCCCTAGTTACTAATCTATAAAACAATGAAAATTATATTTCCTTTCCTTACACAACTTTCTGACAAATTTATTATTATTTACAAGGCATTAATGCATGTTCCTACAGCAATTAATACCACTGAAAAACCTATAAATAAAATGTCTCTGAATACAATAATTTTTTTGTCCATGCTGCTTTGCATCTTTTTTGACATTTTCTAAGAAGAGTTTGCAACCATCTTTAGTAGGCTTACTAAAAAGCAGAGGACTTCATAGAACCTATCCTAATCTTTAGAAAAAGGAAGAGTTAGGATGTGTGCAGCCTGGCAGCAAGAATTGCTTATGCAAAAAAGCAATGCTAACTTCCTGTTTAAAAAGTGACTATGACAAACCGAATGACAAAGAAAATATGAAAAAACACCCCAACCAACACACAAAAAGGAGAGATGAAAGCAGGTCATGGCTGTTGGTATTTATATCAGAAGAGATAAGCATTATAACCCCCCCCCATTTGTATTTTATGTACAAGAAGAGAAATAATATTTCAAACCTACTGTATGAGACCAAATACTAGTCTTGCACTGAGAAGAATTTAGAGCAATTTTTGAGGAAAGAGTACTGCTATTTCAGGGGAGTGCACAAAAATATTATTTTTTGCTAGATAAGGATGTGAAGGAAGGAGGAAGGCAGGACAGAAGGAAGGAGGGAAGGAAATGTTGAAGGAAGAACCCAGGAAAAAGCACTTAACTTGTCCACTGCATCTACTGTAATTGAAGTTTGCTATTTATAAAGATTTTAATCATCTTGCTGTACTGATGTTACTAGAAAGACATTCAGTGAAGATTTATAAAGGAATGTAAACCCTGTCAAGAAGAGATGGCTAAAGATTTTGCAGAGACCTCAGGCAAGCAAGATACATAGAAATCCTGATGTCAAACAAGATATGCAGAGATTCTGATGCAATCATTTTCATTACAAGAATTCATTGCAAGGTGAAAATGTTGTTACTAATCTTGTGAAGCATTCTTTGTCTCCATAAAATCCATGAAAAATAAGTAGTTTCTCAAAAAGCAAGAACAGATGGAAACCAGTGGACTCACCAAGAGTTTAACTCCTTTCAATGCCTAATTTCATCATTATGAAAATCTTTGGAATAAGCAAACCAATTTCCAAAATGTTATAGAAATCCTAATTTAAATTTGTATGTGCAAATTCAAATTTAGTGGTTTTTTTTTTTTTTTTTATTTGAGACCTCACTGCAACCTCTTACTGCATTTAGATATTTCAGGTAGCATAAGAGAAGGGAAATAAAGCTGGTCAAGAAGGGAAAGGATTTTTCAAAAACTGATACTCTACTAATGGGAACAACTAGATTATCCCAACAGTGACTGTATAACTGAGAATGCCAGCAACTAGGTGAGGTGCAAATAATGGCAGAAAAATGCCATCAAAAAGCAAATTTCTCTCTTTTCTAGCTATGATGTCCCAAATCTGAGTCAGCACACAACAAGCAGCCATAGCAAGACTGGCATGGTCACTGTCACAATTAAAATCTTCAGTCTAAAACATTAAAACCAGACATGTTGGCCCTCAGTAAACTCATTCAAATTTCAAAGAAGGAAAGAAGGAAGAGGAAATGTGCCTTGCTTTCCTTTTCAGTGCCTGTAAGTAAAATCAGATATTTTATTAAGACATGCTAAAGACCATTCATTATTTGCAGACGCAACCTCCCCAGTCCACGGTCTCAAAATCAGAAAGACAATTGTGACCTCTTTTAGTGTCCTAAGGTTGTACACTGGGAGAAAGGGAGCTCTTTGCTATTATTCCCACTGCAGTCACCTGTTTGTTTGTTGTTGGCCTTTTTTAATTAAAAGAAAAAAAAAATTAAGTGGCTGAACAGAAATTAATGAAAATATAATTAGAAATGTGACTATCTCTGTAGATTTAGCCTCCTCACTTCATGACCAGAGAGCAATAACACAAACAGCAGGTCCAAAACATCCCACAGCACTCCTCGATGGCTCATCCTTGATCAGGTCACTCCTTTTGCCGTTCACTGTTCAAAAGGGTTTTTTCTCTACCATAATGGGAGTTGTTTGGACAAAACTGAAACTAGCAAGCTGTTTGAAACAACACATATGCACAGTTATTTGAATTCCAAATACTTGAACTATTTGACTATGCTTGTGTCCCGTTTTAGTAAGAATTTATGAATATGAGAATAAATAGAGTTTCTCTTTATTTTTTAAATTAATGTCTGGCTGCTCTTTGTATAAGAAATACCTCTTGCACCATTAATCATTTGGCCACCTCAGGCTGAGGCAAATAGATCTATTTTAGTCTGTTCTATAACCAATGAAATTTGGAAGTTTGAGTCAAACCCCCATCAATGGTCAGGATATATATTCCATCTGAACAAATATTACTCTGTTTGAAAATAAATGCAGTACAAATTACATCTACTAAAAGCCTAATCAAATCCTTGCCCAGGAATCCTAGTTCTTTCACAGCTTCAGTCAGTGCAGACTGGTTCACTGCCTCATTTCTTGAGTTTCTTTGCAAATATCTCAGTTTTTACTAAAGTAGAGCTGCTGCTGACACAGAAAAAACATCCCTTTTACACACTGTTTCATAAATATCACCTTGAAATTAACTTAGGACTGTACCAAAACATGGTCATTGCATTTATATTGGGAATAGTGAGAAAGAGGCTCTAAGCACCAGAATTTAACAAAAAATGATCAACAAGTAAGCAGCTATGGGAAACTGGACATAGAAATGCAGGTTCATTTCCAGGTAACTGGTGTGAGGAAATTTCATAACAAAAACATATACTTATGTAGCTTCTAGGGGATACCCAACCTATTTAAACCAGAGTAATGGCCATGAATCAGAACACAGATCCCCAAATTCTCAGGCTGTTGAAGCAATGAAGATCCTGGACTGGGCTTTGCAGTCAGTGGACAGTGTCCCTCCAGTTATTAATGATTAGTGCTTCTTCTGCCCTGTTTCGTTGTCCAAATATTCCTTCCTCACTTACTTGTACTTTTAACATTCTGCAATTTATGTTCATACACCATATCCTAGAACTGCATGGCCTGAAAAGGCAAAAAAGGGGAGGGCAAGCTCCAAAGAAACAACTGGGATTACAAAACTTGGAAGAAACAGACAAAACAGATCTCAGTATATTCAATATATTTAACAGATTACTTTTCTTAAAGAAGAAGCTCAAGCACCCAGCACTTGGGGGTCAGGGTTTTCCTCAGCAATATTAAATGTGGGCATACTGCTCTGAGCATGTCGAGTGACAGAGCGTGACAGCTGTAAGGGTCTGACCTAAACCACACTGGGGCCAGCACACAGGTTTGAATGTACTCATTGTGACCTGGATCAAGTCTTTACTGAAGACACGCCGGATGATAAAATGCAGAAGACAGGTAAGGGCTTCTTGGCACAGCCATGAAATGGAAGTTTCCTGCCAGCACTTGCTACTTACCGAGACAGTTGTGGCCGTCGTGGGCTAGCATGAACCCATCGTAGCACGTACACCTGTAGTTGCCTGGAATGTTGATACACTCGTGGACACAACCCCCATTGTAGAAGTCATTTTCACACTCATCAATATCTAAAACACAAGAGGAAGGGAAAAAAAAAGCTTTTGTAAAAAGAGAATTCTAACAATACAGAAAAATTTCTCTAGCTGAGCATGTTTTTGATATGTATATGTCCCTAATCTTTTAGACTCATACTGCCTTCTTCATCCAACACATGCTCAGGGACTGAATATATCAGGATCATATTTGTCTGAAAAGAAGCAGGGCAATGTATGCAACACTCCTTCACAAAATAACTGGAGTATCATCACAGTAAACAATGATATATTGTCAAAAATAAAAAAGGAATACTTGATTTTGGTACACTTTATATTTAAAATGTAGTTTTTATTTTCTGGATTCAAAATAATCAAGCAGAGAATGAGTGAAACCTTTGACTTGTAACAGCTATGTGAAGCATACTCTTAATAAGGCATGACACAAAGGTATGCCTTTTATAACAAATAAACTTTAATCTTCTGTATTAATCCAAATACAGCAGGAACCACAAGAAGTCCAGTATTTTATTCTCAAAAGGTATGATGGAGTTTTTTTTGAGGTTTTTTTCATGCTGGCCTGTATCTGAAAGATGATCATAAAAGATGAGAGATGGATTCTGCTTCAATTACAAATAATCCTGTCATGATCTTCCCTCCCTCACACAAAAAAAGTACTTCTTCACTCATTCTAGAAAATGAAAACTTTCTTCTTTTTACAAACTACATTTTGGCTTATACATGGAACATCAGTATCACAGTCACTCTTGTGAATAATTCAGTGGTGGACATCAACTAACTAAAAATACATAAATATTTAAAGATAGCCTCATGGCTTGATAAGTATCAGGTCTAAATTTGTGGTGTGCTATGCCAAGACCCACAGCTACTCTAAGTTAGGCAGCACATGATAAACAGATAAAGTCATCCTTTTAGAAAACCACCTCTTAGTATATCAGAGCTATACCAGCATTACATTTCAAATGTGCCTTCCATTGCAGAGATGATTGACATATTTCTGAATTAGGTTCATATTCACACAGATTTTCTCTATTTTTTTTCCCTTTTAAAAGTACTCCATGAAAAGCTTTTGCTACCTGGCATCATATCCAGATGCAATCCAAAGAGGGCAAGGTGGTTTGGGGAAAAACAGACTCCTCTGAAGAGCCAGCTCAGACTCAGCCACTCAGTGCTTCCAGCACTTCTGGCCCTTGGATGGAGGATGGATGGGTTTGTCCCTCCTCACACAGTCTGTGAGAGCAGGGACAGGCTTCTTCCAAGTTCTGTTCCAAGTCTTCCCCCTCACGTTGGCCTCTCCCAAAAATCTACCTTAAACTCAGAATTCTCCAAGTCTCCATCCACCTGCCTCCAACAGTTCTGAAGTCCCCCTTCTACAATCTCCTCAGCAGCTGTAAAAGGGAACTACAGACTTGGCTTTATCTGCAAAACCAACTGGCTATTTCATTAACTCAGCAATTGGCACCACAGCAATACCAGAAATAGGAAGCTGGAGAAAGGATCTTCAAAACAAAAATACAACCTGCTGCTTAGAGGTAATTTTCCTACTCTTTCAAACACTGCTGCTTTTCAGTAGGTTCTCATCCTTTACTAACAATTTCCATCCATGAGCTGTGCAAGCACCCACTCAGCACAGCCTGTGGTTGTGCTCTACCTTCCATGTGCAGTATGACAGCAGAAACAGACGTCTGGGATTTTTCTTAAAAACAAGAACCAGCAAGTCAAGTGCTCATTCCAAACAATCTGCAAGGCACTCTCTGAGAAACTGCTCTCACTAGGCTCCAGCTCCGTGTGCCTGGGTGCATATTCCCAAAATGTTCCAGTCTGGTTTCCACTCAGCAGAAATTTGCAGCTTCCATAACCATTCATTAATATTTCCAGAAACAGCCTGCCATTTTCTACAGGCAACAGAGACAAAAATAAAGCTCTACAGTAATGCCATGGTTTAACAGGCCAAGTCAATACTCGAAAAGCATCTAACAGGATTTTGATGTCAGGGGTGTCAGGTGCTCCCCTCAGGACACAGAAAAAATGGCATCTTCATTTCAAGGTTTGTTCTTAACTTTTATCCAGCAATGAGTCTTTTCAGGAGACGGAATTCAGAAGAAGCTGTTATGTTCCTCAGCATCAGCCAAAGTCTCAAGAGTCCACTGCTTGTTTCAAAAGTTTCAGAAGTTTTCAAGTAAAAATGATCAGGAAAAAAGAAGTAAAAAGAAACTTGCTTATTAAGGTGTCCTAGTAATTGTACTGGTTCAGCTATTTACTAAGCTAGAAGAGGCTTGGAAACTCCATCCTAATTCTTTCTGGAAAGCAGAGGTGAATCTTATTGTTACCATCTGGAAATAACTCTTTGAGCTCATCCCTAGGGAACCCAGCCATGCTCTGCTACTGCCCTCCTCAAGGAGCAGTGGTGCTACTTAAAGAACACTCACTCTATGAGACTGCAGTTATTAAGCAATGCAAGCATCCAAGAACTTAAACAAAAAACCCCTAGACAAGTATCTGAGAAAATCTGAGGATGTGTTACCATGAGGATGTGCTGTAATTTACAGTCCTTACATTTCAGTTATAGGAAGAGAACTTGAATTTAAGTGACCTTATTCTTTTTAGTCTGATGGGACCTGGTTTCCCTTATATATAATGGGGTTGATTCTTCTTTCATTATTAGAGGTGAAATTGACCGTCCCCCAGGATTTGTTTAATTTGTGTATTCTGCCACAAAGAGGTGGAAATCTCATAAGCCTCACAATGTCACCCTGCAGAGAAGCAGCTCTTCCAGAAGCACATGCAACTATGAAATGTTCAAATAAGACAAGAATCAAGCTCTTCTGCTTCCCATATCACAGTATTTGAGCTTTCTGTTTCAGCAGAGAATAGAAGACACATCAGCATGCAATAACTAATGTCCACAAGACAAGCCAAACTGTAAAACAGTGAGGAAGATGCAAAATGGCTGGTTTCTATTTTGTCTAAACATTTTCAGCAGTGTCATGAAATTTACTGTGCTAATCATCTTTTCAAAGCAGTAACCAGCTCTCCTAGAAGGTGGCACAAAATTTATGCCAAGAAAGTAAAAAGTCTGCCCCCAGAAAAATTCATTCCCACTCTTCATTGCATCACTTGCAATTAATTAACTTCCTGAATGTCCAAAAATCATTCCAACACATGCAACAAACTTTGTCAGCACAGCTACAGATCATCATGGGCACAGCTATTGAAATCAAAGCAAATGCCTTCATGGATTGATGAATTTTGGATGAGTGTCACAGCTAAACTGTCACAAGAAGCCTTATGGCTCTTAACATGCAAAAAGAAGAATGACTGAGGCCTGGAAGTCAACGAGCCAAATTCAGTGTTTAGTGTTGAATTCCACAGATTTCTATAGAAAATGGGAAAGTGTGCATTGACACAATTTTTATCTTGGCATCTGTCAAGGCCACAGATCCCAACACTCACAGTGCAACAGAAGATGTTCAAAATGGGCGTGGGATTGAATAAAATCTGTGTCCAGTTTAAAGTGTTTCTTTAAAGTGACTAGCAATATAAGGGCAAATTCTGGAGCTAATTTAGTAAACAAAAACTTCAATTGACTTTGAAAGGAGTAATTTATGTGCTTGGACATTTTAAAATAAATGGCCAAAGAAAGCTGTCTGCCCACATCAACGTCTAATTTAGACAACCCCAAACGAAAGTGATTGTGCAGGTATATTATGCAGTTGTGGAATATCTCATAAAGAAGCTGGATCCATTAAATATCTAGAAAAAGAAATATTAAAATCTCTGTAAGTACATGTTGGTGGATGAAGCCATGTATCTAAAGAAAAAAAAAAATTGATATTCATCTTCTTTTACCTAACTGCTTTAAACAAAATACTGCCAAAAAGGCACTATGGAGGCAGTAAATAACATTGCCCTTACAAACCTGACAGGAAAGAAACTGTATTTTACCTTCTTGCTTGAAGAGGGGTTGCTGTTATCCCCTACAGAGGACAAAGCAAAATTCTCTTTTATCAGGTGTCTTCTGCTAAAAAAATGTCATCCTACAGTTCTGCAACAGCAGCATCTTGCCTGCTTATCCACAACTATTATGCAGCAAATAACACTGCAAGACACTGGAGTCCATATTTCCATGTGCAAATATTTTCCACTTTTATGGCTTCTCTACTAAGAGCTTTCAAAAAATGTTATTGATTCTTTATCAAGTTTTGACCACTGTTCCTCCTAGGGCTAATGCACTATCCTCATATCCACAGGAAAATACAGGAAAAAAAGGCCCATCCCTAGGTTCTAAATCTTACACAACTAAGAACAGATTTACAGTGCAGAACTGACTTCCTCATTGCACAGCTTCATGCAAGCTTAATCTCAGATTCTTGCGAAAGAAAGTAATCCTGTAAAATCCAAAGATAAAATAGCCAGAGATGAAACCCCAATCCTACAAAAGCCATGAGGCTTTTTTGCCACTGGCTTAGTGAAGCCAGGAAGACATATTTTATGGGATTCACAGTAGAGAGATATGTGAGACAGGATCAACACTGAATTGTTTTTGTTCCCATTTCCAAATCAGAACAAACAGCAGCATAGCACTGACACTGCTGCTTTATAGGAAATGAAGTTACATGCACACTGACAAGAATTACAGACAAGTTCAAGTCCTGGACCACAGTCAGATCAGCATCTTATTCTTTTTCATAACTGGGTTTGAAACTGCAAAAGCCATTATAATAAGTAAAGAGTATGTGGGAATATTTATATATATATATATATATATTTTTTTTTTTTTCTTTGGCAGAGTCTACATTTAATATATTTTCAGAAGGTATACATCATACTTTGGATAACCTGAACCTAAGTCATTTGTATTATTTGTATATCAAGTTGCACTTTCCTTAAGAGGGGAACCAGTTCCAGATCTAAAGGCCAGAACAGAAGCTCAAACATAGGTTAAAGACCATTCTGGTAAAGTGCAGGTGAAATTTGCCAGTAGTTCAACTCAACCTAAGCAACAATACTAAATATTTTAGATTCTTACAAAGAGTTTAGCATCAGCACATTTCCACGCATTTGAAGTCTGTTGTACTCTTAAAATTTGCAAAATCTGACCCACGTATGAAGAATTGGGTGGGAAAATGTTATCAATTATCAATTTCACTCAATCTGACTTGATTTGCATCTGTGTTTTGTGGCATCAGAAACAGCGTCGGAATTCAACATCTACTCCAAGTCCAAATTTTATGAAGAAAATATTGACATACCAGGACTCATTCAATATTCATTATTACTCAAAAAAACCCCTTCACCTTCAGGGAAAAATCCACTTTTGAAAATCTCTTTCCACAAAAAGCTTGTTAAATCACTTTTTCTATAAAACAAATTGTTACATCTGGTCCTTCCTGTGATACTTTTTTGACTCATAAATGTTAACATCTTTATTCTTTAGATGCTGCGACCTTGTAAATGTTACAATCTAATGAATCAGGGGAACACAGAGTGCAGTTTTTACAGCTTTCAAGTCGCCATGATGTTTTCAAGACGCTTGTGCCAAAGAAAACTGTAAAATTTGATAGCCATTAGGACTTCTCTAAGAGGCAAGGTCAAGGGTGGGCAGGCTGGGAACAGAGTAAATTCAGAAAGAGCAGCCGGATGTTTCTCGGTGAAGAAGGAAAAAGAACAGGTACAATACACTGTTTAACACGAGTTTTTTCCAGTGTAAATCCCTCAAGAGCCTTTCCACTATGGGTACTGCCTCTCCCATGTTTTTCCCATTAGTGCGTCCACAAAGAAAAAGAAATTCAATTTTACAACTTCCTTCAAAAATGTCACAAGCCCCTATTTCCCAGTATTAAACCAGCAATAAAATGAAAAGGCCATGCCAGCTTAGTGGACATGATTTGGATACAATCTGTGCTATTGTTGTGCTGTTTTTCTGGAAGCCATTTCACCAGTTTCCAGAAAAGATCAAGTGCTCTGTAGCAATTTTCTTTCCTTTCCTTCTGTGATGGCTAAACACAAAGTTCATCATGCTTTATATCTTACTAAAGTATTGTCTGAAAGAAGTGGGGGAAAATGGAATACAAACCAAACTATGTAAAGGTATGTCCAGCAGGGTAAACAACACACATTTTTGAAGTGTGAACAGTTTCATATTTAGAACTCTCTGGCCTAAAAACATTTAGGATACGTCTGAAAGACAGATGAGACATCATCATGTTTATCACTGCCTGTAGATAGGATTTTTTTCATTTTCTGTAATTTTAAATTTAATAATATTGTAATATTGTTTCATAATTTTTTCCCTAACCACAATTATTAACCTATAATTTTAAAGAAAGCACAGAGACAGCTGTTAATGATCCCTATTTTGGCCTATGTCTGTAATTTTTTTTGCTATTATTATACTGTGTACAGCAAGCATGAATCAAATTTTCAAGTCACACAGAGTACGGACGGTCTTACAGGAGTCACCCTCACTGGTTGGATATAAACAGCTATCAGTCACACAAGTCCTCTAAGGAGGTGATGAAGTAATTGAAGTGAGTTTACCCCCTGTAGAAAAGGTGTGTGTAGCACTTGCTACTCTCCAAGATTCAGTTAATGATCTTCAAATATTGTGCATTATACAAAGAGAATTAAAGAGTCACATTTAAAGACAAGAGTGACTTGACAGCATCAAGCACCCTGTTCTGTAAACTGACTTCAGCTGCCTCAGATCACACATTGGTAAATGAAACAAGGCAACAGATGATGAAAATCCAAAATTTCTGCAGTAGCTGAATGGTTATATCTCACATTCTCGGTGAACAACCATCCCATTCTTCATTCATCAGTAAGGAATATGGTGCCTAGAGACTCCCTTTCCTTGAATTTTTCTGAAATTCACCTTCCCTTCCTCCATTTCCTGTCACTGTTCTCTTTCCTGCGCATTTCACTCCTTATTTAAACTCTTAGTTCAAAGAGTGGAAAGAACATTTTTAGTGGCTGGACATTGATATGCCAGTCAAACCAACGACAGACACCAGAACCTACCCCTTTGATTCCTTTTCTGAGGATGCCTGATGTTCAAGGCAGGCATTCCTGCTTCAGTCCACACGTCCCTTGCCACTGGAAAGTTATCACTGAAGTACAGTGAAGAAATACGCAAAAATACTGAAAAAAAGGTAACATACAAACTGAAAACTGAAATTCTGTATGCATTTGGTGTCACCTGCCAGCCACCTAAATACTCTGTATGGTAGCATACATAACACCCCAGCACCAGGAACAGGGAGGAGATCAAACAAGTGATATGGCACACTCTTCACTTAAGAAACTTACAGAGTTTCTGACTGCTTAAATTGGCAAGTCTTCCTACTGCATTAACATTGGGGTTTTACAGAGCTTTTTACCTGCAGTACCTTTTGGGTGCCTGAAACCTTGGGAGAGCTAGAATCTTTTATGGGGAAAAAAATAATTAAGCAGAGTTCTTTCCCTGGGGAAAACTATATATTCTATTAATGTATCTGAGTATTACCCCTGTGTGACATTTGCCATCTCAACTAGCACAATGGAAACTTATTTGGGACCATTCTAGTTTCATTTATAGTAAATAGATTTTTTTTTTCTAGATAAACCCAAAGTTATTGTAATCCTGTATTCAGCATCTTGAACCCTTGATTAGAGTTTGGAGCAGCTTGACATTTGTCTTAATTGATATTTAAACAGATTGGCTGCAAGTTCTTTGATGCTCAAGTGAGATACCCAAATAAAGATGGATACCTGTGGAGCATGTAACAGTTTTAGAGTCTGTCTTTATTTAGTAGCTGCCATGCCCGACAAGCTCAAGCAGAGAGGTTTCCTGTTCACAAGCTGTTATGAATGTGAAACACGACATTTGACAGCATTTTCCCGACCACTTCTAAATCACAGACACTTCCACCCCAATTGCCTCTCTTAATATAATGGGAAATGTTTGATTCTATATCAAATCTTCAAAGTTCTTGGTGATCTAATGGGAGATTATTTCTGCATCCTTACTGACACTGCTGGACACTGCTGGACACTGCTGGTGTGCATGCATCCTAATGATAATTGTTTCAATAAGTCATGGCAGGAGGTTGTTCTTAGATCTTTAAATTCAAATATGCACCTATAAATCTTGAGAAGAATGTTTCAAGTAGTGAAATTAGCTCATTGATACAGATATAATTCACCTACCTTTTTCCCAGACTCTCCAGGCATCTCATTCTCAGATTGTTTACCTCCAGCCTTACTTTGCATTTCATTTCTAAATGTCTGTCCACTGACAAAGGAAAACAATCCTAGCCGTCAATTCTGAAGTAAATTTCTTTATTACTAATCAGTGAATGAATATTAACTTTTTTTATGTGGCCCTTCATTTAGGGGAACAGGTTGCTTCTTGCCCATTTCAGAACAAATTAGTGGCAGATTATGCACTGCCAAATGGAAGATTCCCTGGTATCACAGAGCACATGCTTCCTTAGTCCCTGGCAGACTGATACTTCAGTTTCAGGCTGAAAAAGCCAAGACCACAAATAGTATGAGAGGCTAGAGAGCAGTGCTTTTCAACCTTCCTGGATATGAGGAACTAGTGTGTTTTCCAGCAGAAGTGGAAACACTTGTATAGCAAATTTACATCTTCTGACACCAGGCTTACCTTTTCAAGCTATTTTTTTCCCACCTGTACTTTAGCGATAGTCCTTGGGCTACTACTCTGCTGTGCTGGTTAACCAGTTGGGGAATATAATAAAATTCAGGGCTGCCTTTCATTTCAACACTTACTGAAGTCATGTGGCTACTTCTAAACATGATCCACAGGGAAACCATGAACTTGCACTCCCTGACAGACCCAGTACTTATGAAGCCCCAGAAAACAACCCTGCCTCCTATTTTGCCACCTGCTCCCTGAATACAGACAAACTCGTACCATTCCCCAACAACATCCTTGATGAACTGAAGGCCTCTCAGCATTTTGGTTTTCAGACAACAGTAAAGAGCAGCCTACAAGGAGTGCCACTCTAAGTCCTTCACAGGGATAAAGGCTGTAACTCCTCACCCATTAAACTGCAGCTGACTGGTCAGTAACTTGGTTCATCAAAACACAGATCCTTCTCTGGTTTAGAATCATTATGTTTGGTTTTGCTGTAAACAGTTTTTCTACCTACAGAAGCTTTTATCCAGTCCAGGAGGGTGTATATGATGGTAAAACCATTGTAACACACATTGAATGCGGTGAAAAATGAGAGCATTGCTCATTCATTAAAACTCAGTCAAAGAGAAGTCCCTCACACTCATGGTAATTAAGACTCCAGAGTATCTCTGGCAAAAGTAATCTATTAATACCAGCATGTTGCCTGATACCCGATATTAATAATTTCACATTACATTTCTTTTTATCTAGGAGATAGTACTGAGGATTTCTTACTTTCCTTCTCCTTTCTGTGGTGTTAAGAAGACTTTTCTTAAAAAAAATATTTCAGTGCTCCAGCCTAGGTACAGATGCTTTATTTGTGTTTAGTTTATGTTTTCAGGAGAGTGGTGTTAACTTTGCTCATGAATCCCTTGCAGAGCTGTGGGTATTTTTAGGAAACAAACAGTAAAATTAGTTGAGATGAGCCATTTACATGGCTCATTTATGAGCTTGATACATTCACTTCAAAAAGATCTGAGAAGGCTAAACTGAATAGGAATCATCAAATATTTACAATACCTTTTTTTTTTAATCTGAGATAGTCCTGCAAAAAAGCTTGAACTCATTTTTGTCCATCACCCTTCAACTCTGTGCACCATCTAGAAGGTACAAAAGTTACAAGGCTACAGGTTTTGTTACTATGCAAGTATTTAAGATGATCAAGTCACATTTTACTCCTGTAATGAAAACTTAAGCTTGTTACAGATTTGTGTTTCAGCATCTCACTTTCATTAAGCTAAACCTCACTAAACCTGTGGTAAACTAATGATGGCACCCTAAATGTGGGCACACACAAGCACTGTCTGAAACAGTTCACAGCTTTAAAAGCTGTCTCCATCAGGACTGTACAATGATGAAACGTGGAGCTATTTTCAAGATGCCAAAACAGTTGGCAATTTTGCTGCACAACTCAGAATTCTGGCATGGCCTCTCTCAGCTTCTTAACAACAATTCCGTCTCTACAGCATGTAAAGTACCTGCCATGCAGTTTTGCTTGGATGTACAGACTGAATGTTTTCTTTTTTTTTGGGTCTGGCCAGTATCAGCAAGAAGCCCTAGATATTGTTGTAGTCAATGAATGCAAAAGGGTTTTCTTTTCAAACAAGTACCACATTGATGTAATTTTTAAATCCCAGCAATTTTATTCCTGAAACAGGAAACTCAACCCTACTGATATGCACTAACAGTTCTAAAATTTTACCCTCAAAGAGAATTTATCTCTTATCATGTAGGCTCTCCTTAGTTTTTGAACAGGCCATGCAGAAATTAGTCTTGTGAATCAAAGCCCTATTTATCAAAAGAGACAAATAATAACAAAGAAAATCTAATAAGCACTGGTAAGCAGCCTTTGGTTTTTGAGTTGTGGATGTGCAGCCATTGTCCAACAGGGACATAAATATACAGATAGTGAACAGTAGCAGGCAATCCACTGGCTTTTCCATCATCATTACCCTTTCCAGACTCTTTGACAACCAGAGAAGTAAGCAATACCAGGTACAGGAATTAATGAAGTTACACACTTATCTTTGCTGGACATGAGGTAAGTGAGGGTTAGATGAGGCCAGGCCAAGCTGCACAAACACCTATTTCACAGTGAGGAAAGTACAGGAAAGGTGCTGAGGAGGAAATTTAACATTCAAATCTGAAAAATACCATTGCTGACCTGTGAATCATCAAATTTTCATTTATAAGCTGTGTTCACATCTGATGTTTGGACAAGAAAGGGAGATAGGGCAAACAGATGCAATTTCAGCTCTGCTATGAAATCAGACAATTTGGCTCCAGTGTTCAAATATCGTGTACTAGAAAGCACACACAGCTTCCATTAAAACTATTAAATGGAAAAAGGATGGAACTGCAGATACAGGAATAATAAATAACGTGGGCATTTGCTGTAAATTGAAGACTGCTCATATTCATAGCCTGCAAATCTTCCTCTGGGAATTTTAAGCAATCATATTTGTTCATTATGGTGGGGAGAATGTTAGGTAGAGAGAACCAAAGAATACCTGCAACTTCTGTGCAGTATTCAAATAATAATCTACTTTTGACAGAATGCACCACAGAAAGCCAAGATGTACAACTGTACTGACCTCCTCCCCAACAGCACAGGGATAAAAGTGGCTAAGGTAACATAAACAATTGTTTAGTCCTGTAGACCTATCTCCAATACTCTCATGTAGATTATTTCTAATGAGATGCCTTCCACAACATTATTTTATTTTGCAGAGATAAGCAAAATGTAGCAATGTCTTGCCTAAAGACTCTATTAACAACCCAATAAACCGTTTGGGCTAGTTTTGGTTTTTTGTTTAACTGGACAATACATCCAACATAAAACTAGAGATTTGAGATGTCACTTCATGAAATGTTCTTCATGAATTCCCCATACTTCTTCCTTCTTTCCATCTTTCTGCAGAATCCCTATTTTGGCATTGTCTCTGGTGTATATTTATGGTACTTCTAAGAGACGTAAACTGAAATCCAGGAGAGAACACATTATAGCATCCTTGGTTATCCACTGAAAACAGGGCAGCAAGGCTGACTAGTTAGCTCATCCATAAACAATACAGGACTTCAGCCTCAGTAAAAGGCTCAAAAATGAAATAATAGGGTTATGGGTGTTTATCCACAGCATCTGATTTAACAGTGTAGTCATCTGAAGTTCGGTCAAACATCCAGGTCAAGCGTTTCAAAGTACCTATTAATTTTTCACAACTGATTTGAGATGTTCCTTAATGAAGCCTCATTTTCAGAAAAGTGTGAAGCCCATCATTCTGGAGATGCTGTTAGGCAAAACCTCAGATTTGTAGGGTTTGCCCATGCAGGGAAACACACTGTGAGGTTCCTGTTAAACCACATTAGATGGGAGGCTGCAAAGAGACAAGTGTACACAATTAACCTTTTCCTGCACAATTCTTTCCTAGCATTCTGAGCATGGCTAATCACCTGTCTACCACTGAGTTTTGCAGAACACCTGGAGAAGAAAACATACTTATTTTCTATTCCTATTCTGTAGATGTCATTAAACAGAGATTTGAATGAAGCTTCTGGCTCAGAAGGTCTTTAAGTCTCAAGCTGCATTCTTCCATTTCATGTTTTTTTATCATCTATTGTAAGCATCCACTGTTGCCCACTATCAAAAACTGCACATCAGACTACACAGATCTTCAAACTTGGTCTGGCCAGCTTACACACTTTTGATATTAAAAGATAAATACACATAGGTAGGGACCAGATTCTTTGCATCCACTGTAAAGAGTCCTGATTTTACCTTCCTGTACTGGGTATAATTTAAAAATCTTTGTATATTCCATCAGCACAAACCAAGAAACTAACTGGACAACAAGGAGAAATTCTAAAAAATGCTTTAGGGGATTTCCAAAGATCTGATAACTAGGCAAACAAAACTGACAGTGAGGAAGGTCTGTCCTTCTCCATAACTAGCACAAGTGACATTTTATGGAATTTTCTCCCAAGTGCATATAGAGGTCTAGTAGACTTAGCATACAATGGACTTTTAATTTGTGTTTAGTTTGTGCAAGTAGGTAATTCAGCCACTAAGTTAAAATCATTGCAAATTAAATAAAGGTATGATCACCTTCTAGCAGTGCTTCCTGAGTAGACTGCACAAAGAAAAAAAAATAATTAAGAAACATAAAACTGAGACTAGGAGGATGAATTTCATCATGATCCAATGGCAATCCATAGGACAGCTTAAAAATATCTGGTTAAATTTGAAGCACAAGTTCAGAATATTCTTCATTAATTTCAATGGAATTTGAATCTCACAGCTGCAGGCTCATTGCCCTGATACACTTCATCCAAATTTGTAGACGGCCACATCCAAGACTCTTCAGATTTATCTGTCCTATTTTTGTCTCCGATAATGCACAGCAAACTGCATGAGGGAAGTTTCTCTCCCTCAACCATAAAGGGAAAGCAAAGCAAATGGTTTAAATGAGCTGATCTGTACTACTGAGATCCACCTCTGGAAAGAGGAAATCCACCCTCTGTCCTCTTAGACAGCCCTGAAAAGCACAGGAGCTCTGTTACTACACCAAATGCTCAACAGACAGAGCCAGAGCCTGCCTCCCTCACAATATAACAGACTTGATTTATTCTGAAATTTAGGTCTCTGAAGAAGTGCAGAGACCATACTCAAGTGCCCGAGTATAACTTCAATGTTGAACTAAATGAATTATATGGTGTATTATTAATGATTGTAAGTGACTGACAAGCGTTTGCCTGAGGACAGACAAATGCAGGAAGTTTGTATTGATTCACATGTTAGTCTTGCAACTTGTGACCCCAGAAAACTTTTAAAACAAAGGCAGAAACATGTTTTCAAATTACCACAGGAAAAGTAAAGTAATCCCACCCCCACCAGTCAAACAATTTTACAGCCAGCAGACTGCACAAAACCACATGGAGGAGATATTTTTAATTAAGTGCAATATAAGGAAAATAATGGTTACCCGTATTCAGTCTAAACAATTATTAGCAAAAGGGCCTTAGTATTTTTAAGTAAGCCATTTAAGAAAGGCTTACTGTTTTAAACATAGGCTGTTTCCGATTATAAAGTAGAGCTTTTAATTAAGATTAGTAAGGCCTAATTCAAGCTATAATTTGGTTCCTTTAGTTAGCAAATGTCTATTAAAACCAAGCAATTAAGGTTAAATGGGTTGAAGCATTTAAAGCACTCCCTCCTGCTTCAAATACTATAATAGAAAAGACTATGTCAGGGACTAATTCAGACCAGAAGACATGTATTTATTTACCTTAAGTTTTTTACTTCCTTGTTGATCATAAAGTTTATTGAAGAAGAAACTCTTGGTAAACTAGGTTTTCAGTGGAACAATATGTTGTTAATAGCTTAAAAACCAAAATATAAAATACAAATTCCGCAGTTTTATAGAGTATAAAGTTTGTTCCTACTATGGTTTTTTCCTTAAGTTCATAAATATCAATAATAAGAATATGCACTAAACTTCCCAGTGGCGTATTTCTGCTTTTGACAGGTGTGCTCATACTTGGCATGGCCTTAAGCATAGATGTTGTGTGTGTACATGTCAGATAAAGGTAGAAGTAAACTATGATTTGTACTCCTTACATAAATGGACTTCTCAAGCATTCCCATCTCACCTTTCATTTCCCATTTTTCCCATTTTCACAGATTCTTCAAAGACTGAAATTCTTCATGCTTGGTCCCATCTTTAAGATCAAATTATTTTAGCCAGTTCAAGCCAATTGGGGTGAACAAATCAAGGCCGTATTCCTGAGGGCACGAGAGCCTCCCCCACATCCCTCTGCCTGGCTGTGCCAGAGCCCATCTCCAGCAAGACCCTCTGTAACACTCACACCCAAACCTTTCACCTGCCTTTTGGACTCATCAGAACTCCCCAAAGCACCCAAATAAATCACAGTTTTAAAGACAATAGGCTGTCCTTTCCATCAAAGAGGAGACCCAGAAAATGCTGTGTGCAAACAGGACCACTCAGGGGCTCTCACAGCTACAAACACTGGGGCTCTCCTCAGTGAATGGCAGCACTAAGGAAAACATGCTGGTCCTTCCAGAAAGTGTCCCCCCATCCCTTGAGTCCAGACTCTGGCTAACTCAGGCAATTGTATCATGTAATCCTACTAGGATAAAGATTGATGTTGTGGAGTAGGCTACAGGAACTGTCTGTCGCCTTCCATACAGACCACCAGGACACGTGTCTTAAAAGCAGCTCAAAATTATGATGAGTATCTAATCATGGCATCAATATTAATGGACAGCACTAAGAGCCTGCTAGCATAAGCAGTACAGGAACATATTCTAGTGACTCTTTCCTAGTAACTCTTTTGTTTTTGTGCAGCAAAGTCCAGTGAAGGAACTCAGAGATGTGCACTGGAAACTTCTGTATTAACTCAAGGTAAAATGTGTCATTAAGCTATTCTAGAAAATTAATACTACTGCTGTTGCTATCCTGAATAGATGCCTGTGTATTTCCTATTTAGAATAAAAGCCGAAGCTTTTGGATTTTGCCCCATAAGACCACATGTGATGCAGTCAACAGGTATTTTTTCTTTTTTTTATAATGCAGTTCTTGCACTGCTCTCAAGAAAAAGATTTTAAAAAAAACCAAACTTCAAAACAGACAGTGAAAGGATGCAAAGTGCCAGAAGGATAAAAAAGAGAAATATGTTTAATACACACCTAGATGTGATTGTTAATACAAAACTTAAGTGACAACACCTTAGAGTTTACCCACATAACAAAAAAGTATTTTCCTAGTAAAAGAATCCTACTACAAACAATTTGATGGGGTTGTTTCCATTGTTAAAGTTTTTGAGAAAACTGTATTATAAAAGTCCTCCCATTCTGAAGTCATAATCTTAAATGCAAAACTGTGTCTACAGAATAAGCTGTTGCAATTTTCACAAAGTGAAACATTCTATACCTAATGAAAAAGACTAAACCAAATCCAACCAAGGCATTTTAGTATTCAGGTTTTTATTTCCAGACAACAGGATGAGGTTGTCTATTCCTCTCTTATACCCATTCCCTGGCTCACTCTTACAGCAAAACAGTCACAGGTCAGAGAAATCCTGGCAGCCCTCCTTCCCTCATTTGTTTCTTGCACTCTCAATATGTCTGCACGCTCCCATCTGAATAGAGGTAAAATTGCTTCCTTAGGGATTCAAGCCAAGCAAAAGCCAGAGGGTTCCACTTGTGTCTGCCCTCTAGTAGTAGCCAGATAATGCAGTCAGCCTCCCTCATGGCTTTGGGTTGGGTCTGCATTGCAGCCAAAGGAAGCTGCCTTCCCCCAGTGTGCCCCTGCACACAAAGCCACCACAAGGGCCCTTGGGAAAATCACAAGGAAAATCCCAAATCAGGAGCAGGAGTGAACCATTCAGAGCACCTGCCTTTACAGAGGGTGCTGTACCAAGACCTGCACTAAAGATCAGGCGAACTCCACCACTGTGCAAGCAAGAATTGGGCTGATTTAAGAGGAAAGTGGTGGTGGGGGGAAGGAGATGCAAACAGGAGCTTTGATAACATGCATCTTTAGACAGGTTGGCATGCATCAGGAAGAGATGGAAATTTCTAAATAAAGCTGGATTTGGGTACTTTGTAGTTAGAGGAAAACATTGGCACGTCTCCAAGTCACAGGTCTTATGGAATCCTTTTCCCACAAAATTCTGCAAACAGATATGTGCAAAAAGAATAAAGGCACAATTCCACTAGGTAGAGACACTGTCATCTCTAGAGGTATGAAGTCAGATACCAAACTCCTTCTATGCATGTGCTGCCAAACAATTTAGATATGCATTACCTAGACTACTTATTCAGCAAAGCAAATACTCCACTTACTTCAACCCCTTCTTCCACTATAACAAGGAGACTGAAAGTTCTGAATGTGAGCTCTGCTTCCAGATAATGAAATCAGAACAAAGGCACTTCCGTGCAGTTCCCCTCTTACAACAGCAAGAACTAGGGCACACAGCAGTAACGTCCTGTAGTATTTTCAGCAATGATATGTCAAACAAATACCTATTTCTGTAGAGGTTCCCCTTCTCTGAAGCACCTACTGCAGCAGCACCATTCCCTCAAACAACATTACTAATCACCAATTTGATATTATTATGCATTGTTCTTATTTTTTTTCCCCCTACGTTAAATTTTTGATGCTCTCTGATCACAATGTTAAATGTAAGGACTGACAGTGGTTTATGCAGATTAAGGCATGGGAATGGTAGTATGAAGCTTAGTAACCTCACCCTGAGAGAGTAAATGAAAATTGGCTTTTACACTCTCCAAGATAACAGCTCATCTGCTTAACAAATTGATTGTAAGAATCAGAACAATCTGAAAGTTGTTTAGTCAATATTTCTGATTCTTTGATGGCCGTACTGTAAAGCATTGTCAATACTAGTGAAAGTATGGTCTTGAATCTGATACATTTGATACATTGTGCAGTTTGTTTGGTCCTATAGCACCAAACTAACTGCACTAAGTTTAAGCCTAAAGCATGTGCAAGACCAAGGTCCAAAATCACCTTTTTAAATGAGCCAGATTTTTTTAATTCCTTGGTCACTGAAAGAAAAACTGTGACCTACAGGGTCCAGAGAAGCAGCATTGTAACATAAAATAAGGCAGTAGCTTCATATAGTAAAGCACTTAAACAGAATTACTTCAAAAGGTAACAGTTCCTTAAGATTAAGCACATGCTTGAGTACTCTGGTGATTCATGGCACTTGAACAAAAATTTCTTCCAACTGTAATCTAAAGGTATTCCTTTTGCTCAGCATCTTAAATGTGTAGAAAAGTCCTGAAATTTCAAGGGGGTCTGTCAGACCCTATCTTCAGTTTCTCATAACTCCACCAAACATTTACATATTAACTACATTTTTTCTTGCAAGGTACTGCTTTAAAGCAGGTCTTTTTTTCATTTGAAATTTAAACCAAATACATATATATATATATACACACACTAAAACAAATTAAGGAAAAAACTCAGGAAGTTTTTTCTAAAGGGACTATATGGAAAAATCACTGCTTTGCTATGTTTAAAAAAAAACTCCCTCAACTGCTTGAACAGATTTAATACTCCCAGATTTTGTTTCCAATTAGGTGTCAGGGAGTTGCCTTTCAGGAGGACAGAATAAGATGGTCAAATTACAGCTGAAAACTTACCAAAAAGAAAAACAGTCACCTAAAAAATTCATTAGCCCCTTCCCCCAAGAATATAATCTATTCAAAGCTCAACAGGTATCTGCTGAAACTTAGGCAGCTAAAATTTTCAAAACATCCTTCTTGGTAGGTGTTTTTTCAACCTTATGCTGTAGTTTCACACCACAATAGCTCCAGAAACTAAACCAGATTAGGAAATCTATTCACCTTATTCACCACCACCTTCTCCCTTCCATATATCTCAGCCTCTATATCCCAGTTCATTGACTTTTCAGTGTAGAAATGCTTACAGGGCCAGGCTGAACTCCTTTGTGTTTTCTTCCACTTTTGGGGGTATTATTTCAGTGATATTCTTCACAGAATAGCCCCACATCAATTGCCCCTGTGCAAAAAAAAAGCGCCATTGAGGAAAAGGAACTTCCTGAATCGATGCAGAGGGAGTACTACTCCTTTTGCCACAGGATTCCTTGCACAATTTCCCTACAAATTCCTGCAGTACATCCTCCATCCCAGGACTGCCTGAGATTTGGTCAAACCTGCCCTGCATTTAAGGCTCACAGCTCTCCTGGGCTAGAACAGCCTGGGACTGGTACCGTGGGTACAGGGACAGGACGGTGTCCACCATCCTCATTCCCAGGTACAGACAGTACCCATCATCCATGATTCCCATTACCTCCATGGTGTCCTGACAGCACGGATGCTAATGAACAGAGGGGACACTCCGTGGCTCAAATGAAGAGGGGACAAAAGCAGCATTAGTGCAGCTTTTTTGGGCAAGGGAGCAACGGGAAGTCACCTTCCCTAACTCCTCCTCTGCCATCACCCCAGCACAGGCTCCCTGACCACGTCCTGCATCAGCCTCAGATCAAAGAACGTGCATTTCAGCAGGGCATGAAGTGTATGAAGACAGTGCCCATAACCAAAGACAAGCTAACAAATGATGGCAATCAGCCAGGCAAAGATGTTTTTCCAGGCAGCCACCGAGGGAAGAGCTGTTGGTCCGCAGGGGGTAGAAACAGCAGGGAAAGTGCTGAGGGACAGGTGAGCTCTGAGCTGCTGATGGGGACCAGGAAAGAGGTGGGGAAAAGGGAGAAAAAGCAAGAAAAAGGGGAAATCTGAGAGCTGTTCAGATCTGTTTTGACTTAAAAATCAAACTCAAGGAAAGGAGCAGTAAGGGGCACTTGGAACTTAGAGCTGCCAGTTCTCCAGGTCCCGAGGTCTTGCTGTGGGACACTGGCTCTCAGAACAGTGCTGCTCTAACTGCAGCAAGCCCCTGAGAGGACAGGGAAAGGAAAGCTAAATGAAACAACTGAAAATAGAAGAGAACAAAAGAGAAGCAGGATATGCAGTTGGGAAATGACAAGGTTAAAAGACAGCTGACTAACAGAGTATACAAGACAACATAATGAAGACTGCAAAGCAAACTGCACAAGAAGTAAAGGTAACAGGTGGGAAAACTAGGAAAACTGGATAGTATCCGGCAGATGTAAAAAGAATGAAGGCAAAAGAGCCTAGTACATTTTATTTACGCTCCTTCATTTCATTATCATTTTCCTGGCAGTTAATTTACATTGTGTATCTGGGTGGAAAGAAGTTCCTTCTAAATACCAAGTTTACATCACCCCAGGAGGCCACCCTGGGTTCTGCAGCTTAGCAACTGTTGAGGCTGATGAAATTTTATATGTATTTATAAGTTCCCAGAGTACCCATAGTCCATCCAGCAGACAGGGAGCTTATCAACTATTTAGAGAAGTGTCCTGGGAAAAAACCCTCTTTTTTCCAAATTGAGAATTACATGTAGTGCTGTTGAAGAATGAGGTCCATATTTCATACGGGATGGTATTTGTTTATGCAAAATATAGTGATACTTGTATCCAATAAGCATTTCTGGAGAGGAAAAAAAAGAAAAAAAAAAAAAAAAGTTGGAGTGAATGTTCTTTTTCTAAGTCAAAATGGAAGATTTCCAAAGTGGACCACCGGGGGAGCTGTTCACTGAAGCAGCATTATGGGCTGTCAAAAAGCAGCTCTGAGAGGTAGGACAGGGTAGAGAGAAAAGGGAGAGCAGAAAACAATAGGGTTCGTGACACATGGGGACTGATGGCCCTGGGAGCAGTTAAACAGGGCATGTCAGCCAGCTAAGGGATATTCTGGTTTTAGTGGATGAACTACTGAACAAAGTTGGGAAACTAAAGCAATTTGAATAAATAAATAAATAAAATCAAGGCTCAACTCTGACCAAAACAAAAGCCCTATTCACTGAACAAAAAGCAGCATGAAGGAGGAAAAAGAAAAAAAGTTATCATAAGCTGTTAATTCACTTAGGCTGTAATAAAATTCTGATTTAATACAGAATGTTCTCAGGAGTATTTTCTTACTTGCTGCTACTTCTCCACTTCTCCATCCCCCAAGAAAATTCATCCCCTGGTGCAAGTTAGAAAACTCACAAGTCAGAACTGAGTGTTAAATAGTGCCAGACAATTAAAACAAAAAAGGAGAAAGAAAAAAGAAGAGATATGGAAGGCCTCAGAATTCAATTCTCGGAACACTTTTATCAGCCTAAACCAAATAAAATGCATCAAGCTACCCAATGAGAGAAAGGGAAAATAAAAAGGCATTTAGCAGCTCAAAGAAGCTTGTTTATATTCTTTTTCCTTCAGTTTTTGACAACAGGTACTGCTTCATTGTGAAAGCTGCTTTCAGTGAAGTCAGCACAGAGGCTCATCCAGAGTAAAGCCATAATCTGTGTGAATCAAACGGGGAAGGAAGACTTGACCCCGGAACAGAAATCCCCATAAAATGTGGAGGTAGCAGAGGGTGTTGCTGTGTTCTCAGACAGGCTGCTGCAAGCCAACCTCACAAAGTCAGCAGCTGTCATCTGGAACACAGCCCTTAGGGGAGGGTGACATGAACTTCGAAACATGACATAAGCACCAGCTTATTGTAACCCCAGAAAGCACAGCAGCTTCAGCACCTAATATCCACTAAAGACCTCATTCAGGGAGATCAAGCGAGTTCTTGAAAGTACTAATTCACCTTCTAGTGCAATTGGAAGAATCATCAATCAGGAAGACGTCACTTAAGCTGCCTTGTTCAGTGGCATCACTGTTATTTTGCAGAGACAGACAGAACAAGTCTGAGCTCACTAGAGTTGTGCAAGCATCAAGATGCCCGAGTTTCAGACACCAAAGGACACCCAACAGTGTCCCAGCTCTTACAGGGAGTCATCCTTGAAGATGACTCACTTAAGAAAGAATTGCTGAGAGTGGATTGATGGGACATCACAGAGCTCTTAAAAGAAATGGGATCATTGTTCCACTTAAAGGATATCCAGAAGTGCCTTACTTACTTATCCCTGCAGACAAAAAGAGGCTCAAATGAGATACTGGATTGGGAGCTGGGAAATGAGAAGTCTGGAAAGTCCTGTGTTTCCAGGTTGATTGATTCAGAACAGCGCTGTCACAATATTTGGATTCACTTTTGAAGAGCATGAGAAGAACACAACAGGTATTTCAAAGATCATAATAAAATGAAAACCCAATGACTGAGACCATGAATGAGCTTCTTAAGGAAATGAAAGATAAAACAGGTCAACAAGATCAAAATTATAAGACGAGTATTGATTCCAACCTGGAGAGTCAATAATTATTATTTAAATGAAAGTGATGAGATGTTTTTCCAATTGCTAGGATTGGTTTAGAATCCATTAAAAACAGATCTAACAAACAGGTACAAGTAGAAACTTGGCTTCACATCCAGAAAACTACTGAAGATGATAATGACTGATCAGAAAGGACAATTGGTCTGTGTTTCCAAATGGACATATGCAGAGGCTGAATATACCTGTGATGGAGGCAGGAATGGTTTTTATTATCTTGAGATTATACCATGCTTAAACCCAGTGAGATGCTGCCACTGGGGGAATTAAGAATAAAGGCCCTCATTGTAGATTATCACCATCACCTGCCTATTTATCTAGAATGATTATTTACATTAAGAAAAAGGCTACAAATACAAGGACACATGACTGACTTAAATCACTAGAACTGCACAATCCCACTCACCTAGCAGCAAAGCAGAACTGCTGCTGATACAGCACAAATTTCCAATGTGAGCAGAAATCTGAAAACCACCCTCTCAGGACAGACTCTTATCAAGACACTCTGCCATGGTACGTCTATGTTGCCCTCAGCAAGAAATCCATCAACAACATTATGAAGCTTCACAGGAGAATTTAAAAAAAGAAAAAAAAGTCCAGCTGAAAGTCCTGAACATTTCTCTTCTGCACAAAAAGTTCAAGAAACATTGTAACTACTGTTGATACATACTAATTGTATGAGATCAATTATTGAAAGAACTGAAGCAGAGGTCTGAAAATACTATGAAAGACAGTAGGAAAAATGCTCCAACAGGAAAATCTCAGTCAATATGAGAAAGCACAGAGTAGAATTTAACAATCCAGAAGCAACAGGTCCCAATAAACATGTTTTAAGGGTCTACATGTAAGGTATAATCAAAAAAGAAAAAAATCAATAACTAGAGCAACTCACTGAAATTACATTCCCAAAAAGTACGCTAAGGAAAAAAAAATCAAACTATAAAATGACCTTAACACTAAGTGGATATAAAATGGGCATAGGTAAACATCAACCAACAATTATACAGAGTATTTTTACCATTAATGGCATGAGAGTTTGGAGTAGTCAGAGAAGTAGTATGTGGTAAAATTCCCAAACAACTGTGTTTGAGAGCTAAACCCCTTCATACACCCTTCAGTGACAGAGGATCCTGCAACTGCAAACACACAACATTGCACTGGAGACAAAGAACACTCTGTCAAGGCATAAGGAACCCCAGGACCTGGAATCCTTTCGAACTTTTTGGAATTTCCATTCCTTTGACACACTTTTGTCGAGATACCAACCTGTGGGGAAGCCAAAATTAAATGTTGAGAATGTAAGGACAAAGTCCTATGGATCATGAAAGATCATGCCTGCAGCTGAATCCAGCCCACTGCACTTGAGATCCTGACTAAAATCACAATGGGGAAAACTTCTTAGGTAATAGCAGATGTACCAGGGCAAGCATATTAATTAATTATAAATTAATGGATTTTGTATATTGACTAGAAATTGAGAAATTTTTTTTAAAGATTATCTGGGTTGGACAAATTATTCTGTCCTATGAAAACGCCAGCTTACAGAATTTGTGTACAAGGGATATTGACACATTACGTGACATGGGAAAATGTCATGGCAATGCTGACCATGAAGCTTTACAAAGCATAACTGATACTTGATTAAAGAAAGAAAAAAGGTCAACTGAAATCTACAGAGACAGGACACAAGAAGAGTGAGGAACTCTTCTGTCAGGAGAAACAACTGCTCTGTGGAGAGAAACCGGTCAAGTGATTCAGGCAAGAAAGTTAATCTAAAAAAAAAAAAAAAAAACCAAACCATGAAGAAAAATATCTGTGAACTGAAAAGTCATCCTCAATCCTCATGAACTCTGGAGAAACCCAGGACAAAAGACATTTTGAGAGAAATTCAAAGTTCAGAAAGAAATTCCCTGCTGAAGAAACTTAACAGACTATCAGGAAAACGTTTCATTTCCAGATAACTGCTGCTAGAGTTCTCCACGTGTCCTTAAAGAAATATTTGTGTTCATATGTATTTCTCCCCACCCTTCAGCTCACAGCAGCAAACCCTGAGCAAAATCCTGCTCAAGTGGCTAGGCTCCACATTAACTGCACTGGTCTAAGGATCCCATAGTTTAGAAAAACTATAAATAAATACATAAGAGTACACAAATACATATCGATATACTGGACACATTTGTACAACTATGTGCTCCTAAGAATCATCCAAAAATGGCACTTCCCATGCTTTACCCCTTGCTCTGAAACAGATTTTCAGTGAACAAAAGCAATATTTAACACTAACATTTAAAAAACCAAACATGTACATTTCTAAATTAATTGCAATGCCTCAATACAACCTAAATAGGCACCTCACTAAAATTTACCAGAATAAATTTGATAGCATAGTGTCTTTAAGCTCACTGTACTCTATGAATGGCAGTTCTACTTGTTTAGTAATATCTGGCTGTATGAGAGAGCCTGGGCTATAAGTGAGTTAGTTATGATATAATGAATGTTTTTCAGATATGAAGCAACACTGGTAGATTGCTACAAACTTTGCTAAAGAAGCTCTTTCGTACAAAAACCTGTACCAAATCTTTTTCTCGTAGGTAACTAGTTTCACTGTTCAGAAGGCTTGTTATGAAAAGCCCAGTTATAAAGACTGGGCTTTAGAAGCAAGACAAGAATAATTTAATGACCCAGTTTTGGTTTTAGCACAACAAAACCAATCCAGTGCGTTTCACCTTTGTTAACAGTCACTTTTATCTTAAAAGATAACTTCTAATAGGTTGTCTTGTGACAGAATATTAAATACCAGTCAATTAAGTGAGCCTGTTCATTTCTGTAGGTTTTGAATACTTAACCTCAAAATGCAAAATAAACTCTCCATGTACAGCAGGCCTGAGGCAGATCTTAGACCTGCCACTGACCCTTTCTGAAACTTTCTGCTCCTACCAAAATTTGATATTAATTACCGACTTAAGACACTGAACTGATGCAAAATCTTCAGAACTGTTAACATAATACTGTAGAAAAATTATATCTCATGCACAGTAACACCTGGTTTATACAGCTTCCATTACTTGACTAATGCTGAACATCCATGCAGAACGTGTTGCAGACTGCCCCAGTTTACTTATCAGGCTTGTCAGACACTAATTCTATTAGATATGAGTTTGGTATTGGACAGAGATGTTCCTTTTTTCTGTACATCACTACAAGGATCTATCTTGTTTTCTACTACTTACGAGTTTGGGATTTGGTTTTTTCTTGTTTACTGAGCCAAGGCAAGTCAGGCAGAGAGATATATGTGTATTAGACAAGCATGAATATAAGCCATGTCTACCACTAAACAGAGCCCAACAACTAAAATATGAATAGTTAAAGCTAAGGAAACTTTTAATATAGAAAACCAATACAACACCAACGCCGAGAACGCTGTGACCTCCACAGTTGTGGCCTTGAGTACATTTTCTCTGAGTTCTGTAACTCTTTCCCCAGAAGGGATGAGTAGAGAAGGGACTGGTGCTGAATGATTATCCTGTTTGCAAGAAAGAAAATCTGGCTTCCAGAGGAACAACAGCTCAGAGATGCTAGAGCACCAAAAGGTGGACAATCAGAGTTTGACTCTGTCAATTTAAGCCCTGGATAGACAAATATGACAACCACAAAAATGCTTTCTGAGGGCACTTGAACAAACATTTTGGAGGTCCATGGAGAATATTATGTGGTTTCAATTTTTTGTAGACCAAATTAATTTCTAGGCCTTCAATCTTTTTCATGGACTGGCTACAGATGTTTTTTAAAAAGCTGCATTCTGCCATGGAACGAGAGAAACTTGGAAGGAAAAGGTTATACCTACTAAGCATCTACAAGTAGGAAGAAATAACAATCTTGCATCTTTTATTTGGAAGGCATTCTGCTGTGATTACAGTATTTGTTCTTTTCACTAGAGAATCTCTACACTGAGATTCAATAGACAAGGTGGAGTGCATAAAATCTGAAATGAGTGTACACAGAGCCTAATAAAACCTGCTAGGTCTTTTTCAATTACAAGACTGATGTGAGGACATAGAGAAGTAAAGTAAGTTTTTTCAAGTCTGTATAAGCACAATAACCTGAAATGCTCCCTTTTAAAATAATGTTCCAAGGACTAGAAATACATGATCATGACACATGTAGAGCATCACAGAGAAGCACACTCCAGCATCCTGTTTGAGTAGGTACAGAAAAACACCTTCTGTAATTTGTCTGTGGAAAACAAGGTGAGTCCTTTCCATCTGCTCTCTGCTGGAGAGCTGGCCAGGGGCTCATGCCATCCTATCCCATGCCATCCCATCTCCACACCCACGTGTTTGGCACAGCGCTTCGAGCCCCAGGAGCAGGGGACCCAACACTGCCCAGGAGGAGCTGGTGCTACCAGGGAACGCCACCCCCTCACACCCCCTTTTTTATTTTATTCTTAAGAGCAGGCCGGCAGGCACAAGGTTTGCGGTGCGGGACAATTAGCAAAAGCAGCAGGGGGATGCTTGCCAATAAACACCCAGATTTGAACTTAAGCAGCTGTAAATCTGCATTAATCGTTTCAGGAATTCAGCTATTTACAAAAGCTTTTAAAGAGCAAACAAATAAGAGAAGGGAGGGGAGAAGAGACAGGAGAGGAGCCGATCTGTCCTTACCTTCGCACTGCTTCCCTTCCCCTTTGTAGCCCGGCTTGCAGATGCATTTGTAGGATTTCGGTGTGTTTTGACAAATTGCGTCGATGTGACAGTCATCTGTAGCTTCGGCGCACTCGTCAACATCTGGAAGCACAGAAGGAACCCCAAGGGGACAGATAAGAAGGAAGACCTGAGACAGAAAACACCAGGGCTAGATACTCCCCTTGAAGCTGTTTGCCTGCCTGCCTTCCTAGTGTCAAGCTGGAAATGAGAACATCTAAAGATAAATAAGTAAACGAGCCAGTGCGATATTCTCCTCAAGTCACTTATAAGCGCTGCTCCAGAGAGCTGGAGGGACTCGATCTGACATTTCTGCACTATGAATGAAATAGTTAGACACTAGAAGTTAGCTTCTACTGTATAACTGGAGACCTACATCTTACTAAAACAAGAGAATGCTTAAATTACCTATAAGAGGAGGAAAGAAAGACCACTTGCATGTTCTAGCACAGAGATTTTCCTTATTTATAAAGACAGACCCTAGTTTAAATAAACTATGCTGGTGGGGAAACGGGAAAAAGAAATATTTGAACAGTAAAACCACATTAATGCTTTTTACTAAGAAGCAAAAAAAATAAATACATGGAAGACCATATGAAACTCGGTAAGGTAGAGAGGAGGAAAGCAACCTGCAATAACATCATCTACTTGGACTAATACTCGTATAGGAGGAAAAAAGTCCCAGCAGTCGTCCCAGCCCCTGCTCGAGTGGGTGCCTTACTGCTAAGTCTGACTCTGAAAGGGGGGACCTTTCAGAGACCCAGACCGCTTTTCTTGTTTTCAGAGTAGGAAGCCTTTACAAACATTTCAGTGACGGGCATTCCTTCAGTCCCTCGGACTTGAGGAGGATGGGGAGGGAGGAGGATGAGACACAGTCGATATCTGCTAGTCGTGGGAATGTTAATGAAGTGAGCATGGGGGGGAAAAAAAAGCCCAAGTCCGACCTATTGAGGGACGGGGTGTGCTGGCAACACGGGAATGCTTAGAGCCCAGCCTGGGCTGCCCCGCCCCCCGCAGCCGCTCCCCGGCCGCCCCGACACGGGGGGCCGCGGTGCCACCGCACCTCCCGGGGGTTCCTGCCCGCCTCACGCCACAGCCACCTCTGGGGCTCCCGGGGGGACACGGGAGGCGGGCAGGGGAGGGACCCGCAGAGCCGCACGGAGCACAGCCCCCGCTTTATGGTCAGGAAGCAGCGAGGAGCCAGGGGTGCCGCGGAGGGAGGCAGACGGGCATCCAGCGAGAGGCGTGTGCGGTTGGTCTCATGCCAGTTAGATTAACAGATCCGCAAAAAGGAGCACTAAAGTGAAAACAGTAGTACTGTTAGCTCGAAATCCTAACGCTAATTGTTTCAGAAGTGCTCACTCAGCCATCTCCAGTGATAACACATGGATCCTTCAAAGTCACCGGGAACAGGAGGGGGCTGATTTAGAGAGGGGAGAATAAGCAGACATTGTAGCATGGCACACAGCAAAGAACTTCTCTGAGAGGTGCAGACCGGGGCGGCCCCGGGGGGCACCTCTGGAATCCCAGCGAGAGAATTGCTCGGACTCTTATCTGTATTGTTGCTGTTGTAGGGGTTTTGGTGGTTTTTTAAAATTATGATTATGATTATTATTATTTAAAGAAAGAGGAACAGAACATCGAGCGTTGTAATTTTTCGGACTAAGGCAGAGCTCCTGTAATCTGTTGCCTTCTTCCTTGTCCATTCGTTTATTTTTACCGCTGAGCCAGTTCAGATCTAGCTATGATTTACGTAAATTAGCTTAGGTGTTGCCCAGATCAGGCACAGATTCAGTCAAGCACAAGGAGAAAAGAAGTTTTTGGGGGTTTTCTCTGGGGGTGTTTTAATGCTTTGGTTCATACTTTTGAGCCATTAAACCAGCACCCATCTCCCAACAAGACCAGCAAAAGTGACAGCTGGACTCTTTATAATGCCGTCAAAAATTCAAACTGCATTGAGCCAAGGGGGACATTTCACAGCAACTAGAGGATGCCTGGGAGTCAGGCGTGAATGCCAATGAGTCAAATGAAAGGGCAAAACCAAGTATGATCCCCTGCTCTGCTCCACATCTCACACTGCATTACTCGGACTTGAAGAACTTCTAGGCTGTCTTCGTTCATTTTGTTACATTTACACTCCTCTCTATCCGAGAAACGGATTTTTTTCCCACACCCTTCCCCTCCCGCTTGCCCTCGCTCGTACTTCACCTTAAAAGCTTTCTCCTCGCACAACTTCAGAGCCTGCACACATTTCTTTCAGAAATCACTTTGGGCTTGCAACATTCCAAAGCAGATAGGATTGGGGGGTGTTTGATTTTTTTTTTTTTTAACACTGAAGCAAAGACAAAGTATAATTACAGCCATTAAACTGATACGAGCGCCCCTGTTAAAAACGCCAGGTCTTTGAGTTAATATGCAGACAAGAAAAACCTGCGAAGATATCCCAGCCAACGCTTGCTCCGCGGAGTCTCCAGGGCTCAGCACAGGCTTATCTCGTAGGCACTCAAGGAAAGTAACTTTTCTTCCCCATCTCTCCCTGCAGAAATCCCTCGGCTCCGGCTGTGTCAAGCACGCGAGAAAACACCTCCCCACCGCAACTTCCAACACCCTCGGCGCTACCAGCAGCGAGAAGCGACCTCCCCCTGAACACCTTACAGCGGGCAGAGGAGAGCGGACAGACACGGTCCCCCCGGGGCCGCGGCTCCGCGCCGCCCGCGCCTGGGGAAGGCTGCAGGGCGGCGGAGCCCCCTCTTCTTACCTGCGCCCCCGCTGCCTCCCGCCAACCTGCCGGCCCAGGCGAGAGCGAAAAGCAAACAGCAGCGCCGCGAAAAGCAAACAGTGCCCATGATAATGATGCGATCCCCGGTGCCCGTCTGCGATAAGGGACGCGCTCGGGGCCGGCCGCGCGGAGCCGCCNCCGCGGCAGTGAGGGCAGACAGGCCGGCGGACACTGCCCATCTCCTTGGCAACCTCGGCCAGGGATCCTTCCCCCTTCTCGGGTTCAGGCTAAAAGACAACTTTTTTTCCTTTTCTTCCCCTCCGCTCCCTTGCCTGCCTCCTAGCTTCGGCTAACTCCTCTCCCGCTCGCCTCGGGTCATCACCAGCCACTGGCTTCCTCCAGCATTTTAAGGGCTTTGCTGCGGAGGCCAGTGCGCCTTTCCAGCCCTAGGTTTGCTCCTCCAAGCCCTTCACTCGGGCCAGCTGCGGCTCCGAAAGTGATCCCTGCGGCCCTGGCCCGTCCCGGGGGACATCCTCTCCTCAAAATCATCTCCACTGCAGACTGTTATTATCACTACCACCTTGGAGGTGAAAATCCTGCACTTTTAAACCCAAACATGAGACATTTCTCCTCTCTGAGGCAAGCTCCATGACCCTAAACTTTTTCAGACTGTCTTTAAAAGACTGAAATAGCTGGCAGACGTCCTTGTTACGGCCGTGCCGCCCCTATTCACGATTCACCTTTCTTTCACAGGTACCCCACTGCTGAAATGCTTTGCTACTTTGGGTTGTTTCAACTCCTAATTCCCCTGTGAGGCTGGCTGTCTGTCGCGTAGGAATTGCACTTGTCGTCTGCAAGATAAATACGCCCTGTCATAGCCTTAGATGCCTCTTTTTGACAAGTTCGTCCCAAATGCACGCATATGTCAGTACAATACACTTGCCCAGAAAGTAGCACTATTAAGTGCTTTTATGCTTGAAGAGATGGGAAGGAAATGTACAACGAGTTGCTCAGCCCAGCTGCGTGTTTAGTAAAACTCCACACCACGGTCCTTATCCTCCAATAAAACTAAACCACTACCGGACGGTGCCAAAGCTGTTTGCTTTCCGCGTGTTTACACCTCTACTTTGGGCATTCCCGGCCTTAATCCCTTAGGGTTGGGGAAAGGGGTATTGCTGTTTTAAATCCGGACGCTCATTTTGGTGCGGCGGTGGATTCCAAGCCCGAGCCTTCCATGGATACCCCACGGCGCGTCCGTGCCCGGAGGTCCCCGGAGGGACCACGCGGTGCCTTGGAGCGCCACCTCGTGACCGTCACGGCCCCAAGGGCCGTTCTTTTCCAAGATTCTGGAAGGAATTTTGTCCCAGGTGAAAAGTGAGGCTAAATCTTTTTCCCCCGCCTATTTGTTTCCTTTTAAATATTTCACAGGTGGCCTTTTCATTCAATTTCATGGACTCCTACTAAAATTTCTCATGGGATAAATAGTGCAAAAATTTATATTTTGTGAAGGAATCCACTACAATCGTCTAAAAATCAACCATCTCAACTTTAGAAAAAGGCACAGTGCAATGAAGAAGTTTGCTAGAGCAACAAAATACTTTCATTGCCTTGGTGACTTGCTCTCTGCCGTCCATTAGAAGTGTCATGTTAGCTACCTCTGTTGAGTTACAGAAATCACCACACTTGTGCCTGACTCTATACATTTATAATCTATAACACCTGTATGGCACTCAGGAAAAGAAGTCCCCTTGATGCAAATCCTACATTGTCTCTACATGTCCCTGCATGCTCTGAGGGTGGCATACAACTGAAAGCTAAAGATCATTCATATCAGGAGTCTATTTTCTGGAGAGCTTGTTGTGTATTTCCTTAAACCAAGATCCTGACAGATAGAATGCATGAGGAAATATAAAAGTACTGTATTTATCAAAGTCAGGATTATCACATAAAATAAAGAACATCATCTACAATGCCAGGCTGAATGTTTCCAGATGGGTCTTCTCAGTCTTCCTTGCTAAGAGACTCATGTTAGAAAAGGGATTCTTATAGATTTCCACCTTTTCCACATGTAATTATGTTCCCATGCTTGTTTACAATAATCTAAACAAATAATCATCATCTCTATGTTGATTCCACAAATGATCGTATGAAAAATTTAATATTAGAAATAATGACTAAGCAGCTTCTTCCAATGTGGATGGTAAAAGCCTGATTCATGACTGTAAACCTGCTCTAGGTAAGGGGGAGAAGCAAGAGATACCCGGGCTGCAGGTGGGGCCAGCCCAGCCTGGGGAGCGCCTCCAGTGTTTCAGCTCTCTACCAAAGTACTTTAGCTCTGCCTAAAAACCTTTGGGCAGCATGTTAATTGGCTTCTAATGTTCTTCCATAGTAATGTCCTTAAAGCTTTGGTGACTATTCCAATAAAATAATAATAGTGGTTAATAATAAAAGAGGTATGTTTTATTAGGATGCATCTCTTTACAGAATAAAAGGTCCATGAAAAGCTGCATATCAGGCAAGAGCATAAATAGAACTGTGGCTGCAGAACAGTACTCCCACCTTCAGAACATCTCCCACAGATATGACTATTCAAAAGTCCTTTGAAAAGACAGAACAGCATCTGCAGAATTATTTGGTTTCCTGGTCTGCTATTTATGAACACCTGTATATTGGGGCCACTGCTGCCTCAGGAGGCAGCACAAGCTATTGATAGTGCTGGGAATCACAGGAGCCACTCAACAGCCTGAGCAAACTTGAACCAATTGCTTTACCTCTGCATTTCTGTCTCCCTTCCTTCCTTCTGTCCATTTTAAGTGTAAGCCCACTGTAGCAGGGCCTGTCTTTCACTGTATTAGTACAGCACCTCTCCAAATAACATACTAAATTTATTTTGCCTGTCTCCCCAATTAGGGCTTTCATGAGGCCAGTGAGGCACATAAACTCTGACCCTTTTAACTTCAGTTAATCTCTTTTTCTGAACTGTACTTCAAAGAACTGAGAGAAACCTGGCTCCCTTAGATAGGGGACAAGGAATCCTTTTGCCAGAATTTGTGCTGGGAGCACCTACACTTTGAACCCTGAACCATCTATCACCAAACTTTACTTAAATACTTTCTTTTAGGAAGAAGGGAAAAATGCAAGCCCAACTCTTCAAAGCAATATAGACCATTCTGCATTTGTACACATACGTAGGAGAAGTTTTTGAAATTAACAGGCAATAGACATGCATAGCACCACATGCTCAATGCTGCATTACTTCTTTCCAGGAAAATACAGCATGTAAGTTTCCCAGAAGTCAAGTAACAGCATGCAGCTGGAGTAATTCAATGATGTGTTATTGTACATGGGAGTAAAAAACAACAGCAAAAAATGTCCACCATAATCCATAATGAAAGTTTTGTACAAGAAAATTCAGTGTATGAGAGAACAAAGATTTTTTTTTTCCTTTTATCCTGGTTGGAGGGAGCAGGGAATTACATAGCAGCTGCTGTAACAGGTAAGAGGGGACATTTATTCCATAGCTTTGGTGAGATCACAATCAGTTTTGTCTCACTCTCCCATCAGTGAGACAATGTGTGAAACCTTGTGGAAGTAGTGGTAAATTTGGATATTCTGGAAAAAAAAGGTGTAAAAAAAGTCAGTGCCAGACTTTGAAGAGAGACATCAACTTATGCTTGAGGACAGCTACTCTCTGTGCTGTTACCTTCCTCCAAAATGTGTCACTTGCTTCATCCAACTGTCCCTTCCCTTTCATTGCCAGGGTGCCAAAAGAGATGACGACTCATGCAAAAGCATTTCCTTAATCCTGTAATTATTTTAACACAGTGGATCACAAGGCTCATAAGGCTCAAAACACCTTACTGAGCATTACTATCTACAAATCCATAAGCTTCTTTCCTCCTAAGTGTCTCATGAACAGTTTTCCATTCAGAAAAATGGTTTAACAACTAGAGAGTGGTGGGAGAGGACAGTTACTATGAAGAGCAATTGAGATTTTTTTCCCTCCTACTTGAATTATAACCACTGAGAGAGAAAGATGAGAACATTAATGAAGAGATGGAAAATACCACCATCACCATGAAAAGGAGAGTAGATCCTCCTTTAGTGGTACTCACTCCATCCTAGTAAAAGCATATTTTGCCAAGATGAAGGTTACATCTCAAACAGGTGAAGAAGGACTTGATGCATAAATAGCTGGATGAAATTTTATAATCTTCATTATACAGGAGACTGTAATCTCTCTTGAATTAATAAGGGACACCTCTAAAAGCTGCAAGGGAGAACACACAAAACAAGGTTGTGTCTACTACCTGCTCTGGGGTTATACCTTAGCATGTGGGAGAAGATGACAAGGAGCTGTGGAAACACAGAGTTGAAAATGATACCGTCTAAAAGTCCTGTTTGATGACTCTGTTGCCAAAATAGTTTTAGAAGTGGTGGTGATGTGTTCACAAGGAGATGGGCAGTGGCATTCTGAAATGGTTTGATTTCAGGAAGTAAGGGCAAAGGGAACCAGAATGGAAATATCAAGGGAAAAAGAAAATGCAATTGCTCTTGTCCATCCACTACCTTTAGACTAGAGTAGGATGAAAATTTTAACTCAATGACTCCTCCACTGAAGACTTCAAAACACTGCCTTGTGCTAGTACAAGTTCTGGCTCCTAATCTGCTGCAGATTACTTGCCATTGTATTTTAGCATTGGCAGTTCAGTTACTCTCAAAATGGATCTCACAGATTATTGTGATTGCAAAGAAATATGCGGTATTGCTGCTGCTCTAACATGCAATCCTCTTGAACACCTGGGTTTGAACACTTAAATTCTGGATAGTGATTAACTGCTCTGGACTGCACAGGACAGCAAACAGAATTCTAGTAACTCAGCAGATGAGAGAAAGCTTCTGGCTTGTTTTAGAAGACATTTTCTGATCTCTTGTTTGAAAGTGAACTTTTTCTCAAAAACAGCTACAGCTGGTTCTGATTTCTTCTTCAAAGCACTTTGGGCCCTCAGGCTGAGCTACTTTCTGTTGTACCCATGAACTGTGGTCAGCTATCAGTTCCCTTTCCCGTTCTAATCAAGGCCCTGAACATGCAAGGAGCACTGAAACATGTACATATCTATCAGCAGGACTGCTCTTGCCTATAGACTTCTGCAAAGAGTGTCTCAGCAGGCTTGGGATTGTATAGTGCAGGATAAAGAGACGAGGCCATGCCCTCCACTCACAGTCCCTTTATTCTCCAGCACAGCTCAGCACCAGCTGTAGAGAGTAACATGGCTCTAATCCATATGGGCAGTCCTCTCTGCTCTGTGGAACACACCATGGCAGCAGTTATGAGGCAAAAGCTGATTCAGCTTCACAGAGGACTTAATATTGTGAAGTCTTATTTTTTTTTCCAATTCAGAGCCCTGCCTACCTGCCCTCCCTCCCCTCAGAAGAATTAAAAAAGAAAAAAAAAGAAAAGCCCAAAAACCAGCACAAACCAAAAGCACTCACAGAAGCCCCAGGACTTCCAGAGGCTGCAAATTTCAACTGCAGCCTGGCAGAGCAGCTACAGATGAGGATGAGTTGGCAGGACATCTTGCCAAATCACGGTAAGATCTTGTAAGACTCCTGCAACAATTCTTTTGAACCTTTCCTAAACGAAAACCATTTCATTTTTAACATTAATAGCAGCAACAAGACTCCAGGAAAGTTCCAACAGAAGCTTTTTCATGAATTTTTTTTTTTTTCCCCTGACTCCACAATTCCGCAAACAATTAAGAGTTATTTCTCAGGACTGCTTCCTGCAGACAGGAAGGAAAAATATCTGTAATGCAGCCAGCTCCTGCAATTTTCCTCCTTTCCTAACCACCCAGCCACCGGGAGCTAGAGTGAGGTTTGTGTACTAATTTGAATTTCTGCATTCTTTAGGGATGCCCACAGTACCAACACTGCTCTCAAGATTTTCCCTTTAATTTGCTGTAATATGAAGAGAGTCTAATGCTGTTGAAACTTAGATAGTTTTGCATTGTAGCATCTGTTCAGTTGACTGCATGGACAGAAACTCTTCCATCAAAACCAGCTAGAGGAATAAGCACCAGATCCGAGCATCAATCCCTTTACCAATCCAAGTCCAAGCCAGCTATGTAGTGGGAGCTATGTAGTACAGATTTCCTAAAAATCAATGTGCTTATTTTAGTTCAAGTGTAAACATGTACTCATCCCCTTGTTTAGCTGCAGTCTTTACTGCACACAATCCACAACTTAAGAGCCCATTGCTATACAAGCTTAATCTTAAACAAGAAGGATGTTACAAAAGATGTGGTTAAAGTCCTGACTTTATCCAGTAAACCTGGCCTATTACCAGTAACAGCTTTTGTCCTAGACAAAATCTGTGTAGACCAAGTAAAGTTTTATTCCAAAGTATGCACCTATACTGAAATATAAATGCATGTAATTCTTTGTACTGTAATTAAATGCATTTTAATTCAGTTGCTCTGTTCCTTCAACACAGCTGAACTGAGATGGGCTTTGATCAGGAAGCCTGCATCTCCCCTGATATGACTGTAGCCTTAACCTCTTCAGCTGTGAAAAAATTCTACAAAACACTCTAGGTGTCACCTGGAGAGACCAGTGAGTATCAGGGGCATAGCAGCAGAAGTTTAGGCCTGTAGTCCTGTAGCATGAGCACTGTGGGGCTCACCTGGTGAGAAATAACTTTCAGAGCAGTGTGACACCACAACCAAAAGTTCAGAAAGAGAACAAGCAGGGTCCTGTGTCCTATGGTCCTCTAGTAACCCTTTTCCATCTCTAGGCTCAGATTAGCTAAGGATTGTGACAATTGAGAAGTTTCAACTGTTTCCCAGTAAACAGAATAGTGCTTCTGAAACAAGAAGAAGACTATTTTTTCTCATTGTCTTTTAAGGAAGAAGGATAAATCTCACAATAGGATCTTTAAAATACTTGAATGCAGCATTGTAAAGTTGATGTTCTTGTAAAGACAGCCAAGTCTAGAGATGCCACAATTATTGTATAATTTATATGAAATTAGTAACATATAATAATTTTAATAATTTAAAATGATAATAGATATATTATGAAGTTGAATTATACAAACATGTGGAATTATAGTAATGCTGCAATTTATATTATATCAGCTGTTCTTCGCATTTTTAGATGTTCAAATGCTTAAAATGTTGATGCTGTGCACTGTTATGAACTTCACCACCAGTGAAAATGAACATGTTTTAGTTGGAAAGACTAGACAAAGGAAATTAAAAATGAAATTTAGACCTAAGGATACAGTTGGGTACTTAGGGTTTTAATGGGAATACTATATGTAAAATGCAGTTCCCACAGAACTGTGTAACAATGGGAAAGTCCATGTCTTGTGTAGAATCATGCTGCACTTGTCAACACACCAGACAATTCTGATGGAACCAGGCCATCATAATTTTTGTGGTTTACAAGAAACTTCCTACAGAGAAGATACTGCAGAAAATATCCAAGGTCAAATCTTTGCCTCAGACTTTTCTACCACATCAACCAATGTCTCCTCTTCTTTAAACAAAATAGAAAAAGACAAAAAAAAGTCTACACGCCCATGTGTGTTGATTTTCGCAGTTCTAACCCGAGTTAAACAAAAGGTTATCAAATCTTCATTCCTTCTAGCACATTTTCCCCAGGTCCCAGGACTTTATTTCAGTCCCGTGGTGGCTGCAGGGGTAATTGCAGTTGCTGTGAGGGAGCCTGTGGCTCACAGGCCATGTTGACACAGACACCAGCCCCATTTCCCAACCCTGCTGTGAAGGACCCAGCTGAGATCCCTCTGCAGCACAGAAGGAGAACACCGTCCCCAGACTCCTCATACTGCATCTCAGTGGTAGAGCAAATATCTCACACATTTTCCCAGTAATTGTGTTTAGAAATACCAGGAATTAAGGCATTCATCCTACTTCATCCTTAAAAGCTTGGTTACACACTTGCAGAGGCTTTGAAAAGACAGCATTTTATCCAAATATATAGCGATGATTCCAGAACCATCTTGGAAGCCCCAATTATAATTTTCTGCTAAATGAGTTCTCCTCCCTAAGGACTCTCCAGAGGAGCCTATGCTTTAGTGCACTAAGCTACCTATGAGATAGCTGAAGCTCAGACTAACTCAATTCCTGACAGGCAGCTGCAGTTTCAGCTGGTGTGAAATGACAAATAAGAGAAGATTATCAAATAGAATTAAATGCAGCATCCTCAGGAGGCCTGGATATGGAAAGGGTAAAATTCCACTCACCTTAATCCTGCGTATTATTTTGTTCTATTGAAAGGCCATGGCTGAATGAATAAAGACAGCAGGATTTAGTCTCATATGTTCATTGCTTCTCTTTTCAAATTACATGAAATACACTGTGCAGACCCATTATTAGTGTTGCCATTTGTAGGTATTATTATGTCATTAGAGACAGATTGGATTAACACAGCTATTGTAAATTACAGTGAAAGTAGCTTACAGAAGATTACAGCACAGTAAGATTTCATAAAAGTGTGCTCAGAGAGCTGATGAAATCAGAAAAATGTATACTGTCATAAAGTGAAAATACAGCAGGTGCAAGCTACTGACTGCTTGAAAGCTCCCAGGTAAATTCTCATTGTTCTTCAACTTAAATTACACATCTAAAATAATTTGGAAATAATTTCAATCAAATACAATTGAATTAGAGAAGCAAAATCAACATTTGTGTTACCAATTTCCTGATGAAAGAAGCCTTGGATAGCAAAAAGGCCACATGTGTGTAGGTATGTCTACATGCGTCAAGACTGCAGATAGTACATGCAAGATCTTCCTGATGTTCAGAACCTGCATGAAACACAGTATCCCCCCCCCCTTTTTTTTTTTTTAACCTAGAAAGAGACAATTTCATCTCCATGTTTTTATGGACCTGACAGTGAACATGGCAGTGCCTACCTTCTACAGCTCTCCCTGCTTTGTCTTCAGCTAGTGCTTAATCAGGGCATTAAATGCTTGAACAGGATCTCAATTTTCATCTGCTTTCTAGCTCTGCAAGTCCAACCCCACAACTCAGAATAATGTGGAGTTTTCTGCTGCCTTTATTTGGCCTTCAGTTGCACACTCAGGTCTGTGTCAAGGGTGTGCAAACCCTGCCAGATATAAACAGCAAGATGAACAGCTCAGCAGAGTGCAGAGCAGCAGTGGGAGCCTTGCACTGCATGTCCCAGTTCAACCTGAACACAACTGAGGTGTAGTACAGATCACATCTCTCTCTGCAAGGGAGAGAGATGTACCATGAGCAGCTGGGCAACAACAGCAAGTGCTGCCATCTGTGCCACTCAGGGTCATCTGGGCCTCACTTGGTGCTTCCACAGCTTGCCAGCTACAGCTGATCAGCCTGCAGACTTCATTTTGGGCAGAAAACAAATAGGAGCTGTCTTTGGATACCAAAGTTACATAGATGTCACTCCACAGTAGTAACTGAGAGGGTGCAGCTCCAGAATCACACCTATATCAAGCTATAGAAACGCCAGCAAGTCTCCAATTTGCAATTTCAAAAATTATTTATGATGAAGCCTGTATTCTACAACTCTTCTGTTGAAAGAGATTGATAAATATTCATGAACCAAGTCTTATAACACAGAAAAGGGGAGTATTATTCTCCCCTAGTAAAGATAAGGGAAAGTAATTTAGCCTCTCTGATGATCTTTCTCGAGTTCACATGAGAAGTTTGGAAAACCCAGGAATAGTCAGAGCCAGTATTTTGGAAGGAACTTCAGGTGTCACCATTAAAAATGTAAGAGTGGCTTGACACAGGGACTGCAAGCTCTGTGCCTGTTTGAAATCAGGCCACTCAAGAGGGTCCACAATTAGGCAACCATTGCTACTAATGACCTCGGCAAAACTTAGTCCCTGTTCTTGCCTGCTGCTCCACAGCCTTCAGTACTGCAAAGCACAGTGTGCTGTCTTACCAAAATACAGTGGGAGCTAATCAAAGGGTGTAACATATCCTTAGCCACCCAAAAATTAAAGCCCTGTGTTCATTAAGCACTGTTTTCTAATCAGTTCATCAGAGCTTAAATGCATTATTTTTACACTAGAAATCTGGGATAAGTCCTGGGTATTGCAGAACTGTTATGCTTCAAGAAATCCTTTCACTCAAAAATAGATGATTACAACAGCTTCTATAAATATAAATTGTTTTACAGCCAAAGACAGACATCTAGTTTTCACTGAAATTAAGCCAGCAAATCTCTTCTGCCAGTACTATAACAATGATCATGCTGATAGTGTTAATTCAGTTTACCAAAAGCCAGAATCCAATATGCTACAAATTAGATCAAGCACCAAAAGATAGGCAATGTGAAAGGAAATGAATACTAATAAAAAAATTTAAATGTTTACATTTGTTTGCTGGGTTCAGATATAAACCCAACATACACAAATGATCTTACACTGAACTATGGCTTTATTTTCCCCCTGTTGCTGTCCCTCCCCCTTTTTTTTTTAATAAGCAGATTAGGCAGACAAAGATATTATGAGAGAGCATATTTAAGTTGTAAGGTTTTAGGACAAGGGAAGGAAAACAGGGCTCAGACCAATTAAAATCTTTAGAGAAGAAAGGCAAATCAATTAAAAATGCCAGAGGGCAGACATTGCATAGAAAGAGAAGAGACTTTGACAAATTTGAAACAACTCTGTTCTCCACAGTCCATAATGGCAGATGAAAATAAGCTGCACTCATACCCACAAATATTCAGGGGAGAATAAGGGATTTGATACCTCCTGGATAAAACAGATCTGTGCTTCACATGCGGAGTAAACAAGCCACAGGACTGACTGAGTATTTTGTGGGTACTTTGGAGAAGAAAAGCAACGTCTAAAATGTGAGGTGTTATTTTTAAGACACACAAGCAGCCAGCCTTCCAACTCAGCTGCTGAATTATTAGTCTTATTGATCTGCTACTGCATTATTTTTTACACCATAAAACCCCTTCGCTCTCAATAGAACACAGGCACTGAAAAGACAGTAGTCATAAAAAGATTTGCAATCTGAAACTTTAAAGAAATCATATTCCAATTTTGGCAGCTTACTAGGAATAAGAGCCCAAACTGCCATTGCTGAATGTATCCTTTGACTGTAACTATAATTTAAAAGCATTGTCCAATGTAATTTCTTCTTTTTTTCACACAGTGATTCCAGGCCAATTATTTATCCCCCCTCCCCCATAAGAATAGTGTTTTGAAGTCAGCCAATGAAACATGTTTTATTTAAGGACTATATTCCTAGAGCAATGGAATGGATTCTTTGGAGACCTAAAGGTTGCAGAGCACTTCATTAGTTCCACATAATGAAAGAATGGTGCAATTGAAGGAGGTCTCTAAGGGAGAATGGTGTGAAAATTAGAGACTCGTCTGCTCACTTGCAAAAAAAAAAAAAAAAAAAGGAAAAAAAAAAGAAAAGAAAAAAAGAAAGGAAAAAATTGAGAAAAAGGAAAAAAGGGGAAAAGAAGAGGGGGGAAAAAAGGAGAAAAATGAGAAAAGGAAAAAAAATTTGTGGATTTTCTAAATAAAGCACACTGTCTCCATTCAGCCCATGGAGAAAGGGTGCCTACTCAATCCTCTTACCGTTGACAATATAATAAAACCAGAGGAACTTTTTTGAAGTAGATCTGCACATTCCACATTTGGATTGAGGGGCAATGGACTGTTTAAATTGCTATTTACATTTCCAGCTGTTTTACCAGTGATTTGCCCAACTTAATAGCTCTTTAAGCTTTTAAACAAGAAAATAGCTATTCTCACGACTCAAAGAAGAAACCATGGTTATTTCAGTCTGCCTCTATTGTAAAAGGCTTAGACCTCTCTCTCTTTATAGATGCCCTTCCCTTTATAGTACTTCCCTTTTCCATCTCCTCCTTCTTTCTAAACTTTCTTCCATCTTTTTAGCTCACTTTTTACATTATATACTTTTAGCACCATAATGTATCTTTGCTGATACTGCTGATTCAAGGAAAGTGTTTGCAAGTAGTTACCAAGGTTCCCAAGAGAGACTTAAGTTAGCCAGAAAATTAGATTTGCATGTATAAACTTCTGCTAGTTATTGGGGAGTTAGTCCGTGTTAGACAAATGCTCTACAGCTATTGAAAAATGTATATTTATTTATCCACTTTCCTCTGGGGTTATATTAAAAAAACCCCTAGACATGTGTACAGACATAATGTAAACGGTATTTTCTGCTTATTTTTCAGGCAAAGTGGAAGAAGAGGGCAAAGGGGCAGTCCACAGATAAGAATGAGACCAAGATGAAAGGTTAAAATGGGAGGGAGGTTATTTCACAGTGGCTCTATTAAAAACTCCAATAATTTTGTTGTAATTTGAACTTATTAGCTTGTTTAAATTGGTGCTAATAAACTGCAAAATGATGAAGAAGATATTCAAAAACAAAACCCACCTCCTACTTTTCCCCTGATCAAAGCTTCAATGTCTTCCTTTTATTAACTCTAAATGTCTCCTGTGTTTACAGATGATTGCAGCCCTAGTCAGACAGTGGAGCAAAAAACCAAATCTAAACCTTGCAGGAAGTGGTAGGAGCAACTCTGATTAAAATTTTTGAAATGAGTAGGGTTCAGTAAAAAAAAAAAATTAACAGTGGTTGGGAAAATATAAGTTCTTTTTAGATTGTATCCTAAGTCAAATATTTTTAGAGAAATGAATTGCAACTGGCATAACACCGGACATCTGTGATTTTCTTTTAAAGGTAACACTTCATATTTAACAGTTATACAATCTAAACTGCACATATTCTAAACTAAAATTCCTTTTTTTTTTTTTTTTTTTGGTAAGGTTTGTAAAAGTTAGTTTATGATCCCCAGACCAGGCATATTGGCTGCTGCTGAGCAAACCTTTGTCCTGGTGTCACACACTGGTGTGTCACTGACAACACAGCAGTGTCACTAGGCAAGACAGGACCAAGAATCAATGTGTATTTGAATTGCTGTGGTTATAAGAAAATTGGCTTGTAACTGGACCATCTGATCCCTTCAGAAAGGAAGGGAGAAAACATGTACACCTGAGTCTTAGAGGAAACAGGCTTAAGGGTAAATCAGGTGCTATCTTTGCCCACAAAGGAAAAAAAAAAATAAAATCAAAAAGCCCCAAGGTCCAGTAGAAGCCACAAAAAAACTGGAAAAACATCCAAAAATCCTAAGTATAATTAGACCTTCTTTTAGTGAAAAGAAATTCTGTTGTCTTTTAATACTCTGCAGGAGGGTTGAAGACCAGCAGTATTTAGAAGATTTTTTTTCTGGAAAACTCTTTCCTTAGATTTTGAAAATTCTGAGGGAGCTCTGCCATTAATAGGAAAAAAAATACAAATATACATGGGGAAGGGATAGTAGACAGAGTGGGGAAAGATTTTGTAAACATCTAATGTGACAAATCCAGCTCTGTTTTAGTACTGTTAAAAAATCAGCAGTCTGCCTAAATATATATTATAAGAACACATGAAAATACTGAAAAAAATGGTTTGAAAGGAAGTGCCTCAGAGCAGACATATATCTCATGACACTCAGTTCTAAGAAACTTGATGCTTTCCAACCCTACACAAGACAGATTTTTGGTTATACATAAAATATCTCCTGTTTTTACTATATTTCTGTTATCGTTGTATAGCAGTAAGAAAGGAAGACTGCAAATCAGATCTTGTTCTGTGCCAAGGAGCTGCCTTAGGAATTTAGGTATACTAGATATATTCCTCTAGCCTTGGTTTCAACAGCTAAAAAAAGCATTAAAATCCATCTTTGTTGAAGTTCCTAACAAAAGAAGGGGGAAAAAGCTACTGTGTAGAACGTGGAAAGAATTAGCTTATGGCCCAGTCTATTAACAGCCAACAAACCTGTGCAGTAGAGTAGCCACAGGAAGTCACACTGAGTAAAAAAAGTTTGAAAGTAAAATTTTCCAGCACTGGGCAAGATTAAGAGAGACGAACTCCTGTGAGCAGCTCCGCTAAAACCAAAAGTTTACAGTAATGAAAGAATCAGGACCCGTTCTTGAGCTGCAGGAGCCCTGTATTAGAGAATTCTTTTGTATTAAAACACTACTTTGTCTCAAAGGTGGAAGTTTTACTGCCAAAGGAGCCACAGTAAAAGGTCAATGACTCAGCCTGAGCATTCTGCACGGTATGAAGAGTTTTACCTTTTATCCAGCATTCAGCTGCCACAGCCACCAGATCTCAGTAATATGCCCTGACAAACCTCATTAGGCTTCTTCCTGCTCTATTAAAATCACTGGAAGTTAGGAAAGAAGGATCAAAACTATGTTTTGTTGCCTGATAGGTTTTATATTTACTAACATAGGAAAGATTTAACCCAGCAATTACTATTTCTCTAAGAGTTCACATAAAACAGTTCTTAGTGCCTACAAAGTAAAAATTTGACACAAGCACGTTACAAATGTGGATCAACACACAGCTTAGATGTCTGAAAAGCCCAGCAACTCTGAAAACAAGCTCAAGACTGGCAGGTTACCTCCACCTCTGATCTCCTCTTCCAACTCCCAGTGGGTGCTACGTCCTTCTCCCAGCAAGGCTGCATTACAGCCTGCCTGAGCATTTCCAGCTGGGTTTTAATGCTCGGGTGTGGTTGGTGTCACTGACCTTCACAGGCTCCTCCAACCTCTCCCTCCTGTGCCTGGGCTCGCACAGCTGCAGTCCTGGCAGAGGGTCTGAAGGTGATGAGATGGGGGTGGACACACCTACACAGGCTTGAAATGCAGCAGCAGGTTTGAAGGATGTAGGAAGCCCTGTACAACCTGATTATTTAACGTAAATACTCCCTCCTTGGAACTTTTTGTTATAGTCTTCCCCAAATTAGTACAGAAAGGCATTTACACCTCCAGAAATGGTGTTTCAAGAGGCAGAATTTAGAAACAAAGGAGTGACTCTAATCTTTACTGTAGTTTGTTCCATTTCCAAAGCCTCTCAGGTGCTGGGAAGAGTGTTTAGAGACAGTGAGATAGACCAAGCTAGCCATGCTCTCATGCTGCAGGAGAAGTTCTGAGGTCTGAGCAAACTGCTTCCCCTAGTATTCCAGAGAGGAGTCTTCGTGTAACCCTGGGACACTGCAAGGTTCACCAGGGAGGAGTCCGTTTCTAGGCATGGCCAATTTCCAGTGCTTCAGAGGAACTAAGCAAACACTACCCCAGAGTACATCTGGATAATTGTCTAGTGAGAGAAAAAAAATCTTTCTTGACCCCAGTAGTTACCCAGCTAAACCTCTGAAGACCAGGATTTTATTATAACCATTATCTTTATGCAAATCATGATCATGCTGAGGACTTACTCTTCCTGTTGCTACATATGGAGGAAAGAGCTGAATGAATGATACATTCTGGACAGATTCCTTGGCCAGAAGGGACCATCCATGCTGAAGCTAGTTTGAAAGAAATCTTTTAGAAAGATATCCAAACTGTCTCCTAAAGACTCCAAGTGGTGTCAACCATGCTGCTCCCTTCACCTATTGTAGTATTCAGTTGCACTCACTACTAGGACACTCTCTGAAATCAATGTAAAATTTATCTAGCATGAGCTCTTCCCCATCAGATCCGTTTCTGCAGACCTGAAAAGCACAGATAATCTGCTTGGTTGCATTGCTGTTAGCACTGATGGCAGTTTCAGCTCTTTTAGCTCTGAATACTCACTTTCAGACTTCAGTAGGATTCATAAGGTGTCAGGGAAATTCTCTCTCAGATGCCAAAAAGTTCTGCAAAATGAAAACTGACTCTGGTCTACAAGCTATGACACAGAGCATGGCTGTAAGACAAACTCTTTTATCCTTACTCACACCTCTGTCCCTTCCAGTAATATTTACTGGCCAGACACAAACACATTGTGTGATCTCAACCTACTAAAATGAAGTCTAGGGAAAACCATAAGCAGGGAAAGAAAAGACAATTAGTGAAACACTAAATGGATCTGAGAGAACAGAATGTCTCATGCAGCTATTGCTACAAACTCAGTGTGATGGCTCAGAGCTGTGAGCACTAGAAAGGCACGAACCACTACTCTAACTAATGGGTAAAGCATTGGTTCTTGTCAGCTGGAGATATTTCAACCAAACATAGCAGGGGCCATTCTTAGTCTGTGTCTCCTTGTTACAGGAACGTCCAAGGCAACAGAGAAGAACACACACACACAATATCTGGCATTTTGTAAAAGCAGCTCCTCAGCAGCTCTGGGATGTGCTCAATCAATAAGTGGAAAATACTGTTGGGCTGAACACTGAGTGTAGCAGGTGCACCTAATAAGCAGCTATTAAAATGCCTGTTTCCCCAGTCAATTCCTTATAGATACTCTTTGGGCTATGGAGTTTTCAAAAGCTGTGTCACTGAAGGTTTCTGTTCTCTTGCTCTGTTGCCACCACCACAGCAGTCACACGGGCACAGGTACCTGTGGTGGGTAATCACTGTGCTTCCTGCAGCATAGCCCTCATTTCTGCTGGCTGACAAATGCCTGAATGCAGCTTCCTGGCTGGGCCTGGTGCCTTTTGTGTTCCTTTCCCTCTGCCCTTCCCTTGCCTCAGGTTGAACAGGTATAGTTTGTGCTGTTTGCTCAGTCAGCTCACACCTGCCCTGCCAGCTGCACTTCCTTTTAACTGTGAGTACAATCTGGGAGCTGGGAGTCAGAAATTGACTGAAAACTCTTTCTAGTCCCACTTCCTCGCTGATGTGTGGCTCATGTGTTGAGGTATAGGACATATCATCTGAAAAGTCTGAAAAATCTTTTAGTCCCTTAGATCAGAAGTACAATAAAATTAATTTGATACTAGCCTGCTCCACTTTTAGCTTGCTAAAAGTCCTGTGCTGAGAGTCAAAAATATGAGCATATGTAGACATCGTCTGCCCAAATCCTTTTTAGAAGGCTCAGAGGTGGAAAGCATTAGCTGAATAAAGATGCCAGGCAAAGTGAAATTTCAAACCATTATTGTGGATCACACCGCACAGTATCATTCTGCAGGTTTTTTTTGAGTTTCTGTTTTAGAGAATGATCTTCAGCCACTGAAGATACTCAGTGATTCTTCATGAACAGCTTAGCTTGCCCTCAAATGCCCTTTGGCTTAATACAGCTCATGCCTGCATGTGAAAGTCTGTCACAATTTGACTCCCAGATTGTCAGTTCTGGCTATTTATAAATACATAAAATTGACCAAAAAATACAGAAAGACACAAAAATCCTCAAGATTAGAGCCCTGGAGTGTTGCATTAGGTGAATACAAATATGGTTAGGACTATCATTCTTTACAGGGACAAATCCAAAATTTGCTGCATTCAAAGAACCTCAGAAGGCAAATTTACATAACCAAACTCATCCACTGGCTATGTTGAAGGGAAACAGCACAAGCTGTGAGGTGTAGGTGCAGCCCTGTGAGAGTGAGAACCAAAAGGGATGTCAGAGCTGGCACAGCACATTGATGGAGATGCTGGCTGCATCTTGACACACGAGTGCTGTGCTTCTGTGGAGAAACTGGCAAAAAAGTTTGTTCTCTGCCAGAATCTCTCTTAGCAGAGTCACCAAAGTCTGTTTCCAAGGCAGAACAGTTTCTCTGAGCTTGGTATTATAATTTTGGCAGACAGCCCTTCACGCTGCTTTAGCAGAGGCTGGTATACGTATACGGTTTATATGGCACCAAAACTAAATTTCTCATCACTGCTTTGCCTTCTGGTTGGAAGTTAACACTATTGCTCAGCAAAGGGCAACATTAAACTGTAATTCCTTTATTTAAAACAATAACAAATGTCTCCTGCATAGAAAACTAATAGGGCCTGTCCCCAGATGGCGTAAATTAGCATGGCACCATTAATGTCTGATTTATAACAACTGAAGATCCAATCTACCCCATGATTAAATGTGCACTTTACTATCCTGGAAATGTCTTGAGGGCCATGTAATTGTGTGGTAATGAGCTAAACTTTTAATTAAGTTCTCATTTTGAATTAGAATCAATAAGTCAATAAATAGCCTTCACTTGATTTAGATGATAAATATGCACAGCTGAGACTGCACTCTATATCTTCCCTAGTTTTCAGGGTCTCTGTTCTCCTCCATATGTCAGAATCTAATGAAGGATCTGTGAAGTGTGGTCCTAATATATTATTGTCACACATGGTGATAATACTGGTAGAGTTAGGGGACTGCCAGGTTTTTATTATAAATCCTGTTCCCAAGGTTTTATAGCCTGTGTGTTTCAAACTGCAGTCAGCAACGCTGTTTTTACAAGAAGCAGTCAGCCCCAGTGTGAATTTTTGTCAAAATAAAATTAAAAATGGATTTGATAGATTCAATCTGTCAATTTTTTCAGGATTTCTGAAGCTATTTTTGCTAACCTCTGGCATAATATGCCTTGGATTTGAAAGATGCAGTTTCATAGCAAGCTTTTCAACACGACTAATTGCTGATTTTTGTTGGAAAGAGAGAAAGAGCAAATAGATTTGTATGGTGGCAATGACTTCTATTTTAAGACTAGACAAGACCTTTATGACCATCTAGTCTGACCCTTTGAATAGCTAGGTGACAGAATTTCATCCAGGAATTAACACATCTGTCCCAGTAACTTGCAGGTTGAATTACAGCAGTTCTTCAGAAAGTTATTACCTTTCCCTGTAGGGAATGTTGCAGGAAAACTCTATCCAGCATTTGAAATGGCAGAGCTGAAGTTATCACTTCAGACTTGTACTCTTCACTCTGATTCTGACTCACTGTGTGGTCTTTGGAAAGTAACTTAATTTTTCTGATTTCTCCATTTTTCCATCTTCTGCAGCAATGAGGAAAATAATATTTAAAAGCCTCAGAGAGGAGGTGGCGAGATGTAATAAATTATTTGAGGAATGCTTTGAACTCTTCAGATTAAAGATGCTGTTCTGTGAAAGTGAAGACACTAGAATGTATTCAAATTTCAAAAATGATTACTTTTCAGAATGTGTTGTTTCTCTCCATTTGTGTCAAGCTAACAGCTGTTGCTGAACAAATCGGGTTAGGGGAAGAACTGAATCCCACAGTCCATTTTAAAAAGAAATAGTGTAGAAGTTGGTATGGATACTTTCACTCCACTTGTAATACTTTACTAGAAGAGGTAGTTTTCATTATGACCATACTTTGTCTTCATTTCCATTGGATAGAGCATCTTTCGCTGGGGCTCTCTCAGGGCCACAACTGTCCCTTTCCTGACTGTTTAAATATCTGATAGCAAATTGGGTTCTGGAGAACAATCACAGTTATTGGGGAAATTTGCACTTTGGACTCTCACTGTGCTTCTGTCACTCAAAAAGTAGAGGGTTTCATCTTCAAGAACCTAATTATAATGCTCGGCACTGGCATAAAGAATAATTTATGCCATTATACCTTAAAAAATATCCTTCATTCAATTGGAATATCCAGGACCTTTTTCAGAATGACTTTTACAATTAAGTTCCACTAATAATCCTTACTATTTAGGGTCCATATTTACCCTGATAAACACCCCTGCTTCAAAAAGTGTCCCTTGGCACTTAGGCTAGTCAGGCAGAGTGATCTGCACACACATACATTGTGCTGCTCTAAATTGGCTCCTTAATGTCCCCAAGAGATTATTTATTATTTTATCACAGATTTCTAGTTCAAAATTTCCAAAAAAACAAGGGAGAAGTCGGGCAGGGAAGAGGGTAAAGTCCACCGTCCATAGTACTGCAAGGTGTTCAGCCGAGTAAAATTACTTCACTGAAAGACCATCATAATGAAAATCCCAGGGACATGTGCTGTGGACATCAGTTCCTGATCCTTCACTATTCACCAGGACATCTCCTGTGCAAGAGACCACAACTGCAGCAGGATGGCTCCAGGAACAGGATCTCAGTGGAGAACGTGGAAGAGATATGAGGATTGCAGGGGAGCAGGCATTGCTGCATTGCGGTCAGCGGTGGCTACACACAGTGACTTTCTTGCAAGACACAAATGTAGGGGGAAGAGTCCCAAAATAATGATAAAATTTCAGATAGATGGAAGTGGTGGGTCTGGATTAATGGAACTATGTAGCTGGTCTTGTTTCCCAAGGTCTGTACAGCCATGTCCTTTAGAAATACAATTTTTATATTAAGAACCTGTGTTCTTTGCCTCTGTGTTTTTTCCACTCCAGTTGAGTTAGAAGTTCAACACCAGATGAGGGTTCTCAAAGCCTTGTTAAACTCAATTTCTCAAAAGAGAAATTTCTGTGATGGTTTGGGAGGTTTCAGGTTCTGAAATCTGGCCACAGAGAGGAATGAATGTTTGCATGAAAGTCATCAGGATGGTCTTTGGTTAGCTTTGTTAACTTCAACTGCACAAAAATAACAGATAATATGTTTTTGCTCATATGCAGTTTCAATGTTTTTTAGCAGTTTAACTGGGGACCAAAAAGCAGGGAGGACCAAAGATGATTTGGGAAACAACTTGTAAAGAGTCCACATTAGCAAGTTCTCAAGCTGGAGATAATTTAGATTCAGGACAGGATAAACAGAAGATTAAACAACCTACACACTGTGATTTCAATAACTTTAGATACAACTCACCAAATTAATTCCTCATTTATGGTATTACAGTGGGGTTGCACCAAGTTATGAATTTAGCATGCTTACCCTGTTTAGTGAGAGAAGTAGAGATGTACAAATAAGCATCAAAACAACCACTTACAATGTAATTTCACAGAATGCTTTCCTTTGCCTCTGGACAATCTAGTGATGCCTAGAAGTAGTTGAAGCAGAGCTGGTCAGCAAAAGCTACCAGTAGAAAAATACTGAGGAAGAATAACCACAAGCCATTGCTCTAAGTGGAGAACACTGTTTTGTCATGGCTGTGTTTAAGTATTTACAGTCCAGATTAGTTCTGGGTGTTAAAAAATTAGCAGAAGCATGTTCCTCTGTGAGTTGAAGCTCACCTTTGTCACAGATAAAGAGTATAAATTTCCATGTAATATTTATTCACTGCTGACTCACTATTGAGCCAACATTATTTCCCCTTAGTCTCTAGAGCTGAAGAGTTTGTGAACAGGGTGGTGGTACGGTGCTGTTGAGATAGAACACTGAAAAACAGAAACCGTATCAATACAAACTGCTGGAAGCTATTACTGCAGGGATTTATTTTAGTTTCTTCATGTATTCAGGCTTGTGGGTAGGTGTCCCAAAAAGCTTTGGACTAATGTTAGCTCCCCTTCAATGAGGAATAGATCCTTTTTCTCATTTACCAATGTACTGTAGCAGTACATGGCCAGAAGTGGGAATCTTCAGGCAGATGTACAGGACTAGAAGAAATACATGAACATAACTGGACAGCTTACAAAACATGGCAGCACAGAAAAAATTAACTTGATTCTCGACAGTATTTATTCCACTACCACAGTGCTACTAATCTCAACAGAATTAAAAGCTCTCAACAGTATTAAGAGCATTTTGTCAATGATGTGTGGCACAGATTTCTGAATATGGATAGTCAGCTTTCCACCGGTGTAAACCACCCATGTAGACCAGCCCACCATGAACAACTTGGGTGTTTATAGGGGTTAGCTTATCATGCAGATTAAGTCCAAGTTGAAGCAGCCAAGTGTTTTGATCCTCTGGCAGTGTGCAGAGCAGATGGAATATTAATCTTCTGAAATATCATACCATGCAATTTATAATAATCAGGGGAATGATGAGAAAAACCCAGGACAATATTATGGAAAATGGGCCATTTTAATAATTTGGCTTTGGCAGACTCAGAGAAATGGGCAAGAGATTCCAGACATATTTGAAGACTTTGAAGACACCAAGGAAATAATCCATTTAATTCAATAAAAGCCCAGTCTAGAATTGCCTCATTTGCAGCTTGCTTGACATTTGCTGAAATTTTTGGTGCCAGTAAAATAAAATTGCTCTCTCGGTATAATTAACTCAGTAACACATTACTGAATGAGACCTTAAGTGTGTGTCTAAACTTTTTGTCTCAAAACCAAAATGAAATATTTTAACCTAAATGGGACATGAGAATTGACTAGTGACATTTGAATGCAGGGTCTGGTCCAGACTCTGCCTCTCAAGAGACTCTGCTATGGGCTCCTACTGTACTTTGCACCATTTCAAAAGCACACTTAAAAAAATGTTCTGGTTTTAGCTGGTATAAATATAATTTTCTTCTTAGTTGCTGGTACAGTACTGTGTTTTGAGTTTAGGATGAGAATAGTGCTGCTAACACACTGATGTTTTAGTTGTTGCTGAGCAGGGCTTATGCTAAGTCAAAGACTTTTCAGCTTCTCCTGCCTTGCCAGGAAGTGAGTCTGGGGTTGCACAAGGAGCTCAGAGTGGATACAGCCAGGACAGCTGACCCCAACTGGCCAAAGGAATATTCCAGACCATATGACCTCAAGCTGAACAATAAAACTGGGGGAGTTGGCTGGAATGTGGGAATCTGCTTCTCAGGGATTGACTGGGCATAAATCAGCAGGTAGTGAGCAATTACACTGCATCACTTGTGCTGCATTTTCTCTAATGTCCATTATTACTTTCCCTTCCTTTTCTGTCCTATTGACCTGCCTTTATGTCAGACCATGAATTTACCTTTTTTTCTGATTTTCTCCCCCATCCCAGTATGGGGGAAAGAGGGAACAGCTGTATGGTGTTTAGCTGTCTACTGGATGAAACCACAACAAAAAACTTCAGTTCACAGTGGGTTTTGCTGTTTGTTTGTTGTTTGTTTTTTTTTGTTGGTTTGTTTTTTTTGTTTTTTGTTTTTTTTTTTTTTTTCAGATGGACTGCTATGGACACATTGTGACACCTCTATCCACAATGGAGGCCTGTTAGCTACATTATAAATCACATCAGCACAGAAGCAGATGGCCCGTGGGTGCATGTCACTGAGCACACACTGCAGCTCCCTATGCAGTGGCTGAGCCATAACCCAGTACTAAACCATCAAACCACTATTTATGGCCTTATTTGTCTCCCTAGACCAACGGGGATAACCCAAGCTCACGTTGGGGCTGATGGAATTCATCCCCTGGCTGGACACTGAAAGGCAGTGACACACATCTTGTTCGACAGTCACTGCCAGCCAAAATTTCACAAACAGTAGAAAGGCCCACAGCCAATAAACCTCAAGAGCTTAGCATCCAACACAAGCACAAATCCAAGAGGGACACTCCCTCCCCCTTTACCTGCTCATGGACCAGAGGCTGTCAATGCATTGCAGCTTGTCTGTGAGCTGCATCCTGATACAGCCAGATAGTGTTGTGCAAAACAGGGACAGTACAGAAGGACTGGACTGGTTTTATGTGATATAATTCTCTTGCATTTGTTGCCCAGGCCATTTGCTTGCAAATTGGTCTCTCCATCAGTGGAATTGAAAGGCCAATCAAGATCAGTAAAGAAATTATTGAATCTGCAAAGTATAGCATGAGGGCTAGGTGGCATTTCAGGTAAAAGGAATATATTGAATAAAGATTAAAGAATAATTGTAGCACAAAGACAAGGAATGGTACTATTTTATTTGCCTAAAAGTGAAGTGCTCCTGACAGAGGATGGATGGATTCACTTTTACTTAGAAACACCATTCCAGTTCTTGAAATGTCAACAGAAAATAATTCAGGAACTACAAATGTGGTCTAATGTCAAACAAAAGATGCAATTTCAAGTCATGAAACAACATATTTCAGTGGCATGACACATCCTTCAATTGGTCTGCGGACTGTGCCACACAGCTACAAACAAACTTTGTGGGTGGTAACACAAAGGAGGCATAGAGACTCTCTGGATATATTACAGTATTATGGCACAATTCTGTTTATTGAATCAATCTTTCACTCTCTGCTTTAAAACATCTAGAATTATTTTCCCTCTTCCATTCTCCTCCAATTCAGTTGTACAAATGGATTACTTGCCCAGGTCTGACCCAGGCCAACAAGGCTGAATCTCGGTTCTCTCCTGGGGAGGTGGTACCAGACACTGCATGACTGCACCACTTGTCCCTTCCTGATTTGGATCTGTGTGCCCAGGTTTTGGTATTGGAGAGAGGGCTACGGGGGTGGCTTCTGTGAGAAGCTCCCAGAGGCTTCCCCCATGTCCAGCAGAGCCAGTGCCACCCCAGGCTCCAGGACAGACCTGCCGCTGGTCAATGTTGAGCTCAGCAGAGAAGGTGGTGATGCCTAGGGGATAATGGATTTAAGAACAAAATAAAAGTTCTTAAGCAGCTGTAATTGGGTACAGAGAAGAGTGAGGTGAGATCACATGAGAGGAACAGCTCTGCAGACACCCAGGGAAGGGCAAGAGGAGAAGGAGCTGCTGCAAGGAGAAGGAGCAGCTCTCCAGAGCTGGGATTCCCCTGAGATTCTGTGCTGCAGCCCAAAGAGGTGGCTGAGCCCCTGGAGGGCAGGAGGGTGCAGAGATCCATCTGCAGCCCCTGGGGGTGCCCATGCCAGAGCAGGGGGATGTCTGAAGGACGCTGTGACTCTGAGAGGAGCCTGTGATGGAGTAGGGTCCTTGTAGAATCTGTGGAGAGAGGATCCCAGCATGGAGCAGGTTTGCTAGCAGGACTTGTGACCCTGTGGGAGACCAACACTGGAGCAGCTTGTGAAGAACTGCAGCCTGAGGGAAGGACTCATGTTGGAGAAGTTGCTGGAATACTGTCTCCTGTGGGAGGGACTCCACACTGGGGTGGGGAGAGAGTGAGAGGAGCCCTTCCCCTGAGGAGGAAGGAGCAGCAGAAACAATGTGAGACCAACTCACCACAGCCCCCATTCCTGGTTCCCCTGCGCTACTGCAGGGAAAGAGGTAGAAAATTTGCAAATAAAATTAAGCCCAGGAAGAAGGGAAAGGGTGGAGGAAGAGGTTTTAAGATTCGATTTTATTTCTCATTATCCTGCTCTGATTAGTAATAAATTAAATTAATGTCTCTGAGTCTGTTTTGCCCCATGACAGTAACTAGTGAGTGGTCTCTTGCTGTCCTTATGTCAACCCAGAAGCCTTTAGTTATATTCTCTTTCCCCTGCCCATTTGAGTGAGGAGGGCAGTGATAGAGCAGCTTTGATGGGCACCTGGATCAACCCACTACATCTCCCCACCAACAGCCTGCAGAGCTCCTGGGAAGCACCCAGAACAGAGGAGGGCTATCCACTGACATATCCCACTCCTACTGGCTCCTAGCTGCTTCCCTGCAAAGAAAATAGTGTTCACTGGGTGCTGACCAAGATCTCATGGTTTCTGTCCCTGGGAATGCTTCTGTCAATGGAAGGAGGCTGGCAAAAAGCTCCAGCAGTACTGTCTTGTTAACAGGAGCAAAAGCCCATCCCTACAGGAGCAACTTCTCTCTACTTACAGAAATTGCAGCCCCTTAGATGTGTTCTTCCATGCACAAGAGCAGTGACACTTTTACTTGCTTGTCCTGACTTTTTCCTTCTTACATACTCCAATGTACTGCTTGTAATTTCAACTTGTATTCTAGAGCATTCCATAGAGGCATCACTCACTACCTTTCAGGATACATTCACTAAAGTCACCAAAAATGAGATTTTTCTCTTTTGGAATGTATTTTGCGGTCGCAGGAAGCTCACATAAGGTTTGTACAGTGTTTCTTGTCACAATTCTCACAGGAAAATGAAACCATTTAAAAACAGAGTAATAGAACGATGGTGATTGAAGTTTGTTGCTGACCTGCTGTGGGGCAATTGCTCAGTAATTAAAACTCCAAAGTCATTATATACTTTTTAGTCCTTCACTAGCACTGGTACAGGATTTCTTCTTGCTCCAACACTAATGCAGAGGTGATAATTATTTGCAGGGCTGCTTTCTAGCTCTCCAGACAAGAGGTACTGGTTAAAAAAAGTGCATCTCGAACACCAGGATTGTCTTAGGCAGTAAAGGAATTATCAAAATATGTGTCAACATCTGGATTGATTCAGGATTATTTCTGGCTATACATGCCAGAGAATTGCTGGGTTCTAAAACAAATTGAATCTAAATTGGTTATCCTAAGGAAAGACAAGGAAAAAACCCAAACACTTTAGACATAATATGCTTCTTTAGTCCTGGTTTTTGCGCTGCCAATACAAATAAAAATAATTAAAGCACAGATGGCTGTTGTTGGCAGTCCCCAATATTTAGGATCAATACAACAATAAAGAATGTATAATTACACTTTGGGTTAATCATTCTATTTGGTGTGACCAAAAGCCACATCCTTCTGTAAGAAAACAATTCACTTGTTAGTTGCACAGGCCCAGGATACCCTGCCTTGATCTGTATCTAATATTGATATATCTGATAGAATTATGGGATAATACTAAAAAAACCCTACCTGGTTGTTACTCTTTCTGTCAAGATCTCACAGCTGTGTCAGCCTCAGGAGACCACTGAGTCCATTTGGCATAGGGCATGGAGCACCGCAATGGATTACTTGGGGCTCAGCTACAGGAGCTGGGGAGTCTTCCTGGTTTGAGACAGGATAGAGCAGCTCCATGGGAGCTGGGGATAGGACACCTTCAGGGTGACCAAGGCAACCACATGCTCTATTTGTCTCTTTAGTTTTCAAACCAAGGATAGAAAAAACTGATATTGTTTTTGGACCAAGCCAACAATACTGAGGGATGTGGAGCACCCCAAAAAGCAAAGGCCAAAATCAGTGAGTATTTGATCAGGCTGCAGATTTTTGCTGCTCAAGTTGAGATCATGCATTCACTCTCATGTCTTCCTTTGCCACCACCCAAAAAGGACAGTTACACCAAATTAGCAGGAGACACACTGATAGAGTGGAACAGAGGTAAGGAGTTAGAAAAAAAAAGGAAGTCCTTTGTACCTTAGTAAGATCACCCCACCATGATCTTTGGTTAGGACTGCTGATGTCACTGGAATACTCTGGGCAGTCTCAAGGATGTAACATGCAAGACCACACTGAGCTAAAAGCAGAAATTGAGAGAGAGCCTTCAGATAAGAACTGCACAAATATTTTGAATTGTCACTTTACCCATCTTCTTCTTAAACCTATTTATAGATATGTCAGTGCATGTTACCTTGCATGCAGCCAACCTAGTGATGTTGCAGTCAGACAAGGCGTCACTTCTTCACTGAGTTGTCTCATTGAAGCTGCATAAATTGATATTTTTTTCCACAACTACTTGAAAACCACCATTTTTGTGAATAATGTGGTGCACTTTGTATTAATTTGACTCAGTCTAAGTTATAGGTATTAAAATGCAAGGAAATTGCCTTGAACAATAAGAGATGTCTTTCAGCTGAAAACAAATTTAGGATTGGTCTTAATCTCTGAAAGTTACCACAAGTACACCAAAGTTGCAAAAAGTGCAGGCTAGCAGAAAGCAGCAGACCACAGCAGTAAATCTGCAAAGCCATTAGTCTTCTAGACAGCTGTTACAAATACAGCAGAAACTTATGGATCTACATAATCTCAAATGTAAAAAGTCATACCTTTCATTCAGAGGAGTGCTTTACAACCATTAATTAAACCTCATGACACTGCAGGGAGTTAGTAAAATGCTAATGCCAGTTTGGCAGATGTGTAAATTAGCCTATTTATCATTCAATATTTGAATGTACTTGATCACATCCAGGGGAAATTGAACTGGAACCTTTTTATCTATTGATTTTCCTGTGCTAGAGGATATGTATGATATCTCAAGAGATTTAGAGAAGGAACATTGTTTTAAAATGAAATTATTTGAAATAATAGAGCCTCTTTAGTTTCTTACCTTTCCATAACAAAATTTAAAATAAATATTCTGCTTCTACTAACACATCAGAAAAAACATACAAGTTGAGGAAGGTATGAAATAAGTGATTGTTTCTGTTTTATTTACCTACTCAATATTTTCAAGGGTCCTTTTTCTGTAAAGATAATTAAAGATAAGTGTGACTAAATTATCAATCTACATTCAAGTCAACCTTGCTTAGAAGCAAGGAAGCAGCACTAGGGGCACAACACCACATTATGACTTATGATTTCCAAGGAGGAGGGGAAGGCAGATGAGAAGTAAGCAAATTCTTAACTTTCAGATAATTTAGAAAACCTTCGGTCCATTTGCTCTGTAGGACAAATTTATTTTGTAAATTTTCAAAAGATGAGGCACGTTGAAAGAATACATGGAATAAAATACTTGTGTTGTGAAGCCTCAGTAGCATGCTTAATGAAGGGTAATTTAAGATGTCTGGCCTCTGAAGTCAATAGACACTTGAAAGCACTGGTGGTATCTCTAGCATATGGCACTTTTCAGAGGTGTTAAGGAAGGCCTGACCTTGTAATTTGGTGGGCAGGAAAGCAGCTGAAGCTGAATGGTCTTAAGGCTTTCAGCTCTCTGCCCACTTTCCATCTGTTTCAAAAATTAGGACCCAGCAGAAGATACATTGCAGAATAATCACATAACTGGTCACACAAACTTACATTGTGTCTCCCCATTCAGCTGTACCCTATTTTGGTTGTAAAACCTTTGGAAAACATAGCAGATGCTGAACAGGTAACTGAAAGGGACAATGTAATGACCTGGCAAAGCTGTAGAAGCCTGAATATGATTGCTAACATTACAGCTATACAATTTGCTAAGGCAGGGGTAATCAGATCTCCTCCTACGGGCAGAAAGCTGAGTCCTGCAGCGCAGAGAGACGCTTACCTCAGTTCTCTCCATCTTTAGTTAGTCATGCTTTGGCTACGTAAACTCATCCAACTTCCTTTGAAGCATCATGTCCTGACAGCTGCTAGGAACAGGATATCTGACCTGATAGGTATAGCAAATCCTAAATTCCTGGAAAGGGCCTCCTTTGGGTGTACTCTTTGGTATTTCCTTTCCTATGGAAATGAGCAGAACTGTCAGCCTCCTTGGAAACTACAACTAATCCAGGGTGAGGAGCTTATTGCTGCAATGAAGATGCAGACAAAAATAATTTTTTCTTCTCAGCATGTCTACGTGTACTATACAAACATTCTGGTCAAGCCACATTCAGTAGGTTCAGCTTTGAGCTTGAAGCCAGAAAGTGCTCCAAGGCTGTGCTCCTGACCGTGATCCTACTAAAAAGTACTGTGCTAAATAAATATCTGATATAGCTGAGACTTATTCCCTGGAAGGATCACAAAGTATTTTACATGCTATATATAGGAATCACTTAATCTACCACCAAAATGTGGTTACATATGAAGTGAAAGGGAGGGCAGAGAACAGAAACACTGCAGTTATGATGTGAAAAATAGATCAGCTAATTTTAAAGGCAGATGAATTTCTTGAGCCTGAATCAGAGCCTTAGAATCTATTTAACAGAAAACATCACAAAAATCTTCATTGATGCCCTGTTGTCAGGTTCTTGGCTCCCCATTACTGCTGAAACACAGTGGTCCTATGTTTCTGTGGCCCTACCTGAATTCAGGCTCTGATGTACATTTGTCCTTTAATCATAGTGTGATTATTTTAAATATAATTGCAAATACCAGGAGGACCTGCCACAATGATACCAATTCCAAACACTGGAGAAAAAAGCAGCAAAGAAGGAAAGACTGTTAATAAATTGCTTGACAACAGCCATCCCTGTAGCTCACCGGAACAGTGAGTAATGCCTTCACCCTCCCAGCAATCCTGCAAAATAGACATCATCAGTTACACTGAGGAGGAACCAAAGGCTCAGAAAGACTCACACTCTCCATGCCCAGCAGCTGTTCTTCTACTTAGATCACAGTATCAAAGTCCCATCAATGCCTCTAGGCAGAGGTAGAAGATTGTGCCCTCTTTCCCTGGGGACTGGACAGTCCCCACAAGGGTCTGGGACCTAAAGCATTCCCAGGGTTATGGACCAGGACTGACAGTTTAGTGGCTTCTTCCAGCTGTTGCTGTGGAATTCTGTATAATTCTGGGGTATTTTCCTAACTACTGCTAGGCTGTGCCCAATCTTTCAGTTTGTGTTTTATCACTGACCACGGAGCCGGAGCTCTCCTTTGGCTCTTCCCTAATGCCACACCATCCATCTAACCCTGCCCTTTGGCTCAGGGTGACAGCTTACACTGGGAATGGGGCACCTCCAAAGCAGAGAGAGCAATGATACAGCTGGAGAAGGAACTCAGTGCCTCACCAGAGCCTGACACTACCAGTTATTCAAATTGGATCATCCATCTTCTACCTATAACCATGTTCCAAAGGGACTGCACAGCTCAATGCTCTGGTCACCAGTTCTGGAGCTTTGCACCTCGAGGTTACAGGTTCACAGTGTCCCTAGGTTATGATTGTAAGCCACACTTTGGTGCTTTCCCTGACTTATGTGTGTTTGTTGCAGGGCAGTTCTCTCTACCTCTCTCTACCTGTTTCACCAGATCTATAAAAATTGTTTAAATTTTTTTAACCCACTGTTTGGGTGATCAGTGAAAAATGATACGAATAAAATAGCTGTATGTGGTAAAAATGCACTAGAATTTTTAACAGAATTTTGAGGGACAGAGAAATATAAAATATTCCTCTTCCTTTTTCCTAAGTAGACAGGGTTTGAACAAACCAAATTTAGCATTGTGCTACAAAGAAATGACCAGAGCAAGATCCAATCTCCTGGAGATCGCCAAAAAATATGTCAAATCAGTTAACCTGTGAGAATAGTCTAAAACCCCCAGTCTCACCAGGAACATAGGATTTGCCACCCTGGATCAATTAAGAGACTCCTCATGAGAGTGGTATTTTTGCAAACACATGGAGTAAAGGAGCTGAGAAAGCTTATTTGGGATATCTCCTGTAAAGTGAAATTCATAGGCAGACTGATATCTCTTTCAGGACAGGATGAAAGAAAAGTGTGCTGCTCCTAGCAATGAGATACTTCTTCTATAGATAAAGCTAACAGTTAGAAATTATGAAAAAATTATGAAAATTATGTTAGAAATTATGAAAAAAAACCCCTAAAAACCCACAAACAAAACCCAATCAAAGTGAAAATCAATCTTTTCACTGAAGGGCATATTTAAATTCAGCCACTTATGACTGAAACAAATACATAATTTAAATATTCCTGTCTTGTCTATTCTGATTCAAAACATTTCTGACTCTTTCCCAGCAAGCCACTCTAAGCATATGGGCAGATCAGAAAAGTTACATGTAGATGAATTTAGTAAAGATACGAAGTTTTGATATTTGAAATTTTTTTCCAAAGTTCAACTTTCAGGGTCATGCAAGTATGCAAAAAATATCTCAACTTCAATTTAGAAAAAGGTAAAAAGCAAAATGTTTTTAGCCCCTGTGGTTGCAAAGAAAGATTTTGAAAATAGAGACCATGAAGTCTCACAAGGCAGAAGACTAACAAAAAATTATTTGTATTATTTTAAAACTTTCACCTTTTTTAAACCAATAATATAATTAGGGGGCAGGGTAGATGTCTGCTCCATGATATTTGAAAGTCTGGTTTGGAAATGCTGGACTTCATAATATTATTTTCTACTTATTTTATATTTCTGGTATCGAGTACTAAAATTCCAAGTTTCAGTGGAGTCGAATGCTTTCTTCTCCTGAGGTGATAAATCCCTGAAAATAATGGAAATACCGACAGAATGTAACTGCAGTGTCTCAAAAGAGTCACCCTGATTTTTAGTTTCTAATTAAAAGCATATTTCTTTCAAAATTGGCTCTTATATAACTTGTAAATCATTTTGGTGGCAGCTCAGAGGGAAATAAGGGAAATGTTGATCTTGGCAAGCTTGATCGTGGCAAGAAAAAAAGAATTTTCATCTGAACTTCAAATTCTTAAAACCTCTTAATGCAAACAATATATATGCTGGGTCAAAGAGCTCTTTAAAAGAATGAAAAAACATCAGCAAGTTTAAAGTTGCAAAGAAATTGACAGGTATTGTGCTGCCTCCCTGTGGAAGCTGGGATGCTTTAACTAGAATTACTTTTAAAACCAGAATCAAGTGCTACAACATTTTCAGTTCAAACCAATTTGCAAGAGTATTTGTAATTATCTGCTGGGTTTCAAAGCACAAACAATGCACGGGAGCTAAACAGATGGATGCTGTTGAAGGACATGGGTGGGGGAATGGACATGAAGGTGCTGTGGGTGCTGCACAGGCCCCAAGGGCTGTATCTGTTGCTGGTCTAGTGGCCAAGGCTGTGCTTTGAGTGATCAAGGAACCACATCCTGCTACACGTTCCCATTACTCCTATACTAAGCTCAAGAAGGGAAAAAAAGTTAATTTTCTGCTGTTTTAATCCCAAACCTGCTCTGTAGTTAGTTCAGGTAGGGAAGCAGCAAAGTGCTCCCAGGTGGGTTCAATTGCTCTGTAAATGGAGCTTCCACTTTGGGTCTCCCTCACCCCTGTGGAGCACAACAATGTGTTCTTCTATTCCGTGCCACTTCTGAGGAAAAAGCGTGGGGGTGAATAACTCTGACCCTGCACTGAAGGAGGAAAACAATACAGAAGACAGTAGCAAACCAAGGCATTCTGGAAAAGACCCTTGTAGGGAGGGAAGCCCTGGAGAGAGCAGTGCAGGGGACTGTGCAGGGAGAAGATGGGGAAGCAGTGGCACTCCTTGGCCAGCATTAGAGGAGATATGAGCCAGTACTGACTCAGCAGGCACTGCCTGCCAGAGTAAGGTCATGCTAGGGTCAGCACTGGAAGGGACTCATTAGATCTTTGTTGGTCCTTGTCTCATATTTCTACTTCCCAAATTTCTTCAGCAGCTAGCACACACTGCTATGTGATCCAGGTGCAAGGGAGCCTATCCAGCACTTCTGTTAAAGAGATGGTGATCTGATTCCATCTCCTCTGAGCCACCTGAGGGAGCTAAACCATCCTCTGGAGATGCACTGCTCCTTACTTAAGAATTGAATTACATTCAGGGGGAGGGGTGGGAAAAACCTTCCTCTAGAGAAGGTTTTAAAGGAAAACCCTGCCTCTGTTGAAACTCTGATCAGGAGAGCTTCTTGATTTATGTGCTTGGAATTATACAGGATTAATAACAACTGCATGAGCATGGACTGGCTGCTCAGCCTACCAGCTCACTAAACATATCCAGGACAGGACACCACTGACTGTTTTAGCTTCTCTGGGGCACTTTCCCAAGAATCATGATGAGTCCACAAGAATGCAGTTTCAATGGGGATTGGTGTCATTTGTCCTCTACAAAGTGGACAGTGTGCTCTCCAGGCTCAGGTCAGCACAGACTGAAATCATTGGCTCACATTAGAGCTCTAAAAAGATCTCAATGAAGCCACCAAAACTGCAGAAAGCCACAGCCTATTATCTGCCAACAGGTAATGAAATATCATTAAGATGAGGTTTTCCCAGCAATAACTCCCCCTAGACATTTTCTGTCACATCTTTCTCATATGGCTTTAAACATATCAGGGCATGCCTAGTCCACTGAGAAATAACACAGGGTAGGAGATCTCTGAGGTTGAAAGCTGCTTAAAGAGATATCTGAGCAATCCATCTGCAGGAGTAGCTTAATCTTCAAATAATCACAATATTTTGTTTTATTAGCATTAAATGTTGCCACAGGCTGAAAAAATTATCAACTCCTAAAAATATAAGACCGCTTTTTTAGCACAAAGAACCTCAATCTGTATATAAATGTCGTATTTCTGACCACACTGATGAGCAAAGATAAATTCCTGATTTGCTTCTCCCGTTCCCTGCTCCCTTTTTCATTCCTGTGAGGATGGTACACTTGTTGTGTCCAGGACAGCCTCATGTGTAGGGCTGACCTGGACAGTCCTGGAACACAGGCTTTACCTAGAAACCACAGCCCCACTGAGTTCCTAATTCCAGAAAGGACAAGGAGGACACAGGATCTCACCTGATTTACACCCTACGTGCCAATGTGAACTTTCTCATGCAGACCAGATGTCAGTTGAGCAAGAAACAGCAGCACCAGCAATGGCTCCATTTTCCACTGCATATAACCATGGAAGTTCATTGGCAGGATTTTTGTTCCTGCTAAATTTCTCACTTTTTTTTTCCCTGCCTCTGTTGAAACTCTGAGAGAAAATTTCAGTTTTCAGATTTTTGACTAAAAAAGTGAAACAACTTAAAAAAACCCCAGCAGACACTTCAGGGAAAGGGAAAGCAATTTGTAACCCTAATGAAAGCATTACTTTAATTCCTAGTACCACTTTTAAAAGAAAACGCTTTTGTTATTCACTGTCTTGCATCTGTCTTTCTCACAGGAAGAAATATTTGGGAAAAAAAAAGATTTTTGGAGGGATTTATTTCAGTTCTATGATCTCTAAACCCCTTCTTCTCAAAGAAAAGGGCACAGAACTCAAAATAAGAGTGTGTGGGAAGAAATGTTCTGTAACCATCTTCTTCCATGGAATAAAAAGGACAATATAAGTAAGAAAAAAGAGGCCCTCATTTACTTCTCATCCATTCTCCATTAAAAAAAAAAAAAAAAGATGGAACACCTTTCACGTAAAAAAGAGCAGGCAGCTCCCTTTTCCAAGGGAAAATACAAATTATGGAGAAAAACAGGTTTGGTGCTTTCTGTGGTTTATGCCCTTTTTCACCTGTAGATAAGGAAAAAGAATGGGAAAGTTCTACAAAAGCAGGAATTCTGACCCTTTTGCCAAATAGAAGACTAGGACTGTTTTGAATGAGTCAATTGTTCCTGGTGGCTTTTTTTTTTTTTTTAAGAGTCTCCAACACTGTCTCAAAATCTTAAAATAAATAAATAAATAAAAATCCCTTAAGTATTTACCTTTTAATGCATCACTTCTGAGGCCACATCAGCAATTAATGAACGACCTGGAAGGTGCCACCCAATGACTGATAGATTGAGTGAGCAATTTGTGTTGTTATTTGTACACCTCTTTACTTATCACTGCCTGGACACAGGTGCTTCTTCAGCCTCAGTTCAGACTCTGCTTAGCATTTTCACCTAAATATTAAAAACAAGGGGCATAAGGATTGAGAACTTGGTAGAGTTGTAGAGATGAGATACTACAAACATGTGTGGTGCAGTCTTCAGGAGAAAAACTTCAGTACACATTTAAGGTTTCCAGGGCTAAAGATTTGAGCAGTGTCATCATCCCCTTCACTCTCCCAGCTATGACATGGTTACCTGAAGACGTGAAACAGACAGAGGATCCACATATTTCCTTCCTTTGGAAACAGCACAAGCTCTTACAGGACTTCTTTTCATAAGGCCCTGCTCCCATATAGGACAATCTGTTGGAACCCAGCTGAACACACCTGTGGGAAAATGTCTGAAGCAGGCAGATTTTCCAGTTAGCCTGAAAGAAAAAGGGAGAAACATGTCTGGGCCGTAGCCTGTGTGTCATACAGTTCATTTATCTCCTTTCATATATTTGGAGGCGAAAGGAAACAGCTCAGTTTCTTGCTTTACCTACACGGGTGATTTACTTGGGGACCTTCTCAGCCCCACCAGTTTTTAGCAAAGTGGCCCTTGAGTGATCAGGTGCTTTGGAGCAGGATGAGCACAACTGACCCATAAAGGAAACGTCAGGAAAGCACAGGGCAGGGAGTTCAGCTCAGCAAGGTTCTCCCTGCAGGGCTGCCAAAGCCAGGAGAGGCTGGACAGTGGAGCTGTGAGAAACACGGCAGTTCTGGTCACCTTCTGGTGACTGATCGTGGAATCAGTAAGGCTGGAAAAGATGTCCCAGGTCATGGAGTCCAACCAGTAACCTCGCACTAACAGCCCCACCACCAAACCACATGCCTAATGAAATTAATAAGATGAATGTATTACAAACAAACCATGGGAATCTGCTTGTAGGTAGGGCCAGGAACTTACAGATAAGGAGCTAATGGAAGAAACTGTCAGTTCTAGAAAATGTTGCTAATTGACACAGACCGCTGCTTAACCAAGGCTGAGTAAAATTCCCGAGCTTAGGAAAAAAGAACAAAAACTTAATAGAATTATGAATAGTGTTTTGTCATAAGAGGGAAAAATAAGGGCAGTTGCATATTTGAGGGGGGCATAGCACAGGCGATTTAGGAAATCTGTACATTCCAATACCTCAGCTGCTGGGGGAAGGAAGAGGGTGATGAATCTGGGAAATTAAGATAAAAAGGAGTCTGCATCCCCCAACAATTTGAGAGACCCCACGGCCTCTCCCTTTATTCCAATAAAGTTACAGGACTCCTCTGGACATAAACCTCTGGCGTTGTGAATTCTACCGCACACTAAGCGCCACATTTGCAACTTTCTGGAACACTGCGATGGTTGCAAATGAAACCCTTCCCTGGAGAGCCTGTGCCAACGCTTCGCTACGCTTTCGATGAAGAATTTCCCAACGCCAAAATCCAAATGAACGCTCCTTCGGCACAACATTCCCTGAGGGGAAAGCCCCGGGCCGGGTGAGGCCGAGCGGGCGCGGCCGCTCCCGCCGCCCGCCACGAGGGGGCGCCACCGCCCCGCCCGGGCCGCCTCAGGAGCCGCCGCGGGATGAGGCAGGGGCCGCGGAAAAGCGCCGGGAAAAGCGAATAAAAATCAGAGTGTAAAAGGAAACCGAGGGTCAGTACCTCACAGGAAATGCCATCCCAGTATCCTTCTCCAGACGAAATATTTTTAAGAGCCTGTTTTATTAAAAAAAAAAAAAAAGTTTGGAGGGGGAAATGTCTTAAATAACATTTTTTTTTTAACATATTATTCTTAGTTTTGTCCTTGATTCCAGGTATTAGGAAGAATGGGTGAATGTGAGCTCTCCCTGAGTCATCGCCATGGTGCAGGAGAACTTAATCTTTTATTTCAAAAAGAACGATGAGTAGCTATTTCTGACTTCTGATTGAAACAGCTTCTTGTTTATGTTTTAATAAAAAAAGTATTTTGTCACTTTGGTCTAAAAAATAAAGGATATCTATGAGTACTACTGTCTTGTTTTGAAATAATAGGAGTGATATACAGAGAAACAGAACAGCTGAAAAGTTAAGCCTGTGAAGCCTTGCCTTTTTTTTCCAAGAGTGAAAAAGATGATTTCACTCATTAAGTATTGATTTAAATGAAATGGATTTGAGTTTAATGAACAAAATTAGATTTTTTTTTAAATGTAGTTCTTAAACAGAAAATTTCTGGCCAGCTCTGCGATTTCCACTGTATCAGCAATAGCCTAGAAATTTCTCAGTTTCAGGGACTATTCCTTTATTTCTTAACACATTTGAGATTCTGTTTCTCTCTACCTAGATAAGAATGCCTTCATTATGGTTATTCTGTAGAGAGTGGTGGAATACAGGTTTCTGTGCCCATACCTGCTCTCAGCAATGCTGCTTTTAATGACCTTAAGCCACGCTACAGAGTGTAATCACTAAATTCTACCTAAAATTGTTTGGACTTTTTTGTTGTTCCTTTTCTGAAATAAAACGTTGTGTTTCAGAGAGGAAAAAAATAATATTGCCAGAGGGACAAAAATCATTCAATGCACTGATTTTTCAGCACAATTCTAAAGAATTCTCCAAGAGATTAAAACTACTGAGTTGAATGAGTTTCTTATCTTCTTCTATTCCTTTTAAATAAACACGTACCCGAAACAAAAGAGTATCTGCCTAAAGGAAATACTAAAGAGAAATCGCCTGTTTTGTAACGTGCCTTGATTTTCAAACCTTGAGAATTTCTATATTCAAACAGTTCTCTGCTATCACAAAAGCTGAAACCCGGCCATTTTTGAGGGGGGAGGTAAAATCCTGATTCCAAGAGAGGGCAAGGAAGAGGCTGCACGTTGTGATGGATGGCAGGAGAGCAAACCTGGGGCTCACACCGTGGGAATGGGGGCAGTAACATCCTCCACTGCCAGTGGGGAAGGGGCAAACCCAAGGAAGAGACCAAGGACACAGCTCAGTGTCCCCAGAGTCCCCACAGACAGCCCTGGGCAAAGCCCACCCACGGGTATCGTGGGCAACTTTGAGCTGAAGGAGATGGCCCTGATCTACCTTCTGCTTCTTGGCTACTGATTGCCAAACCTCCAACTTTACAGGTATTTATACCAGACCTGCTGTTTTCAAGGGGCTGGGGACCACTGTTCAGCAGAAATTAATACATTATTTAATTTGGAAAGCATATTAAATTCCTTTTTTAGTTCATTACACTTCACTCCCCAGTGAAAGCAGCTCTGTCATTACAAGTAAGATTGCTTTGATATTTACCTGAGCTCAAAAAAATGCCATTTCTCAATCTTACTGAAGATGACAAGTAATAATTAGGAGGGGGAACACTGTCTGAGGAATAAAGGATAATAACAAAGGCAGCATTGCATCTGTTGTTAAAATACTGCAATAAAATAAGACTAGGCATGTACCATCCCATTTTCTCTTACAAAGGGTCTGGATTGAAGGCTGATTAATATCTTGTACGGCATTACCACCAGCTTTTTAAAATTAATGTTCTTGCCAGGTCAGATTTGGGAGGTGAAAGGAATATATTTATTTTTAAATTTCTGTCACAACAAAGTTAAAATAGTGCTGATACATACGTGTGCACTTTGTAGTGACTCATGTATCACATTCTTCCAATAAGGATGCACATCCATTCTGGATCAGGGGAGGCAGCAGGGCAGAAACCAAGCACTGGCATGATGTTCCAGGTATGAGATGAACACAGGGTTCCTCCTCTGTGGCCCTGTTCACCCCTCATCATTTGCCACAACTGTTTTATTATAAACTCTTCCTCCCCATGAGCACATGAGTGCCTAGAGGTGGAGTTTGGATATCAGCTTAGGCTTCCATGCCCTACTCTAATGCAAATAATAAATGAAAAGCTTATTGTACCTCCATGCTGAAGACAGCACCTCAAACGCAATCATGATAAATGAAAAACAATCTCTCTCATTTTATCCAGGTCTTTTTTTGTTCTGCCAAAGCCACAAACAAAGCAGGAAAGAAGAATAAGGTAAAAATAGCACATATAGTCTTGCATTTCTGGTAGGGCTTTGATGACAACCACACACAGTGGATTATATATACTTCATTTTCCAGCTAATAACGTGAACTATTCATTCCTTTCCAGCAGACTACACATTCCAAAAATATTTCATGTGTGTTTAATATACTGATTATTTCCTCCATCATGTTACTAAAAGCAAATTAAATAGAGCTAATCATCCCTTCCAGTTCTCTAACCCCTTTCATCCAAAGGTCTTAAGGCACACTACAGTTGTTCATTTGCCATGAAAAACACCCTGCCATAGAGCTGTGCTAATAAATGATTTTGGTAGCTGAATCTAATATATATTTGGCTTCAGTATAACTCACAGTTACACTTTTAGCTTTAAGGAAAGGAAAAACATTCCTTTTCAAGTGAAAAGAAACATTTTGTTTTACCAGAAGTGTTTTATTTCTGAAGAATGAAGATTTGGAAAGAAGCAGCCAGATTCATAAGGAAAGATGTTTAAATGAAATTGAGGTTATTATTTGGCCTTCTGTAGTTTAATGGTTAAGACAGTTTTGGAGAAAAAGAAAAAATGTGAAAGGGCATTTGAAGATAGGTCTACTCCAAAAAATCATCTTTTCTCTAATTATGGCTTTTACAGGAAAGCAGAGACTCCATGAACCTCCCCAGAACCAAGTATCAAAGGTATAAACTCAAGCTTACCTCACAGAGACTTTAGGTACATGACAGAGTTTGAGGGCACATCTGAGCATTGCTTAGAAATCCTTTGTGTAGCAACTTAAATATCTCAATTTCTCTTCTATTTAGATATATTTTCCTCGCTCCCAGTAGTTTGTTTATTCCCCCTTTTCAGCCTTCCCCTAGAATTTTTTTTTCCAGGGAAAAAAAAGTTATTCTATTCTACATTCAGTTCCTTTTTTCGGTAAACCAAGGCATAAGATTACAAGACTCAAAACAAGTCACTAAACTCTTGAGTTTTATCATTAATATCAGTGAAAGTTGCATGGCATCCAGAATCACTTATTGGTGGAACTGAGTCTAGACCAGAGAATCTTCCTTTGTGGTGACCTAGCTACAGCACAGATACCTCAGCACCTGCAGAATTAGCAGGTCTGGGGTTTTTTTTATACTTTCATTTTGGATAGTGATAGGTACAATTCACTTTTTTAGATGTTCTTTTATGTGGTTTAAGATTGTGGGAAGTAATGAAACGAAAATAAGGAGAGTAATTGGGAAAAAATTAAACAAATAACAAAATAAGGAAGTTGGAAATCATTGTCTAATATACACACAGAATGTAATAGGAATTTTTTAGACAGAGCACCCAACTTCGTGGAAGCATCTTCTGACTAAGCATCCCCTTAGTAGATTTAATTGCAGCATGTTTAATGACATTTTCCTCTCAGATGCTATTGCTCTGTGATTTGGGTCTCTTGAAGATTACTTTATCTTCTATGCTCTTGCTCCAAATCCATAATTAGGGTCCTTCTATTAATCTGGGCATGGCACAAGTGCTGAGAAAGAATCAGAGCCTGCTCCACAGAGCTTACAGGGACACTGCAACTCCATCTTGTTTACTTCTTTTACCTGAATTTTAAGTACCTCACTTGTTATTGCTCATATTTAATCAAACCTAGCTCTAATTCATTACATTCACAGTAAAATCCAAAAACATGAAGGTTGCAGTGTGGGCACAGACCTCATTTACAGTGTCCCCTTACAAGTCATGCTTTCTTACAGGAAGTACACTTTAGCTAAAACACCATCAAATATCAGAAAGATATTTTTATCTCACTGTCATTTCATCCACTTTAGAGAAATAAGTCAAATCTTTCCTGCTCCTGAATACTGAGCTCTTGCCTTTTAAAGGATTTACATCACTGAAACTAAGTGGAGATCCTTCCAACTTCCTATTTCAACAGCTACAGTTCTGCTTCTCACCCTCTATTTTGCTTTGTGGTTTGAATAATATCCAAGTTTTAAGTCTCAAATGAGAGTTTTGGTGATTTTTTGGTATTTTATTTATTTATTTTAGTCTTGCCTTTATAAAGTTCCCAGCATTATTACCAAATGGATTCACATTGTGTGAGCCCTGGAGGATCTTAACAGAGTACCCAAATTCTAAAATTAGAAATGTTACTAAAGTACTCCTACTTGTGAATTGGCCTGTCCATGTACCAATGACCATATTGAGTGCTTGCCACAGTCCAAAATGCAGATACAGATGTGACCTCTGCCACCAGAGCTCTTTGCTCTTTCAAGAAAAGCAATACAACTGAGAGGAGTGTCCAACTTCTCCATCAATACACATTGGTACAGAACTGTTTTTTCAACTGTGTAATGCTAAGTTAACCTCAAACCCACAAACTTGTAGAGCTCCTTGAAAGCAGTTTACATACATTATTTTATATGTTCACTGGATACATACTCTTGGTATTTTTGCAGGCCTATTTTGGCAGGTGATGATCTGGACTCCAAAAAACAGCAGAAGGAAATCTCACTCCACCTGTAACCATAAACCCATGGAAACTTAAGGGAGTGATGGTAAAAGAGTTCATTACACTCAATAAAAGTAGTAGAAAGTGAGGCAACATTATCAGGTATTTCAGTGAGGGGAGATAGACACGGTGTATAACAATAAAACAGATAAATACAGTGTCCACAAATATTAAAAGCTTGTTTCTAGGGTTTTCACTCCTGCAATCATGTTCTCAGTGTGCACATGCACATCTGTCTCTCCCAGAGTACCTCCACAAGTCATTAACGGTTTTTAACAAATTTTCCAGACAGCAAGGGTTCCAGTCAAATTTTTCAAGCATTAGTGAATTAAGTGACCAGAAACATTACAATTAGCTCTGCTGAGGAAAAGAGGGTTAGTTAGATTAGGATATTTTTAGATGTCAAAGATCTACATTCACGAGAGTGACCATGCAAACATCTCAAACATGACAAAATTTTCAGTCAGAGGTTGCTCTTCCTTGAGACAACACAGTGAACAATGAGATGTATATCTCCATAAAGCACCTGTGTAGTTTTGATATTTAAGAGCTGGACTGTTTATTTTGGACATTTAATATCATTAATGGCAAGATTCAGAAGAATGAGAAGATTGCTCCAGTGCAGATGATAAGTGAGGCTGCAAGGCACAACATCAAGCACAATGTTCCAGGCACATGGGTTTGATTTGAGAGAGCAGGGAAGGAGGATGGTCCATACCAGTCTGTAGAAGCAGGGTGTTTGCTGGGTTCAAGCTAACAGAAATGTCACCAGACAGGCACTGAGTGCTGAAAGGCAACTGATGACGTTCTGCTCAGTGTGAAAAGCTGATACAACAAATTAAAGTGCAGAGGGAGAGAGAGACTGAGCTTTGAGACTGACATCCAAGGACTGTGGCTTCTAGTGGCTTAGCTTGAATAAGTAAGGTTGCTGTTATAAAGCCAAAGGAGAACAGATTGTAGTATCTATGACACAAGACACAGTATGGCAAGGACCCCTATTTTAGCAAGAGAAGAAGCCAGTCATGTTTTGAAGAAATATTTGGCAGAGTGGAGAGGAAAAGAAAAGAGGTGTCAGACCATGCCTCTCAAGTTGTGAACCCCTTAGACTTGTTTGGCTTCAGCCTGCTTGTTATCCTCTCTCTGCATATGATACCACCTTTCACATGATTAGCAAAAGCTACGTCACCTCTGCTTGAAGGGGGGAAAGTCAAACATATGGCATCCCTCTCAGAAACAGGAAGGCATTTAAGGATTAATTAATCATCTAGAAATATTACCAAACCTACCTTTGCTAGGGGGTAAAAGGGCTAGATATTTTAGGGGTTAGATATTTTAATTATATGGGATGGCTGCTCTGCAGAAATGTACATGTCGAGGTTTGACCAACAGCCATTGAAAGTGGAGGAAATACAAAGCTGCTTAGAAAACCTAAAAAGTGAGGGCTGAAAAAGATGAGGCCAAAGGAATGATCTGCTTTGAGAAGGGAAATTTGTGCAGGGAAAAATGAAAAGGGCAAAAGTTAAAAATATAAAGAGCATATATTTAAATTAGATTTTCAGGGTGAAGTTGCAAATAAACAACCACTGATCTCAAACAGATTGCAGGAAAATATGAGGGAACATAGGTACAGGAATGCACACAGTCACAATCTCAGTTGTGTGTGTGTACAGGAAACGGGTATATAGGAAAAGTAACAGGGAAAATACCAAAGGTGTTTGGCAGCTACCGAGTGGGGAGAAGATGTGAAAAGAACAGCCACGGAAGTTCAGTACTATGAAGATCACTTGCAGGAAGAAATTCTCAGTCAGAAGCAGCTCAGAGTTGGAGTCTCTCGAATACTGCTGCACGATGTGGAATTGGCACAAAGTAGCCCAATTTCCAGCTGAATTTGAATACATGCAGCAGTGGAGAGGGATGTTGTACCGACCGTGACAAAAAACCAACTCAGGCAGAAGGAGCAGACCAGAGAACTGAGACCCTTGGGATCACACAACAGATATAAAGTGGCCAGGGTTAAAGATTAGAAAAATGCAAAGGGTTGAGTTTCATTTGCTCTAACAAAACCTGCAGGAAAGGGGTAACAAAATTAACATTAAAAAGAGAAATTATTCTTCCTGTAAATCACAAAGAGTAACACAAAATTAAGTAAAAAAAGGTGAAGCTGAGAAGATTAGAGCAATGCATGAAGCAGAAAGGGGACCAATATTTCAAGGTCAACAAGAAAAGATATCTTAGGGTCTCATTCTGAGAGATAATTTGTGTAGGGAAGATGGATGAATACGTGGTCTGAGAGCAGTTTAAGCAAAGTAAGAAGAGCCCAATAAACTCTTCTGTCTATCTTCAACACCACAGGTAGGGTTACCCCACAGTATATTTCTTCTCTGTTGAAGCCATTCTTTTAAGAAACAGTATTCTCACACTTGCCTGAGTGTTGAATGTGTGGTATTTTCTGTCAGAAGAAATACAGTTTTCAAGAGTGCAAAAGTGAGTTAGCATTCTCCCTTGTAATACTATATAAATAAGGTTAGCTTGCCCTCCTACACATAGTACATTTAACATGTTGAAGACAAATTGACTCAATAAATTCTCCTGTCTCAGAAAATAGTGAGAACAACATGCTGATGACATTGAAACAGTAAAGGATTGTATTCTAAATGTTCCAACATCATTGACACATTATTTCCAAGGTTCTAACATCAGTGGCATGAGATTCCTATTTTCCAACCTTAATAGTATCATCTTTCATGCTTTTTCTTGGCACCATGAAAAAAAAAGTTCCTGCTGTGGAATTTTCCTTTGTTTATGTCCCTATTCCTTAACTTTGGTGTGAAAGGATCGACATCTCCCTGTACCAACATTTTTTTTCTCCCTACTGTCCATTTGCAAACAGCAAGATGACAAACTGGATCCATGCAGTGGATAAAAGAAACCAGTTCTTAAACTGCCAAAACTATTCTAGCAAGTAACATGTGTGTAATAACACCTCTTACCTGCTGACTCACAGCTTTGGCCACTGCAGGTTGCTCCAGCTGGAGGAGAAACTGGTGGGTCAGCTATTTCTCTGATGCCATCCTGTTGGCCTGAGCAGAAGGGGACTGAAAGAAGACTCCTCATATCTTTGATTCTGGACAAATATCGTTGTTTGGATTGAAATCTCCATCACTTCTATTACAGTGTGTTTTTTTAAGAAGCTTTACAGCTTCCTATGGCTAAGTAGAACTATAAGGGAGGCGCTGGGATCTGATTCAAGACAATTCACACTCATATGTGCTAACTTCACTTACTCATCACAGCAGCTTAGGACAGAAGGTTGACATCTATATGTCACCTTCAAAAGGAAATAAAAGTAGAATAGTCTTTCTAGAGGATTCAATACAAATTACATAATTTTAAGCAGCTATTTATGGTATAGATCTATAGTATCTATAGGATAGTATCCTATCTATTAGGGTGTTTTCATGTGCTGCCCCAAATTGTAGCTCAGTGCACCTGTCTTTGGAGTTTTCCACTTGCTGCCCAGGTTACCTTCAGGCTGCTTACAGGCACACATGACTAAAGGCTCCTGAGCAGTGTCAGGCATAAGAGCAGAAATTTCTGACTGCTGCACCCCACACATTGTGTCCTAATGAGGGGGTGGGGGGGGCAACTTCTTACTGAAAAGGCTTTTGCAATTTTGAGATTGAAAAATACTCTCAAATTTTAGGATGAGAAAGGGAGAAGAACGATCTAAACCCTGGAGAGGCTCTCAGTTGGACATGACAATTTATATCCAGGTCTGAACCCCAAATTATCTCCAGTGACACTACTTGCATTCCTATCAGATCCATGTAGGGCCCTATCCAAGGTTTAGTTGGTTTAAGTTTTCCAATCAAATTTGGCTCAAAAGCAAGATTTGTAGTTCAATGGAAATTTGAGGGGGCTTTTCAGACTTGATTCCAGTCCAAATCAAATCTAAGTGAGATATTTTCAGGAATTCTTCTGAACTGGAAGTTCCCCAAACCATTCAGCTGCTCAGTGATTATCACAGATAAAATGAGCATTGACTTCACAAAGCAGTGATAGGGACTCAAACTCCCAGTTCCAAGTAGTTCCATCTGTGATGTGTTCTGTGAGGAGGACATGATAATCTCCAAAGTTTGCCAGAAACTTAGGAACTATCTTAGATCCAGTAAAATCAAACAGGGCCTAAGATGCTTTTAACAAATCCTCTTTGTCTGAGGAATGACACTGTTGCTACTGAAAAAGAGTCATCTCTGGCACACTCTGCAGTCCTGATCTCCCCAGCTGAGAAACTCCAAAGCTTCCTTTGAGTGAAGGGCTCATGTGCTCTGGGACTTGTCTCAGCACAGCACCCACACCCAAGAGTAGGGGAGTACTTCTTGCTTATACACTCAGAACATCAGTAGCATATAGTTCCAGATGTCTTTAAACATATCCAGCAAGCACAGGACATTTTGGGTTTTCTCCCTCTGGAATTAAGGGAGACTTAATGAATTACCTCTTCTGAATGACCTAAATAATTGCTACTCCACAAAAAATCCAGGTAGAAGGTTTCCCAAAGTCTTCAGCCCCCAACCAAGAGTGAGGAGCACTAGCCCTACACTCCTACAGCTTCAAGAGGAATACAAAATGCTAATTGCTGCTTTTTGTTGATAAGAAAGTCAGCTGAGCTGCCAGCATCCACTCTGAATTTCTCCACTATCTTATCAGAAAGTGTTGCACCAACATGGTAGGTATTTAACAGATTTCCTATAGTCTCACAATCTACACAAACACTTTCAATTCAAAACCTCTTCCCGGACCTGCATATGACCCACTCCAAAATTTCATATCTAATTAATCCTCCTTGCTACAGTCTGCTCTACTTTGTATCTGTGAGGAAGCAACCTGGGCAGGGCTATTTCCTAAAGGAAGGTGAGCCAAGAGGAACACTGGGACCACCAAGGCAGGTGCCTCACTGGCCAAGCTACATCCCACAGAACTTAAGGATACCTGTAGGTACAAATCCAGAGATGGTGGCCACGTCCAATGAAGAATCCAAGTTTTAATGCAAGACTGTGATGATGAGGCAGGCTCAGGTCAAGCTAGGAAGTCAGAGCATAGGTTCAAATCTGACTGTATAGCACAGCTCTCGCCTATAACCTCTCCAGCAAAGCTTAAGGAAAGAACCAAAGCCTGGGGCTGGGCTTAAATAGAGCTCCTGGTCTCTCAAAAACTGTGGGTAGAGGGCTCAGGTGGGGCTGGTCAGGGACATTAAACCTTATTAGTGCAATCAGGGCCCTGACAATGCCTCCCCAATTGATCTTTATGTAATTTTGGGAACTAGTACAAAATTTCCAAGCAAATAATAAATACTAGTCCTTATTACACATGTCAGAAAGATCTGCTTAGCAAAACCCTGCTCAGGAGAGGCTTTTCCTGTGTCTTAATGGTGCCTAGCAACTTCTACATCCATTTGTAACCAATGCAAAGGAAATTGTACCACTTTACAACACCTCAGATTGCCAGCAGTTTTTAAATGATGACATTACACTAGATCTTTCTTTTTTTTTAGTAGCTCCATAATAAAGCTTATAATCTACTGCTTTCCTCTCATCTTTTATACGGAACTTGATGGCAAACTCTGAGTTGTTCCACTGTGAACGCAGTTTTCACTCAGGAGAAAAAAACTCAGGATTTTTCACTCACACTGGGACAGATTATATTCCAGGATGGCTGCTGCAAATGGCACAGTATTCTGGTAGCAGATTCTCTCTGTGGGAATCATTCAGTTTCTTGGGAATCCCTGGAGCAACTGTTCCACTGGATTCGCACTTCTGAAAAATACAGGAGAGGAGAAAAAAGTCACCTCTCCCCAAACGTGCTCATTGCCCTGAACAATCAATTCTTTGCTCCTTGCTTTCTCAGGCCGGCATTTGCAATCAAACCCACCATGAAGTTATTTGGACAAGACAACAATAGCAGTCAATGTTAAGCCTCAGTCCATGCTTTTGGGTTGCTACAAAACCATAGCACCAGTTATGCTAGTCTGTAGTGGAAGTAAGTTGCCCCCCTTGTTCTGAATCTGAAGAACCACTGCTGGTCCATTCCCACTAGAAGCCTCTTTCCTACAAGTAGCTGTGAACATATTCTACAGTTTTAACCACTTGCAGACCATAAGGTCATTTTTCCTGTGAGAGGTTAACCTTTGGCTCTTAACAGGCTGGCATCTTCTTAAGTAATTTTAATTTCTGTACCAATACCCAGTCCATAAACAGTAGCATCTGTGTCTAATTGAAAATGAAGTTTGCAGCCCTCGTCAGTTAACAGAGAAAAAGTTGAAAGTTAAAAGAGCCATTTCATCTCTGAATGGTAAATCACGCAATGACCACTGAAATAAAATGGTTTTCCTTCCCCTTTTATGCAAATGTTATGTAATGTTGCAAAACAAAAGAAAAAAACCTTTTCTGGTAGGAATAAAGTCCCTCAAAACTGCTCATCTGGAAGTCTCTGGGGAGCTCTCTGGTGTCCAAAGATCCTACAAGTAGAACTTCCCTCCCCACTGGTATACGTGCCAGACCTAAATTCATTCTTTTTAACTCAATCCCCATTGCTTTGGGTGCAGTTTCAGGCTAGCAGCTTTGGGTTGATCCCAACCTATTTGTAAATATATCTGACTTTGTTCAAAGATGCTGACATGTGCCCAGGGTGTTATTTAGGTGCAATGAGAAAGCCAGGAGTAGTCCTGGGCCAAAGCCTCTGTTAGCTGTGCCTTAAATGTAGCTGCCCACTAAGACAATCAAAGGCCACCACATTGAATGCAGCAAACCTTGCTTGCAATAAAAGCATTTTCTCTCATTTTTAGGGCCAATTTCTATTGCCAATCTTCACTTAGTATTCAGTCTGAAAATCAGATTAAATTTTTACAGAGTCTTGGGAATCATCTATTCATGGGAACTCAGAGTAAGCCTTTTAAATTGTTCAAGGTAGTTTCTACACAAGAACCAAATCTGCCATTTTTTTTTTTTTCTAACAAGAATTATGGTTGACACACAAGAACAGCTGAAGGTTCAGTTATGCCCTTCTGATATGTTTTTTCCATGTCCTTTGTGGTCTCCTCTTTCTTTGCTTGATGGCAAAAACAGATGAGGTGGGTGTTTGATGTGCTGTTTCTCCCTCTGAGGGCCTGGAGCTGGCTTGGAACATTACAGCCTTGATCTTTGCTGAATCAAGTAGAAAATCATGACACTCAACCAAAAGGTCTTTTGGGCCATTTTGCAACTGCCTGTTTAAAGCAACACTATTGTATCAGAACAAATCTAACAGGAACCACCAGCTCCATCTCTTTAGTTTTTCCCCTATACAACTATGCTTTTCCTCCAGTGGGTTTACATTTTTATGTTTTACATGCCTCCCTTTTTTTCCTTTTTGCTGTTCACTACACTTTAGCCACATTAGCAGACATATAAAAAAATCGCCCCAGCTCCAGACCCACAAAAGATTATAATGTGTAACATCCTGCTTTAAACTTTCTCTAAAAGATGATTTCAGCCAAAGTTTTCTTCCTCTGGACAATTCTCATCATAGTGAACTGCTTTTGGCATTGCAGGACAATTTGTTCAGAGTTGTAAATGACTTAGTCCTCAGAACTTACTCATTTACTTACAGTATGTACTGAACAGTTCCTCAGAGAATTTGGCACAGGCTGGATTTATAAGGTACCACCTGTCAGCTAACAGTCACCATTATTCACTCAAACTGCACAAGCAGAGAGACACACTTAGTCTGTTTAGCCAGGCTGGCCTAAGGGTTGGCACGCTGGAAGTTGTGGATGCTTTGGTCAAATACAGGCTGAGGAGGGTCCTGGCTTTTCCATTTTGATTATGGTGCCCCTTGTTTCTGAGTAGGTGTATAACAGCCTTTATTTTCTTCTGTCAGCATTTAGTCAAACTATTCCTTTGCATTACTGTAAATTTGCTTTGTCTTGTAAGCCAACTGTGTTACTTTTAAGGCTGGCTTGAAGGATGAGACAGGCTCTCCTGCCATCCTCAGAGCTGTGCTAACAGAGCTCATGGCAGGCAGCTCTCAGCCTCCTTAGGAGTGCTTGCTTCCCATCCTACAACACTGCTGAGAGAAATGAGAGGTTTATGGGGAAATTCCATTGCTTTTCTATGAGCCAGTAACTTCTTCACTGGCCTTGATCCAGGGAAACATATATATATATATATATATATATATATATATATACATATGTATGTATGTATGTATATATGTATATTTATATTAATCTCCTGATAATTTATCTGCTTCAGTGGTGTATGTGCATTCTACAGACTTCCACAGTGCCCGGCACGTGAGGTGAGGACTCTGGTTTCTCTCTGACTCCTGGCTGTCCTCTAGCCACTACAGATGTGAAAACAAAGACTCAAGGCTTTCTCAAAGCTCAAGAGAATGCCATGTCCTTCTGGTGGACAAGGCATGCTGTCCAAACTGTACATCCTGACCCCCATCCTTTTTGTTCCTTATCCAGCCATCCCCTACCTGGGGACAGCAGATCATTTGTAGGTCAAGTTAATTATTCCCTTTATGCTTAACCCAAAGGTGTGACAGAAGAGGAAATACTGGATGCCTTTCCCCAGGCTGTAAGAGGGTGGTTCCTCTGATGCTGGACTCATCATCTCACTGAAGGTCAAACACTGCAGTCACTGGAGTGCCAGGAGAGGAAAGGAAGACTCTACTCATGTTTCTCTCTAAATGGTAGATCCACACTTCCCTTACCTCTGAATTTCCTTGTCGTGATGGGTTTATTTGACTGAATTGTGTGCTTCTCTGATTTAATTGTTATGTTATTAGGGTGAGTAAAATAAAGCTGCAGCTTTTCTTTTGCTGTATTAGTGCAGTTTAATTACATTTGGGAAAGGCAAAAAGGAGAGTGGGAGCTTGCCAACATTAATGCTGTCTGTCATTCACAGCCCATTGATGACAAGGAGTTGAAAGCTTGGCAGTTACTCTGGTAATCAGCAACCTGGCTGATGACGAATGGAAAAGATTATGTGAAATTTCCTGAAAGGGAGGAAAAAAAGAGTTCTCTAAAGAAATAAAATACAAAATGAGAACAAAGGGCAAAACACCCCAAACCCCAACTTCTAAATCCAATACTGAATCATTTTTATAATGTTTACATGAAAGACCCTTCATGAAGCAGATATAAAAAATGAAAATTTTCCAGTAGTAAATTGTGTTTAATGCCTATAAAAGGAATATGTTCCTAAAATAGGAGCACAAACATGTCCACTTGATTGTTGAAATGGACTTTTCCCCCTCAGCTGAAGAATACATACCACTGACAAACAAACAAGAAACCTTTTATTGCTATAGACGGCCTCCTAGTAATATTTTTTAATTTATAACACTGAAAAGCAGCTCGTCTTTTAGAGCTGTTCCAAATATATAAATCTACAGCTTTCAAAATGCAAATACTTTGTTTTCTTCTTTATTCTCTCTACTTCATTTTCGATTTTTAATACAGGAGGATGCAGGTATTTCATCTTACTATTGGGAACATAAGCAACTGCTATTCAGGTTTTAGAGTTGTTTGTAGTATTTCAGCCTCTGGTTCTGTAGTAAAGTTCAAGAAAAACTCATGTTAAATGAGACTTGGAATTACATCTGTGTTTAAGGAGAAATTCGACAGGACAAATTCTACATTATACATGGTTTTGCTGTGACCCATAAAATGCATTATTTGTGACATTTCTCATTTGTCTTAAAAGCTGAATATCATTCTAAAGTTTTTTTTTTTTTTGTTTGTTTTTTTTTTTTTTTGGCAGCTTTGGGAAGAAACAATGATGGCTTGTTTAAGGTTTTGTCCTGTCATTTTTCTGTAGCTGCTGGATATACCTACTCAGTTTCACAAGTCACAGAACTGCACTTTGGTATTTAAGACTTCAGCTTTTCATTTTGCTCACAATGGGCAAATGAAAAGGTCCTCTGGTATCTATAGTATTATTAGACCATATTTTTAAGAACAAGAACAACCCATACAATTGGACAATGTGTAATTGTTTGCTGGGCATGCAAGCAATTGTGAGATTTTTGTCCCTTCTGTTTTGCCAAACACAGCCTAGGACAAGAAAGAAACAAATGGCTTTTAATCACGACATTAAGCAACTCGGGCAATTTAAAGTTTACCAGCAGGCAACGCTGACTGTTCGGGGCTGTGAACAGGGAATTTCTCTTTCACACTGCTAAACAGATAACATCACTATGTGGCTCCAGGCTTTTTCCCCACAGGCAGAGTACCACAGCTCCGTATTTTATGAGGAGTTGCAGGGAACACCTAACCACAGCCGAAAGGAAATCGCTAAGGTTTGCTGGGAAATGACACGAAGCTGATTTGATTGGTAAGTTTAGTGTTAAGAACTAGCTGTTTATTTATTAGCTTAAAAATATCACACAGGTTAGAGACCTCCTCCCTGTTAAGGAAATGATGATGGGATATTAGTCATTCATCAGACCCACTTTCAAATTTCTGTGGAAAAGATGTAAAATTTAGCAAAAAAACCCTGTAAAGTTTTATTTGTGTGTCCTAGCAGTGTGAAGTTCCACTGCCTGAGGAACAGGTCTTCACGATTCCTGGACAATACATCGTTCTCTGCATCTGATAACCATGCCCAGGCACAAACCTGGTGCTCCTCCGTTTGTCGTGTGTGCGTGTCCTGGACACACAGCCGCACCTCAGAGCCCAGGTACACCACACATCCTCATGTCCCGGCGAAGGCCACCCAGACTGTGTGCACCAGCTGCTCCTTGCACACGTGCGTTCCATCTGGTGCCTCAGGAAAGCACCGTCGGAGCGAGAGTCAGGCTCGGGAAGCGCGGGCTGGAGCGCACGGGCACAGACGGGCTCCGCAGGGCGTGTGCAGCAGGTCTGACATGTCACACAAGCCCAGGGCACTGGGAAATGAGAACCTGCCAGAGGACGGATGGCACATCTCAGAGCTGTAGGCTGTCACTCAGCAGTGGTCTACTGCTCCTCTTCTGCTGTGACACTGTGCTGACAGAAGTCTGCACTAGCTCTTATCTGTAAAAATCAAACTGCTCAAGGGACGTAAAAAAATATCCTAAACTGGGCTGGATTTGTTCATTTAATGGGTGGTTTTGAAGCACAGGTTTAATTTAAACTACACGTAAATAATTGCCAACCATTAAAAAGCCAAATCCAGTACAAAAATTCAGCTGAAATGATGCACTGTTATAGAGGCTTATATTATCCATTTCTGCCTTCCCCAGTGATTGCCTGAATTTCATTTGCCCAACTGGCTTTCACTTTAGATAAGGGGATAATTTTGTCCCCTATCAGTAGAAATTAATTTTTGTCTGTTGCTACCTAAGTGCTCACATAGAGCATTTTCTGTCTTCAAAACCAATAATTCAAAAATGAGATATATAGGCCCTTCCACCTTGAAGTAACAATCCGTACAACCAAAGGCAACTATTTAGGGGTCCCTTGCTTCATTATGCCAGAATTTGGTCAAAATCCCTACAAATACTGTCCTTGCTGGACAACATTATTCCATAATATCTTTCCCAAAAATTCATTGTTAAAAAAAAATGAACCATCATTTTGTTGAAATTTTGTCTGCACCTCTTCAATTGACACAAAGACATGTTTACTGTTCCGGAGCTTTGGAAGGTGATGCCACCAACCTGAGGGAAGGCCTTGGCTAAGCAGATGGAACAGGATGTAACTGATGCAGGAAAGCAATTTTTGAGAGCTGCATTTTCTTCTGCAGGCAGGGTGAATATCTTTGTTTCAATCCATTTGAGTAGATCAGTTAAGGACTATTAAAGCTGAAAAATCAACATTAGAGAAGAAAAAGTAAGATTGCCTATTTTCCTCTGTCAATCTGCAGCTAAACCCAAGTGTGAGAGGATAAGATCTGCTTTCTCTAAGATTGTCAAAGTCATGGCTACCAGAAGCTTCAAATTTACTTCCCCTTCTACGGGCCATTATTTCAGTTATTTCATAAAATATTTAAAAATGCAAAGATACTTTTGAAATGCATCAAGCATATTTAAGATAGTTTTAAGGAACAATTTTAAATGACCTCAAATAAATTTTAGTTGAATGTCAGTTTTCATACGCAGAACTTGATGCAAATCATAAATAACTAAAAATGTCAAGTGCTATTCACCATTTTGTACCAAGAGAAATTAAATTCTTAATAAAATATTTTAAACCTAAACCAGATGTGTTTAATGTGTATAGATATGAAGTTAACTCTGTAGATACAATGTTAAGTCTCAGTTGAAAAATCAAAATATCCAGATCTGCTAGTACTGTTCAGGTGATTTCTGTTTACATGTTCATCAAAAGAGAAAAATCCATTTCTCTTACAAAAGACAAACAAAATTTAAAAACAGAAAAGAAGATCTAAATTACCAACATCAAATCTTTCTGCTTGCTCTTTTAAAGAATAGTTGAAATTAAGGATTTGCATTCAGCCACCCTTGCCTCACCTGGAATATTTAATCAACAATTTTTAATATTAAAGACAAAATTAAATAAGAACAATGCTTAGCACTTTTTTTTTTAAATAGGAATTTATTACTCATATTTCCCATGAGGAAACCACACAGCCTCAAGATTTCCAAAAAAAGGTGCCTGTAATTACTTTTCTAAGCTTGTATTCATGCATCTGAATAAGTGAATTGGTTGTGAATATGTTCTGCAGCTTCTAATAGGTCCCAACCATTAGGCCGATCAAAAATTTCTCAAGCACATTTATATTGTTGCAGAACCGCTGGCATGTCAAAATGCAAACTTTCGAGATAAATACAGATGTTTTGCCAGCAGTGAAAGCCGTGGGGGAAGTTTTCAGGTGCAGTTTTGGGGTTCCGAGCCTCTGCCCAGAGCACAGGAACTTCTCGGGGGCAGCCCAGGGTGCCCCTGCCCCGGGCAGAGCCTGGGTGCGAGTTTGGCTCTGCTCGGTTATACAGGACCGTGTGTGGGGCTCGACGGCTTCTTTTATTTCCCCCAGAACATTTCCCAGGGCTGTCTGTTTCATCCTAGCCTGGAAGAAATGTGCAAGGTACCACTTTCGTGTCCAGAGTGGGTGTTTTCCAGCTCGGGATTTTCAGGCTGCTGTTTGTTCAGCAGTAAGTCCCCATGTGTACCAAACCCAGATGTAGCTCCACTAATTGTTGCTCGATATCCAGCACGCTTTCTTGCCTAGCAGGCGATTCGGGAACAGGCGAGCAGGAATTAAATTTATTCTTGTAAGGATTTGAAATTTTTTTCATTTGAGAATCGCTCTGCAGTTGTGCAGTAAAGCCCTTTACATGTAATTTGCCTCTCCTCAACTCATGCATTTAACTCTCCTGCTCTCTACTCATAATATCATAGGAGTGTAATATTATATATTTATGATTCTACGATGGCCTGATTTCGAAGCAGAGGGAAGCTGTGCGTGCTCGGTGCCTCTGAGAAATACACCAGGCGCTGTCGGGGAAGGGACCTTCTCTCGGCCACCCCGGTGAAGAACATCCCCCTGTACCCCGCCAGGACCGGACCTCCGGAGTCCCCCCGGCGCCCTTCTCTTCCAGCACCACCTGCCCTGCCGAAGGGACGGGCAGCGGCTCTCTTGGCCGGACAACCCTCCCGCAGCCCCGCCGCCAAACTTCCCCCTGACCGCTGCGGGAAGGAGGGGAACCACCGGCACCCCCCACCCCCCCCGAAAGGCCGGCACGGAGTTCCTGCCTCCCGACCGCACGCACACGCTCCCCGAGGATGCTGCCTCAGCTGTGCCCCGGGCCGCGCAGCCCCTCGGCGGGGCCGGGGGACGCAGCCTCCCCTCCCGCCGGAGGCGGCCCCGCGCCGCCCCCGCTG